>OY979669.1:4677224-5277224 GCA_963855955.1 Luperina nickerlii | reverse complement strand
ATATTTTTGCAATTTTCATGGGAATCTGTCTTCATCTGAATTTTCGACATTTTTGCTTTAAATTTCAAGTCGAGGTGCAGCCATTTTGTTTTATAGTTAAGGCAACTTTCAAGCTCTTTTTCGAGTTCGTCTTCATCTAAGTTTTCTAACAATAAACCTTTGATGACCATGTCCAACTTCAGTAAATCATCAGCAGTTTCTTTTAACTTCTGATATGATAATTGGATCATTTCGATGTCGGCTTGCTCTTGGGTTAGGCACACTTCTATTTCATTGGCGTTCTTTGAAAACAGACGCCTCACCACTGACCTTTCCTTCTTCTTTTTTTCTTTGTCCATATCCGCAGGTTTTTAGTTATACTTGTCGACGGTCGCCAGATGTTGGATATTGGGGATCTTGAAGAGGGAATTTCGTGGGTTGTGAGGCTTTAAAACTATATTTTGTTAACAAATAATAAAACAACGCCATTAGTATGCGATTCAACCATAGAGAGCGAATTTTTATTTTTTTTCTTAATCATAGACATTACAAAAAGGTTGCGTTCCGAAATACTACTGAACACTTCGCGTTCGTTTTAGAACAGTTACACTAACACATAAGATACGACGGTACAATAGGAAACATGCTTTGCTAAGCAGGTCAATGACTCGCTTTATCATGTCTCCGTGGAACAAGCGCCAACTGTAAGGGAATAATCATACTTGTTAGGCATTATTCGCAACTAAGCAACTATGAGACTGTTTTCTAACTTTCTTGGAGAAAGCAGATAGTCAGCAAAAGAAGCTTGGTTTCTTGACGTGGTTGCAGCCAAAGACGACTTTTGGGCAATTTTCTCCCATTCAGCTCACAACAACATAAAGACTACATGATATAATTATTAGAAAGTTTAAAGGCATTGCATTGGATGCTGTTGCGAAGGCCTCGTTTTTGTAGTGCTTCAGAAATGTTTGTGCAGAATCGAACCGATGGCTTTCATGAGATGATTCGCAAAAAAAATTGCATCTCTAGAATCTCTACTAAGCAGAGTACGAGAAACTAGCAACAGCATCCTCAAAATAATAATCTTAATCTTAACTTGCGAAATGTAGGTTCCTACTTTAGGTACACGCCTGCCTTACCCTTTGGGGTTAACCAGCGTGATATTATGTCATGTGTCCATCGTAGCACCTTCTGTTCAGTACGAAGGTCCATATTGAGTGAGAAGCTAGTAGCCAACAAAAAATGCGATGATCTGACTGGAAAAGGTACGGAAGGACCAAAATTTAAAAAGTACCAAATGCCGTTCAATCAGCTTTGTAATACATGGCGTAGGTATGGTTTAAGAAGCGCCTGCTAAGTTGTGAATTTATGCCGTCAAGTGTGATTAGTCCCTAAGTAATTAAATACGACAGCTCGTCACGTTATTCGCATCATTATAACGACGGCAATTGTAAACCCTTCGTGTTCACGAGTTTAGCTTAACACTTTCCTTGTTTGAAAGAAAGTCATTCGTCTTGGCTGTTACTGGTATTGAATAACAGATGAAACGTACTTAGTGATGCGAATACTTTTGGTCCCTCGTCATCATTGTCATCATCGGCGCGGCGCAACATGATCTCTTCTTCCATACTTCGTCATCATCATGTAAAAGTATGTATTCTTCAAAAATTAAACAGTCGGGAAAGTAAAGTACCTAAGTGGTCACTTCTGTCGTGGTAGCGACACTATGGTCCTTATTCATACTATGTGTATGCATCAACAAAGGAATGATATTGCTGCCAAAATTGCCACCACTACCGGAAGCAACATTTTAAGACACCCACGATAATCTATCGAATAGACAATCAAGATCACAGTTCTTCTGGTAAAAAATAGCAGAATAAATGAATGTATAATAAAATTGCCTACAAATAGCTGCGCTCAATAGTATAAAGGACGCTTTCTTCTCCACCTTGGAAAGCTAGTTAATCCGGTTCGTCCCAGTCAAGTTTATGTTATTATAATTTATTATATTGTTAAGTATACAGATCTGGCCCGAGCTAAGCTTGTTGGACATACGAGTACTTATAAACTGTGATAATCTAGGAGATTACTGATTACGTATTTGAAAATTTTAGAAACTATACAGGTTGGCATCATCAACGCGCAAACTGTTACCGTGAACTCAGCACATCAACTCATAACAAAAATTTCAATTTCTTTCTTGTCCCTGCCCCCCGTTTATTTTTTCCGCATTGAGACTGTTTTCTCTCAATTCGTTACTGCTTGTAACAAATCTGTTGTTTTGAAGGATAGGAACATTTTAATTAAGTCAGTTTGCAACTCAATGGAAATATAACATTTTTGGTAGCGTCCAAGAAAGGACCAGTTTTGTGCCTGCCTACATTTCTCAGACTACAAAGACCAAAAACGCCTACGTGCTATTAGTCACATACCACACAATTTTAGTCTCAAAGGAAATACCAATCAGCTGAATGTTTGCAAATTTTGAACACAAAACAAATCGCCGCGTTAGGAAACACTGCAATCGTGAAGATGCTTTACAAATCGCAAAGTGCAGTGTATCGTAGTTTACGTAACACGAGGTGGTCGGTAATGGCAGGTAGTGGATAGCGGGATTGTAACCATGATTGCAGGTGCCATAAAGACAACCACACATCACACTGACGGGTGCGCATGGGCACGCTATCGCCATAGAAAGTACTAACAGCTGTTATGTGATAGATGGGTGACACGGGTGTGGTATGTAGGGATTAGTTTGACGTGAGCTTGAATTGCTGTAGAGTTATTGTACTCAAACGAGGCTTATAAAAAGACATTAGCAACTCCTAAAGTGTTGGACGAAGGATCACATAGCAGCACCTCTTTGTAAACCTACAATTCTGATAAGGTTATTAAACAAGAAGTAAGATTGAACAAGGAGTAAACTTTAAACAAAAACAGGTATATGCACTCAAGCCTATCGAAATCTAGATCAAAATCTAATCTAAAGAGATAAGTGTGTAGACGATTACTGCCTTCTAAAAGTACTATAGGTATAGAGCCCTATAAAAGCCGATATTTCCTCGAAAGACCTACTTAATAATGGCCATTTAAAGTCTATTTAGGTAAACCACTGTTAACCTAAACCAAACCTGCAATATGGTCATATTTTAGCAATAATTGCCGTACACACACTGTACTAGTTAACCCATTAGATAATATAAGTAGAGCGAGCGAGTTCTTTGCTCAAACAGACGAGTACATACCTACATCTCAGCAAAACCAAACGAAAATTATACTATGTTGGGTATATAAATGAATGAAGTTCTTTCATAATTATGCTGTTAAATGCAATAATGTCAGTGAACTTAGCTCGCGTTTCTGTTTTATTCGCTGTGTTTAGTATGTTGTGAGTATAGCCCATTCTTTTAGTTCGAGGTATTAAAATGTTTTGCGTTTGATTTGATCAGTTTCTCAGAGTATTCTGTTTCTTTTTAATTTAAGCATGTGGTCCTTTCCAAATAATATTCAATGTAATACGCGTGGTAATACGACAATACGGAAACATAACGCCATTTTTACACTGCTCCTTTGAGCCTTTTGCTCTGTCATGAAATATATATATATATAAATAACAGCAATTCTAGTTAGTGGGCAAACCAGATCAAATTGTAGCTACTTATAAGTCCAACAGTTGAAAACTATAAGAAATATTAACACACAGTCATGGTCTGGTGCGGGGGCAACTACATTTAATTGGCTCTAAGCTTACGCTGTTCTAAACAGACCGAAGAATAAGATCTAAATATTAATTTTACGAATTAACAAACTTTTTAAGACGAATTAACTAACCTCTGTGATAGTGTGGTAACACGCAGGCGTTCTAGATACCTCCGTTATTTAATTTACTTATGGCAATTCGAACGCTGGCTGGTACACACCTTTTACATGGTATTAATCAGTTTGACGCGACCATCACAGGCTACTTGACTCCACAGCAGAACATAATTTATGGGAACTAGGACCATTTTTAGCCTGTCGTGATTAATCCCAACTTTTGACACGATTAGTTTGACTTATTTCTTTTAATCTACAATAGGCTGAAGCAGTTCTTTCGGTCTTTACTCATCAGAAGTAGGGCGGCTACATTGAGTATAATAATAATCTAGGTCTTTACTATTATTAAAATTGATAAGTAGCTTTTAAACGTTTTCGAGTGAGTCTTCAATACCTCCTTTTTCCCTCAATTATTTTGCATCCTTGCCGGTTCATAATCGACCGCCAGATTACGGTGTGATTCTCAAAAATGTTAAACGCTTAAAAAAAGGGGAACTCAACGCAACTCTCTGAATGAATCATCAAATACCTTTTATTGTTGTTGGTCATAATTTTGCATTCGTAACACTAACCTCCAACCTCGGCAGATTTAAGTGTCTAAACACACAGCATAATGTGTCGTCAAATAGCATTGCAGGCGTAATCATGCCGAACTTCGGTCGCGAACCTTCAGCATATTGTGTTTAGACACTAAGATTACCTTTTTGGCTTCCATTTCACATTTCAGACTTGAAAAATGTGATGAACGTTTTTGTTTTTATTAAACCATGGCTTTTCTTCTGTGAGGAGCACCCACCCAGACCAAGTTAACTATAATTATATACTCATCAAAAGCGAGGCTCGGGGTGTCAACTCCGCGTAAAGCCATAAAACAGCTTTCTGATACTGGTAATCAGTTTTCTCTAATGTCATATTCCGTAGTCACCATATCATGTCTTCGACTTGTCGTCGACATGTCGACGACCTAGCGGCCAACAAGTAGGTTGTGGTGCTGCTTGTGCGACATCGCAACTGAAGCGGGCCGTAATATCGTATGGGAGGCATCGCGGCTGAGGGTTGGAGGCCGCGGCGGGAGAGGAGTGCCGATAAATTGCGGTGCGCCGCTCTCCCTACCTTCCGCAACCTTGACGGGGTGGCCACCATCTGATGGCGGAAGCGGTGGGGCCGCAGGGGAGAAGGAGTGTTGGTATAACGTTGGCCGCTCTCCCTATCCTCTGCGGCCGAAAATTGGTAGACGGTGGGGCCAATGTCCTGACCCGTCGCAGGGGGACCAAGGGTGCCCAGACACGGGGTCGTCTGGCGCCCATGTGCTGGTTTGGTCCCTGGGGTGGTGACAGCGTACTAGTTCTGGTGCGCCGGTGATGGGAGTACTCCCCATCGGAGGGTCCGGTGACGGACAACCGCGGCGGGTTCACGGATGAGTGGTGGGTTCACGGTGTTCCCGTAAGCGGCAGAGGACACCGTGGAGCTTTAGTGGGTTAGAGTCCCACTTAACTGCACTATCTCCCCGTGGTAGTGCAGAATGCATGAGAATTTCTCCACGATAAAATAAAAAAAAATAAAAAAAGTTCATTGGTCTTGATTCTCCTAACGTTTAGTAATCCTTCATAAGGTTTAGTCTTCAGCATCAAGAGTAAATCTCATATGAATGTCTTCGCTTGCTTCCAAAACTTCTCCAAACCAGTTCTAAGTTCTATAACATTATACAACGTAAGATTTTTAAAGATGATAAGGTCAGTGATTTTGTCTCCGACATGATACGATGCGCCAGTGTGCCAGGTACAGCATTGACTCACCTGCGACTGGCATCAACCAAAGTTCGTTAACACCGACCATTGTTTCACGTACATTTTCGTCGAATCATGAGAAAAGTTTGGAGTGATTTTCGGTGAGATTCAAGGTTAGATTTTCCGATACGAAAACCCAACTTTGTATCTGCATTTGTAACCCTTTTCAAAAGTTTCCGTTTTGTAGAGGCTTCCCTAAACGTAGTAGGACCAAATTACACATCGTAGTGTCAACACTCTTTCTGGCTAACATACTGTTAGGCTCATAATCATAACTCGTGGATTAATCGTAGTTTTTAAAGGCCTTAAAGAATCACCAACAGAACTGAATAAATATTTGAATAGGATACTGTGGGACAGTGGGAAAATAATGCTCCCATTTCTACATAATTCAAAATAGTAGGGCAGGCATTTTTTTCTCTTAGGACAAAGCAACCTTCTAAATATCTAATAGCAATTAATGCTCGTGTGAAATCGATTTACGACAAATAATTCGTGATTTTAACGGTTCACTGAGGAGTTGGTGTGGCCTCATTGAAACTGTGTTTGGGTTGGAACTTTTTGTTAGAAAATTGTGTAGGTACAGATAAATTAATTTACTTAGTCATAATAATCTAAATCGATAACAGAGCTTTGGTATTGGGGTCTTGTAGTAGGTAAGCTAAAAAAAACACACACGTGAGATATTTTTGTAAAAACAGTCGCGAGGTCAGAAAAAATACTGATTAATTTTTACATGGTTATTGAATAACAAAATAGAAACTCAGTTTTTGGATAAGCTGTAACTAATCCTAATCTAAAACAACAACCGTAGCACTAAAAACCTTTCATTGCTTTTCTGTGTCGAGTTGCAAAGTACCTAACTCCAACGATATCTCAGTCAACGTTTAATTTCTATTATAATCCTAACAGAAACAAAGTTCCAATTGGAGAACCACATAACAAGAAAAGTTAATTATGTCTAAAAAGTTTAGTAGGTTGAACATTTTCATTGAACTTACCGGTAACACAGCCCAACGGGACTCCGGCTGAACACACTTCAAACTCAACACTCAATCACCATGCACTCAACCCAAACCCCGGACACCAAACTCACAAAAACATAAATAACATTTAATTTTCAGATGTTATTTCAGTTGCTATATCGTTTAATTTTCGTTCGTTTCGATAACAGACCTCGTTTGAATATTAGTTGTTATTTTAGCGAGTAAGGCTAACTCCAGCGACTATACGACTGTGCGGAGTCGTACTGAGTCAGTGACACTGCGCAAGTCGCCCCTTCTCTGTCTAACCCCGCCTAAGTTAGGTGAAAAGAACGAGACGACTAATCATTGGAATGCAGCAACATAAAGAAGGTAGTATTGCGTGGGTGTCTCGCCTTCATATCGGGTTTTGTTACGAGAGGAAAAGGGACGGAGATGGCGTTTAGCCTTTCTGAGGTTCACGGTGAGTCTGGACGGCAACCATGCGTAGAAATTATGTGGAAAAATGAGGCTTTCATCGTTAAGGCGATGTACTTTCCGGAGCAAAGTATAACTGCTACAATGATACTTTTGATCGGCACTTACAATCAATAGAAGAGAACAGAGAGAGAATGAATACAGGTAGATAAAGTATGGACTTGGTAGAATCGTGGCAGAAACCAGCACCCTGATAGCGTAACACACTATCAACCTCAATCTGAATCATTTGGAAGGATATTGTTAATCCATTGCTTCATATGTTCGACAAATATGTCTGCTCAACAACGTAAATAACGCAATGAATAGTGTTAAATTGTCAAAATGAAAGACACTGCTACTGCTAGTGTGTTACGCAATTACCCCACAGGGAAGGCGACATGTCCTGCAACAAGGGGAGGACGTCATCAGAAAAGTTGTAGCTAGTTCGGGTTCGGGAGATATGGCATGCTAAAGAGGAATTGCCTATAAGCCCATCAATGGTCAGCTACACGCTTCAAGTCTGTAGCCGAAGATTGCATTGATATGCTTCCCGTGACAGACGAAACTAACCCCAATGAGTTCTGTTCTACAGCATATAATCGAAGACTCGCACAAAATATGCTCTTTCTTCATATGCAGTAGTATACCTACCCATGTGAATTCTTCGCCTTAATAACCATTGCTCAGCAAGTTTATACAGAAGTAGATTCTATATTCATTTCCATAAGGTTTATTTTCCATGTAACAGCAATTCGTTCTAAAAATCAAGTGCATTTATGGGAACGAAGTGAGCAACAGATAAGTATGGCAACGTTGTTAACTGTCTCGTGTAGTTTGAAGTTAACTGCAGTTGGGTTAGTATGCTGCATCTTGTTGACGCGGAGGCTGTGTCGCTCTGAGATGTATTTGTTTGTTTTTTATTCAAAAATTAATATTTTGATTAAGTTTTATTAAAGAAATAAGTTTTAAATATGATTGGAAGTGATTATACGTTGGAGTTGTGTAATGTTTTTCATTCAGGACAGGTTTGTAGACCGTTTCTTTTGTTTTAAATTGCAACATACTTTTGTTGTAAAGTTATCTATGAATTATTGGATCTATCATTGTTAGCCAACCAAGTATTACTGTTTTGCCGAATATAGCACCTATTTGTCTGTACATATGTGCGTCTTTTTTAAGCTTTTGGAAAGAGATTAACTAGCCAAGTATCCAACTATGGCAGCCCAAGGATTGTGGACAAACGAACAATCCCACATCGTAAAAAACCGGCCAAGTGCGTGTCGGACCGCGCACAATGAAGGGTTTTGTAGTCGAGATGAATTTCTCCTAAGAACAAACTTAATTTTGTAGCTGAAAAAATGTTCTCCCATACATCGATTTACGTCACGGTTCAATAGGGTAGTTGACTAAGAAAATATATTTAGTCCATCAGTTAGATTACTAAAAAATATTGTATACGTATTTTTTCTTTTGTCTGGCAAACAAAAAATTACGAAGATACAGCGCTTGGAAATTTCGTATGACGTCACGCCGTGCTACAAATTTTAGCACGTTATTACGTCAAAGCCCCCCACTCCTGAACTTTGATGTGATATATCTTTGTAATTTTTTATCTAATTGATAAAACAAAAAATACGTGTTCAATATTTTTTAATAATCTTACTGAGGGACTAAATCGAATCGATTTATTTTTACCCAGGCAACATCCCTATTCTCTAACTGCAAATGTAAATTTGTAATCGCAAAATTTTATTTTTTTAAGTGGTGAGACTACAAATTAACAATTTTCGGACTTTTTCCTTTACTTGTAATGCGAGACCTTGCTGATTGCCAAATTTCATGATTCTAGGTCAACGGGAAGTAGGTTTTCATTTGCGCCTATCAAAATTATCTACGTTTTATTACGTTGACATAGAAGCTTGATTTTTTAGAGCTCTCAGGGACCGTAAACCTACCTACTTGGGAACCTGGACGAACTGACAGACGGACGGACGGCAACGAAGTGAGCCTATAAGGGTTCCGGTTTTTCCTTCTGAGATACGGAACCCTATTAACACTTTTCACGCCTTGAAATAAAAATAACTGTTGATATGTGCCAGTGTTCGTCATTCATTACGTCTGTAATATTTTAATGCCAAAACAAGGCCTTTCTTAACACTCGAATTAGTTTTAATTCTACCCATTCATGAAATGACTAACTCTTGCCCAGCCCCTTTTAAACCTCAAGAAGAAAATTTGCAATGAAGAGTGAAGAGTTCGTTGATGTCTTTTGTACGGCGATATTTAGCTCAACCAAAAATGAGTTGTCTATAGTCTTTCGTAGTGTCATATCATCATGCTCACAATTTATTTGGGGTCAGCGGCGCGATGGCGTATTGTTTTTATACATTATGATTGTTTTAAAACTTCCGGAATGTGTCAGCTGTTAATAGGGGAAATAAATGTTCGAATGCAGTGCGCAAACGCTTTTACTATGAATGAATTACCTACTCATCCGTTTATTTCGGGTTTGCTAACTATGATCCGTCCGAAAAGTACCGAATTATAGTGTAAACAAATAAAAAATTGCATACATGCACGGGTACGTTTTCTGACCCATCACACTAATATTATAAAGGGGAAAGTTTGTAAGTGTGTGTGTGTTTATATGTTTGTTACTTCTTCACGCTCAAACGGCTGGACCAATTTTGATAAAATTTTGTGTAGAAGTATCTGACACTCTCGATTAACATATAGGTAGGCTACTTTTTATCCCGATATTTCCACGGGATCGACACTTATGCGGGTAGAAACGCGGGGCAGATCTAGTTTGTTTATATTTTCATCACATACTTTTAAAACAAACTGTAGTGTCAAACAAGAAGGAAGCTACTGAACTAGCCGTGAGTGAACTCTGGAGCACAGTTCTAAGCGCATGATGATCTTATGAATAAGAGAAACAACAATGGAGATGTCTTATTGTTTGTGATATCATTTAGGTGGAGCCAGGCAGCTTCTTCCAGCGGCTGACTGGTGGCGTGAAGACTGGAGTCATCCTTAAAGATGTCTCCTTCACCACGCACAGCGGAGAGGTTACGGCTATCCTCGGATCGAAAGGTAGACGTTTTTGGTCAACATACAGTGCGTGCCACGTAAGAAGAGACTTGACCCCGCCTCCCCTGCTCTTTCCGCCGCCCCTATGACGTCCGGTCCCGTCCCGCACTCAGACCTCATACCGCTAAAGATACCTAAAATCGTGTTCTGCGCATGTCAGACCACGTGGTGTGTCAAGTCTCTTCTTACGTGGCACGCACTGTACCTTCTCAGCACGGTTGGCGCAGTGACTGAATGATTTGCTGTAGCGTATCTACGTGTCGCGAATTCGATCCCGAACGAAACGTTTCCTTATTATCTTTGAATATTTACTACGTTTGTGACATTTATTTTTGAAAACGTACCTTTTATAAAATCTTTTCTATCAAGGAGACAATCACAGCGCTTATAATAATTATCTTTTCCGATGTTTAAAGTGTCATTTGAGAAAGGTAAAGGTTTTTTTTTTGGTAAAGATGGGACCTATAATAATATGGGTAGATATCGCGTGTAACAAAACTTTAACCTTCCTAAAAAGCAACCTTTTCTGAAATAACTGAAAGGATTATGGAGGAGTCAAAGATAGACTGCCACTAATGTATCCTCTTCCTCGTTTTTAAGGATTTCCTTTGTCCACCTCACAGGCAGCGGTAAAAGGGCCCTTCTCGACGTGATAGCCCGCCGCGTGCCAGCTAAAGGCCACATCTTGCTGGAGGGAGTGCCTCTCGAAGCTGACCAGTTCAACAGCACTTGTGCACTGGTGCGACACAACACACGACTCCTGCCAGGATTGAGTGTGCAGCAAACACTTGGCTTATCACTCACTAAGGTAAGGAAGACTTCTGCTTTTGAAAAGAAAAGGAGAAGAAAAGTGCTTAGAAAGAGAACTTTTTAAGAGGTTGGTACCCGTATTCCTAATACCTACGTCGTGAAATCATTAACATTCACGTAGTCACGAATTTAAAATTACCTAACAAAAAGGCCGATAAGGCCGCCCATTGTATGTTTTGTGTTCATAATAGTATTTTTTTGTTATGTATGTTCTGGTGTACAAAAGAGTATATATAAATAAATAATAAATAAATAAAAAGTCCCAACTCTACACAAAACGATAAAAATGTACAGTCAGAATGAAACACATTTAGACGAATTAAAAATTGGCGCGCGAAGAAAAATGGTTGGTATTTAATTATTTATACTCGTTAGAATAAATATATTTTATTTTATTCAGATATATTGTCGATATACTATTTCTAACCCGATCCCAATAATATTACTTATATCGAAAAATAAAAAATAAAACTCTAAAAATATTTATCGATATTTCCTTATTATTTCTGAACTCTTTCTAAACAAAATCCACAATATCCCCATTCAATCAGCGCCTAAGATACGCTTTGTTTCATGAAGTCAATATTTAATTTATTTTTTTTTAGATTTCAGGATATTTTAAATCGTCGAAAGTGAAACAAGTAATGGCTGATCTAGCATTATCAAACGTAAGTAACCTTTCAATCAATAACTAAGTTATTTTCCCGATGTTTTCACGCTACTCGACGTAAACACATTATTTACAAACATGTTTATTTGCGCAGGTTGCTAGCAAATGCGTGACGAACCTTACAAAGAGCGAATACAGAAGACTAATCATAGGTGTGCAGCTAATACGAGACCCAAGTAAGAATTATAAAAAATATGAACATTACATTCAGTTGTATGCACAATAAATTACAAACTTACTCGAACGCAACTCTTTTTCAGTTATTTTACTCCTTGATGAGCCGACATGGGACTTAGATCCACTGAACACATACCTAGTGATTTCAATACTGTCTAATGCAGCGAAGAAATATGGCACAGCCATCATACTTACTATGGAGAAACCTCGATCAGGTAACATTTTCATTATTTAAAGAAGTAGATATTACTGGAATATACCTAGTTAAGGTCTGTCCGCACATTGGCTTTTATCGGATGAGAATGAAATTGTTTATCTGTAAACAATTTCATTTCATTTCAGTTGCTTTCGATCGAATACTTATAACCTAACCTAACCTAACAGATTGTGTAGTAACCCTAATCCGTTAGGGCCGAAGCTTACCGGGTCAGAGGGATTGTCCGAAAGGGTTACCGCTGGCCCGGAACATAAAGGGCTAAGGAAGGAGCACGGGTTGGTTTTAGTCAGTAAGAGTCTGACACTCCCTTCCGCTCCACCCAGAGCGGGAGGGGTCATTTGATGATTTCTCATCCTGAAAAAAAAAACACTAATCCTTTTTTTTTTTCAATTAATCCAATTACAGGTAGGTACTTACTTTTGAATTTTCAAGAGGTCGGTCAGACAGAAAGATGAAGCTAGTTGCACATTCCAAGCCTAGTAAAATGATAAATGATTTTATCTCTATAAGTAGGTTTGTACAAACACTTTTACACGGCAATCATGTAGGATATAGATACATAGATGAGGTCGGCGTTTCCCTTCTGACTACTTTGAAAAGAAAGGTTGAAAAAAAACTCAAGAGGTAGTAGGTTTCTATGTAGAAGAACGGGCAAGAAACTCCATGGATACTCTTTTAAATCAAAATATAGTTAGGTTTGGATGAACAAACAAACTGCGAAGCAGAAAGCAACACAACACTGTAATTTCATGACACATTTCTTGAAACTTTTTATGCAACAATATAAATCTAAAACAAAAAATAACCTATTAACCTAAGTATGTTAAACTTTATAACTGACTCGTTCGACAGTGCGTCGACATTTCACCTACATTGTCCCATTATGATGCTAATCATGGTATTTTGTTAAAGTCCACTGTGGCTTACTATATGCCTATGTAAGTATCTACTGAAAACCTTTGTTTGCGGCTGTTGGCACAGCTGTGCATATGTTGAAATACATTTATGTCAGTTTTCACTTGCGTATTTCATAATTTTTTGTCACTGGGTCACTGTACTGTGAAATGTTCTGTATTTTTAGTCATAGGTATTTATTAAAATATTACTTGTTTATAGGTTACTACTTGTTTAACTTTTGTTTCGCTATACTAATGAATTATGTACATATGTATGAAATACGAGCCCCAAAGGTAGGTACTTTTGGTGTTCGTATTTCTGAATAATTATAGCTACATAGCCTAGCAGGATAGGATTAATTCAGCTTTGTTACAGATGTAATGACAGTCATGTCATTTGGTCTAAATAGGTTTTTTTTTTATTATCTTATTTATATTTTATAATTTTTATAAATGTGAGAACGTTGTAGGCCTTGTAGACTGCAGATTTGTAGTCCATTTTCTAAGTATTTGTTAGTACCTACTTGTTGACAGGCCTACACTGTCCTCCATACCAGTAATTCGAAAACTTTATAAAAACCAATTATTTTTAAAAGAGTAACCGTGGAGTTTCTTGCCGGCTCTTCTCCATAGGAAACGACCAAATGGAACCGTGCACCTAGCTTCTGACGTTTCATAAGTGTCCATGTAGGTTTAAAATGCGAAATAAAATAATAATTTTGATTATGAGCCCCATATTGATAAAACTGTAAAATAAATGTAGGTAGATTTCCTGCACCTAGCTCCTCTAGTAATATATCGCGTATCTCCCTGATGCCGCCAAGTCACAAATATGTCCAATTTTGAATGAAGTCGTATAGAACTGGACGTCGCCCTAAAAAGATTTCAAAATGTTCCAGATGTCTTCCCATTCCTGGACCGCGTGGTGTACTTATGCCTTGGCGACGTGGTATACGCTGGTCCTACGAGGAACCTCCTGGATTACTTCGGCAGCATCGGCTTCCCATGCCCACAACTGGAGAACCCGTTAATGTATTACTGTAAGTTGCCATACTACGAAATCTTCTAAAATCAAAGGGGTTCACCATCATCGCGAGGAGAATCATCTATGTTTCGCAACGGAACAGTGATGATGTCTTGCATCTCATGTACCGGGCCATAAATATGACTCATCAAGTTAAAGAAACATTTCGGCTCTTATAGCTTCTTATCTGCCAAGCATACTTAGATACTAACCCCGAGGTACTTACTGTACCTACGATCCCTGGTATCCAAACGTCTTCATTTCACAGTATGCCTCTCAACGGTAGACCGACGATCTAGAGAGCGGTTCATAGAATCCAACCACCAGATAGCAGCTTTGGTGGAGAAGTTCAAATTGGAGGGCCAAGGTATAATGCAGGGAAATCTGCATGAGAACAACCGCATTGTGAACCCCAACAAGATACAGCTCAACTACGGGAAGCCGGGAGGCATGCAAGTTATATGGATGTTGTATTTGTGAGTTGCCAATTTTTTACTGTCTTTAAAAGTCATCTGATCATTGCAGCCAGGATAAAAAACAAATGTTTAAGAATAGTAAACCTTATTTCGAGATGGTCCGGAAAAAAAAATGCCTGTAAGGAGGACTTGGGGAGGCCTTTGTCTAGCAGTGAGGCCGTATTTGCTAGCTAGAGAGAAAAAAAACAGCTAGACCAGCCAAGGCCAATTAAAATCCGAAACACTTTTTTCATACGAGCCTAAATATGGGATTATATTAAGAGCGTTTACGCCGTACGGAATTTCATACAAACTTTCAAGCCCTTGTTTTTCGAAATGAATGAACCGATCGTAATGAAACTTCATACGCATAAGCATGATACAAAGGTCTGAAAAGTTACTTATGAACATTTTAGAAAAATAGTGTTACAGCCAAATTAGACCGATTTTAAATTTTCCATAGAAACAAAGATTTCCAGTTATCTTTTTTTAAATAAGACATTTCGAAAATGTTCTTAAGTAGCTTTATAGACCTTTGCATTCTGCTTATGCGTATGAAGTTTCATTAAAATCGGTTCATTCATTTCGAAAAACAAGGGCTTGAAAGTTTGTATGAAACGCCGTACGGAGTAAACACTCTTAAAGTCCCCTTTTCGTCCAAACCATAATTTAGGCGATAAAATAAGGCAGCCATTTTGGTTTTTACAGGAGGTTATTAGCTTCGATATTCAACCTAAAGAAGAACGGAATGAAACAAATGTTCATGAGACTATTCAGCTTGCCGTTGTACTTCTTCATAATGTGGATATTCTACAATGAGGCAAAGGTAAGAGTTCGCGCCTGTCGCCTGACGTGTGTTACATTTCATGTTACGTTTCACCAATCTGCGGTGCTATTCTGTAAAAATCTCAACGTGAAAACTTAGGTGAAGTGAGCGTGGAGTGAGCTGTCAATAGTGTCAATTCCTAGCAAAAACAAACTCACTTCACCTAAGTTTTCACGATGAGATTTTAACAGAATCGACCGGCTGTATCCAGAATTACATAAATGCAAATCAAAACAAATTCGACGAAGAAGAAAATGATTCCTAATTTTTTGTTTGACCTATCTTCAGGATTATCAGAGAGCTTTCATCACGAAGAGCGGCCTGATATTCAACGCAATGGTGGGAACCTACTTTATCAGTATTATGAACACGATCTGTTTATGTAGGTATCATTTGTTAGTTATTATCATTTAATTTCAGCCGAAGTAGATAAGTCCACAGAAAAAACTAAATGAGATGTTGCCAGATTCGAGAATCACGGACTGTTACGCAGTACACAGATAGGAAGTAGACGATATTTACCAGATATTATTATTTCCAAAATTGGATAATTTTGTATGAAATTATCTGTAAGTTTACTGGAGTTCATCAGAAGGTGGCGAAATAGGTTTTACTGAAGTTTTAGCACATAGAGCGCCAGCACTTATTTTATCATTTATAGGTACATCATTTTTTAGATATTTAGATCCTTTTAAATACCACTATTACAAAATAATCTCCAACATATTTGGCTTTCTATTCTGATTATAGATAGTCCATATCGGACGCGCTACTACCAGGAGTCTCAGGAAGGCCTGTACAGTGGAGCCAGTTTGCTTCTGTCATGGAACCTCGTATCTTTGCCTTTCTCGTTCCTCAGCACGCTAGCATCTGCCGCTGTTATTTATCCGTAAGTTCTTCTTTACATTAGGTATTAAATGTATGCAAGGGTAAACATTATGCTTCTCTGATGATCATATTTGTTACACCACAACACCTCGTATAATTGCAGTACACGAACAGGTTTGCAATAATTGCAATTAAAACCTTATGCTAATATACTTAAAATTCATAATATGACGTGTGTTTTTCGATCATAAGACTTGGCGTTCAGTAATGCTATTCTGTAAAAATCTCACCGTGAAAACTTGGGTGAAGTGAGCTATCAATAATGTCAATCGCTAATAGCATCTGCAGTGCGATTCTGTAACCATCTCACCGTGAAAACTTAGGTGAAGTGAGCTTGGAATGAGCTATCAATAGTGTCAATTCCTAGCAAAAACAAACTCACTTCACCTCACGGTGAGATTTTTACAGAATCGACCGGCAGGTGGAATGACAGCTCACCTAAGTTATCACGGTGATCTTTTTACAGAATAGCACCGCTGTAGTTTTTCCCTTACCCCATTGACAAAGAACTTGTAATGTTAACTAGATTCTTAAGTTTTAAGTACATATAGCACCGAATGCCTTTACCAAAACCCGAACGAAAGTCACCAATAACTTCATTACCATTTCACCATTAAACACAAAACTACCCTCTTTCCTCAGGATCCTATCCGACATATCCGAGAACCTGGACTTCTTGTACTTCTCACTAGCACTGTGGTCTTGCTACGTGTACGCGGAACAGCAGGCCATAGCCGTGATGATGTTCGTGAAGAATGGCATGATAGCTGGCATCGTCAACATCTACATCACTTGCATTTATGTCATGTTGGCCAGTGGAGTGCTCAGGTATTATTTTTTTTTTAAGGTGGGCTTTTTAAGGTATAATAAGTATATCTTTTGACATTGTATGGCTGACAAATCGTTTGTCTGAGTATGGGCGTATGGTGGAATAGGGATGAAACGCAAAAACGTATATCTAAGAGAGTTGTGAACTAAAGAAACTCACAAGAGACAAGAGAAAAGATGATTTTGGGAGGTATGATGACCTGTGTTATACCAAATAGGTCAGAGAATATGATGGAAAAGCGAGTGAGTGATAGGGTATGCCTGACAGGCAATTACGGCGATTCCCAGTGACAACCAAGACCCAATGAAGATAGGAAAAAGTTTTGACTCTTTTCGTTCAACTTTGCACATAGCTATTTATCCCACCAACTGAAACATTTGTTTTATTACAGATCCTACAAAGGCTTCGAAGAATGGCTCTACTACTTAACATATATAACCCACACACGCTACGCCTCCATCTTCATGCACAGAAACGTCTTCAAGCAGCCCACTTTCAACATCCTTCCATACAGCGACCAAGAGAACTGCACTTCAACAATATCTAGTCTTATACAAACCTCTTCGAACCTAAATACTAATTCTAATGCGAACTGCAGATATGCCAGCGGCAAAGCTTTTCTGACTGAACGGTTTTCTTCGAAGAATTTCAACGGAGATATCTACGCGGCTGGTGATTTTAATCCAGAGTTCAATTTGGGTGTCTCCTTTGCTTTCTCTGTTGGCATTATGGTGTTCAATAAGTTTTTGTATCTCATGCCTTTGCCGGGTTATATTACTGATAAGTTTAGAGAATAGTGTTGATTGGAATATTATATTATTTTTTTATGAATTATTCTGTGAAATCAGTTCCATTATTGACATTAAAAAAGTATGTTTATTAAGTCTATTTAAAAGATTATAAAATTGAATCCTTTATTTAAGTGACACTTTTATTTTAAACTAAACGTTGACGACCAAAACTTTTGAAATATGAAATCGACGAAATTTGAAACGAAGAAGCGATTTTTTTTTAAGCTTTAGTCTTACTAAGCTGAATCAGAACCTCGATGGCAGTCATACAAGTCTATAGTTCTCATCAACATGAGTGAAATACTGCCTAAACACAATATCGCCGCAGTAAACTGTTGAGTTCTCTCGACTGTTTTCCGTCTCTATCATCAGACCAACTCCAGGTCTCTATTATGCTGTAGTGTCATCAGAACTACTTACATATATGTGCCAAGTTTCAACAGAATCGGTTCACAAGTGAAATTCAGTATCTAGGTGAAATCGATCAACCTCTATGTTTCTACTCTAAGGGCATTTATTTACCGCCGCCGTCACCGAGAACGAGATGATGGCGCCGAAGTAGCGATACTTACATGTCCGTGACTACCGCCGGACCACCAACGCCAATCGCTTCCATGTTTGGTAAATAATTAGTATTCAATTGGTACTAATTAGTACTCGAACAACAAAATTGGTACCTTAGGAGTTTTCGAGAAAATCGACTTTGAAGGTGGTCCGGCGGTAGTCACGCTCCCTTCAGCAGGACCTCCATGAGCGGCGAAAAAGGGGGCACGCTACAGCTATTCTAAGTATACAAATAATTAGTACCCTTAAATGTGATCGCCAAAAAAACAGAACTGTAACATTTGTATTTACCGAGAAATCAACGATGATAACTTTCTCGCAATTTTTCGGCAGGACCACGAATTTGAATGTTGATTCCAGAATGTTAGAGAAGCTTGTCGCTTTCCTCAAACCTATATAGAAAATTAGTACCTTTTTTTTGAGTATGGGAAATCATCAAATGAGGGGTCATTCGCTCTGGGTGGAGCGGAAGGGAGTGTCAGACTCTTACTTACTAAAACCCACCCGTGTTCCTTCCTTAGCCCTTTATGTTCCCTGCGAGATAAAATTAGTACCCAAAATTCAAAATTAGTACTCCAGTAGTTTACGAGATATACCATGCCATTGGTGGGGTGGCGGTAGTCACGGTGCCAAATTTTCATTTCAAGATTTCCTTATTAAAAAATCTGTGATTTCTTCCCAAATTTATACAAAAATTAGTACTCCTAAAGAATTTATAGCGACCAAAAATTCAGATTCCTAAGTGTTGTATTTTAATAGAAATTAGTTTTCATTACTTTTCCATACTTAATCTCCGCGTATAACCCGATTAAATTAAGTTATCAATGGTAAAACAGAATTAACAAAGGTATGTGTATGAATGAGAGTATAAGAAAGAAGAAACAACGTATAAGTTAGACGGTATATTTCTTATAACAATACTTACAATATCACGCTATTTTCTTCAGATTACAGTAGCCACATAAAAATGACGGTTGTTTACTATTTTCTAGCCCAACTATTCAAAGTCCTTTAGTTACATCTTATTAATTTATCACACGGCATGGAAAATGAATGAGGGTTTACAGCTTAAATCCACATGGTTCATGAAACAATATAAAAGTTTTGAGGAAGACGCAACCACACATTTTCCTTATGGGTAAATTTTTTATTCAATGAATATTTTCACAATATAAATTAATATACTTTTTTCTAAAACAGTCTTTTTCCGTTTTTGGAAACTAATTCGTACAAGAAGAGAAGTGGTCTTCTCATAAAATGTATGAAACATGATAACCTTATACTTACTACTCCTAGTATTTCTTCACGCAATGGTGAAATCTTCAATTACTTTTAATTCTTTGTATGGATAAAGCACTGCTGATTCGGTCTGTGTCTCACTGTCATTTTCAGCTGGAATACATGCGGTTCCATCATCTGCAAACGAAGATAAAGAAAATTGTGTAAAATCTACATACAAAAAAAGTACAGTATTGTTATCTCACGAAGCGACGCGCGCTTTATATGTGGTAATGAAGTGTGCTGTGAATGTGTTCATGAAGACGAGTAGCGACACACATATTTCCGACTTCGACATTGTCTCGGGCGGTACCGAGTTCCTGCTCCTGCTAACACACACATGCACGGCGTGTCTGTACACGTGGTAACCACAAGTAAAGCGCGCGACGCTTCGTGAGATAAAAATACTATAAACATTGAATGGTTTCATTAATTAATTACTGACCTCCATAAACTATTATAGGTTTGTTTAATTTATTCATTGTGACCTGAAAAAAAAATAATGGCAGGTTATTACAATCAAGTAGAACTACCAACATACATTTGAATTAGCTGGGTGTGATTCCATACCATGTGTGCTATTTTACCCTATGGTAAAACGGCACTATTAAATAAAAGTATTTTATGCATGACATCGTTGATTTATAATAAATTGCCTGATGACATAAAACTATTACCAATTATCCAATTTAAAAAAAAACTACAGACATTCTTAATAAATAAATGTTATTATGATGTCAAAGATTATTTAGGTGACAAAAATATTGTATTTTAATGACAGCAAAGGTAAAATAAAATAGTAAATAATGTAATATATATTATATGTTGGACATAATTAATCATATATTTGATATAATGTTACACATAAATAATTTATAATTGATGAATTCGATATAATTTCTGGATTTCATTTCATTTTATTTTTATTTTAATTTTTCATTTTTAATTTGTATGACAGTATTATTTTTAACTCCTTATTTTGTTGACTGATCTGTAAGTTAAAATTCTTGTTTTATATTTGCACACCTTATATGGTTGTTAACAGTGTACCATTTGACCTTTTATAACATCCACTGAACCTGTTTTATGCAAATAAATGATTTGATTTGATTTGATTTGATTTGATTTGATTTAATGTTCTCTTTACAAAGTAATTACATATTTTAATTGTCTAGTTAGTTGAATACTTAGTAGTATTCATTATGATTTGCAGCAGACAATATGCAAATAAAATATGTAATCAACACATTATACTAGGGCCTTTACATAATGAAAAGTTAGTCATAAATCATTTTGTAAATAACAATAACACAGTTACATGTATGAGGTGCAGACCAGATGTTCCGACCAGACAGGTGTCGTGTCTAGTGGGCAACTGCCCGATGATTGATGTCGGGATGTTGTACAGACGCCAGCACATCAAGCTACTAGAATCTGTCAAATTTCTTTAATAGATTTTCAACTTTATCGCTAAAGCATAAGATTGGGAAAATTTGACAGTTTCGGGTAGCTTGATGTGCTGGCGTTTGTACATTATAATTATGGTAGTAGCACGATAAACTTCGCTTGCGCGATACACGTGACGTCATTCAGTGTGATTGTGTGATGCGTACTTCGCATGTGGCGATGTAGATGGCACCACAGTTACGAACAACACTAGCACTGCTTCATAAGAGCGAGCGTGAGGTCGACACTAACTTCGCGTTTGTAATGGACCATCTATAGTAACCATAAAAAGCTTAACACTTACAGGGTTACTTACTGGTGATAGCACAATCTCCCTATATTTCTTAAGATACAGCTTCAAAGGTTCCACGTAATTGTCAAAGCCCAGTGCGTTCATCGCAAACAGGACGTCTTCACCATTGATAGTTTTTCTCTTCTCCACTTGACACCGGTCACTCGCTTCGCTTGTTACAAACGAGATGAACTCTGATATGCATTCTTGGACACATTCACGTGCATCCTTTGCTATCTACAATATTTAATAGGGATGTCATTCAGTGGACTCTCAGACTTCAAGACCCAATTAATAAAAAGCAAAAAAAAACATTTTTCTCAATTATTATTATAATATTGTTGTTTGTGCAGAGAAAACATTGAAGTTCTTACATATTTAGCTAAAACTGTGGGCAAAAATTGGGCAAAAATTCAGATCATCAATTTATCCATTTAGTCTGTGTTGTCCTACTGCAAGGAAAAAGCTATCCTCCATAACCATAACTACAGGATGTCCCATTGCCATGCCATCTAGAGCGAGCTTGAACTTGAAAATTGATAATCCATACTAATATTATATTAATGCGACAGTGTATATGTCTGTCTGTTTGTTATCTCTTCACGCTTAAACCGCTGAACCAATTTAGATAAAATTTGGCATATAGGTAGTTTGAGTCCAGGGAAAGGACATAGGATACTTTTTATCCCGATATTCCCATGGGATCGAAAATTATGCAGGTGAAACCGCTAGGAGGAGAAAAAAGAAAAAAGACAGTTTTATTTTCAAAAAGCATCTTACCTTTCCATTTTCAGGTATTGCTCTCTTCATTATCTTGGCAATATTAGCAATAGGCAGAAATCTGTCCTGCTCTCTCAGTGGGGCATTCTTACTACCTGAATCTGAGTTGTTCTCTTCATCTGAAAAACCAAGATATAATTTAGGTGCAGTAAATTTACTATACAGTAATTTCCATTCTGCGCCGAATGCTGCGCACCAGTACACTTCGCATGCTTAATGGAACATTGACCCATTAGTAGATAGGTCAGAGAATAATATTTTTTTTACTCAGATATCATCAATAGATTATCGTTTGTAATACGTTCAAAATACAAGCATCATGATTAATTAATAATCGACTTAAATCAGTTTTAATTTTATGCGTCAACAAATAGGATAAATCCTCATAGCAAGATCTTCTTTAGCAATTTCCCAAAAATCATCTTTTTGAGTTAAGTCAGTATTCCATTAAGCATGCGACTTGATGATCTAATTACAGCGTCAGTGAGTGGAATTCATGAATTTTGAACCGAACATGTTTGAAGTTTTTGCCATAGGTGTGCTAAGAAGAATGATTTAGGAACCACACAATTTACTGAGTGTACTCAATAACAACATAACTGTAGCGGTATCTACAACACTACATCGAACAACGCGTTATACTGACGTCACGCAAATCCTGCATCTCGCAAGCAGAGTTTACCGCGCAATTAGCATAGATACAATGGCCCGACATGAATCATCGGGCAGTTGCCTGCCAGACACAACACCCGTCTGGTCGGAGGATCCTTCTTTTTCTATGGAGGATGAGTGAACTTTACACCCTGTTCCTCATACCTCTATATAACATTCAGAATTCTGATTGTTTTAAGATTATAAATTGAAGGCCATCCAATTAGTTTACTTTGGGGAAACTGAGGTACATAACTACTGTATTTAGGTAATTCTTGGCTACGATACAGAAGTGGATATTATTCTTTGTCAATTCTCTAATATTCGTCGAAGAATGTTCAAGAAGAATAATTAAGTGTGGTAGGACAGAATTAAGACGAGAATATTACGTACAAACAGCCCTTGAGTACATACCTAAAACATCGTCAGAGTTCACGACATATTCGCAACGAATGTTATTCTCCTCGTCGACGAGATATCCGTTGTCTAGGCGAACCAAATCATTGCCAATTTCATCGTTATCCATGGTTTAAGTGGTTTATCATATAGAAGTCACAACCAAGTAACGAGGTTATTTCTTACACAAGACACAAAGCGTGATATCTTAATCAGATGAAATGAAAAGTACTGAAAATATTAAATGAAGGTTGTTCTACTCATTATACAGATATTATTATAATTCTATTCTATCCAAAGACCACATTAATGTTTACAACGCCACAAGCAGCCACAAGACAATTCAAGACATTAAACAAACATAGGCAAGCTGAGTAGTAGAGCTGACATCTGACAACCACAAAATACAGATAATTAATATATATAGTGAGTGAAAACCTACTCTACAAGCCCAAGCTACCATAGACAGATATTCATTATCGAACCTCTCAAGTTCGACTAAAAGTAAAATATGATGTGCTTACTTGACTTTTGTGTCGGTTGTAAATTGTAATACTTGTCAAAATTAAAAACTTGGTTATTTAAAAATTAAAACGTAAAACATGTTTTGTTCTAAATTTTACTTTTACCATCTTTACAGTGTTTATAAGCAAATAAAATATTATTATTTAAATGTATTTGACATACCAATGTATGGCATTGTATTGTATTGCATTTTTAATGTATTTGTTTTTGTATTTGACCCTGGGGTCGCGGACCTTTAGAAGACGTGGCAGGGGCGAAAGCCAACTAAATAACGCAACGAATGTTATTGAACTGTCAAAACGAAAGTCATTGCTACTGATAGTGTTACGCAATTACCCCGCTGGCTCCTCACCCTAGACCTGTTTCGACAAAGTAAATTCTACCGGCACAGACCTAGACACCCTTTATACATATGTTTGTTCTGTGGACCCAGCGCTCTGGAGCTCGCAAGCCCCACTTTATATTATAAACGAATTCCACCCCTTTCCACCTCCCTATGGGTTGATTATCCAATAATATGTACTTTATTAGTACATAACTACAATTATTTTTATTACTACTGACCACAATTCAAATTTCTATCTTCAGCGGTTTTGGACTTTATTGTAATAGGTAGATTATGGAATGAAATGATCCAAAAATTAAAACTAATCTACTACTACTATTGAAAGATTCAGTTAAGAGATTTTAGTAAGTTATGGCGCAACACTATAAATTCTCCGTTCCGCGATGTAGGTTGTTGGAAGATAATTTTTCAATATCACAATAAATACAATTCATCTAATTACCACAACTACAATATCGGAAAACAGTGGGTAGCGCCATTGTATAACGGTGTGCGCCGCCGCCAAAGTAACTGGTTAATAAAATAGGTTATTTTCAGTTTGGGGTCAGTGCACAACAAACGCTTAGAAGCACTACTATCGCAAATAATTGGCATATAAATCAATCAGAATGGGTGTACCGAAGTTCTTCAGGTATACAAGCGAGAGGTACCCTTGCCTCAACGAGCTGGTGAAGCAGTATCAGGTAAACAACTTCAATTAAACAGTCCTTTTGTCGTCATAAGTAGGTACTAACTTAAACTTACAATATTTCATAACTAACTGAAACTATTTGTACCTTGGGAACTTATACCTTGGGAGGACTGTAATTGTGTAATGAAACTATTATTAGATAAAAACACAAAAAACTGTTGTAAAAGTAGTGATTATGAAGAATTATTTTTGGAATGTAAAATGCTGCCGGTCCATGAGAGGGTAGTGATGTCAGTAGCTTTGGAACAGTATTGTAGCAATGAATTTAAAAACAATATTATATGCACAAGATCTTAAAGGAACAATAATATGAGACAATTTGTAGTGCCCACTTCTAATAATTATGGTCAACTATTTTTAATAACCTCCCAGTCGATGTAGACAGTTGTGTCACAAAAACCGCCTTTAAAAATAAAATACATAAATACCTCTTTAATATTTTTGGTCAAAGCCTCACTGTAGAGTATATCTAAAAATAAAATAAAAATGTGTTTTTTAAATTTAAGAAATGAAGGAATAGTTTTATTAACCTGTATGTGAAAAAGTGTCATTATAAAAATAAAATATGTTAATATGTATTTAGAAAAAAAAGGAGCTACATCTGCCAACAAACTGCTTTGCAGTTTGGCGGAGGTGGTCTGGGGTTTGGTTTGTTTTGGTTTGGGGATTTTTGTAAAAAATTATTCCTGTGAATAACACTTTTTCATTTTCTCTTAATTGACTAAATTGTTAAGTTTGTGTTACTAAAACCTGTACTTTTAATACTTCTTTGAGAAGAAAAGGAAGGTCTTTCTTAATATTCAAAAGCCCCTATAGTCCTCTTACATTCATCAAGCAAAATGACCTATTATTTGTTGTGTTGTAGTTAATATAGTTAAATACCCAGGATTTCAATTAAGAGCTGTTATTTTCAGTTTACAGTTTAATTTTAACCCTAATTCGCAAACATTGTGATAACGTTGCACAAGTATTTTTCATAACATGCCACAATATTGATTGACACAGCTTTAAAATTATCCAAGCTTAAGGATAATCCAATAATTCTTACTCTTTGCTTTAACTTTCATATTATGTTATACATTTGTATCATGTTTGTCAGTTAGATGGTCCACATAATGTGATCAACTGCAACATATGTTGTAGAATGAAAAAGTTAATATGTATAAACTACCACTTGTTACTTAAAAATTGCTTATCTGTTTCAGATTCCAGACTTTGACAATATGTATTTGGATATGAATGGAATAATCCATAACTGTTCACATCCCGATGACTCAAACCCGCATTTCCGTATAACGGAAGAGAAAATATTCCAAGACGTATTCCATTATCTCAGCATACTGTTTCAAATTATTAAGCCTAAAAAGTTGTTCTTTATGGCTATTGATGGAGTAGCCCCCAGGGCGAAGATGAACCAGCAAAGAGGCAGAAGGTAATAATATTACTGGTTACAGTCAGCCTGCATCATCTCAATGCTGGACAAACGCTCACCCCATGACTTCCAGTTCTTTAAATCTATGGCCAACTTTGAAGCACTGATTGTTTTTTATTATTATTACTTCAACATTATTTATGCAGTGCAATACTGTATATGAAAATATAAATCACTTTGATAACTTTATAAGTAGTGTGCTTACAACATACATATGTATATCTTGCTTGTTATCAGTTGGTAACAGAGAATATTGTGAAATGTTTCACAGTTATTACCTTTTGCCGAGAAAATATTATTGTATACCTGTCTTTAAAACTCATTAACTCATGTTTTAGACCTATGAACAACTAGTTCCTCTCATCAGATGAGTGCTGCTGGCATAGTATGCTTGAAAACAGAATTACATCTAAAGGACAGGCAACAAAATTGACAAAATGTCACAATCTTTGTAGAATTAATTTTCCCCTTGTCTTTTAGGCAAATTTATTAAGTTTGGTAACAGTAAAAAATGTAGTTGTGTCTCATTAGTGACTTAACAAAAACACTGCTTATTGTTATGTTTGTTTTGCCTTGCAATTGAAAGAAATCGAGAACAGAAATAATTTTAATCAACATTTTAGGTTTAGGTCAGCAAGGGAAGCAGAAAAATTGGAACAAGAAGCTAGAGAAAAAGGTACACAATATATTTATTTGTTGTTTAATATAAATGTTGATAAACTGCAAGTGAAAGTTTGATCAAATACCCTACCCCACCCTATTTAAGCTGACTGACTCACAAAAGTTTGACAATATACTGTTTTTGCTGACTTACTCCTGTGATAAGGTTGCTCTATATGTATATTATGCTATGATATCAACATGTGCATTTATTATTATAGCAATATTAAAGCTTTGCAATAAGCGAATATACAAAATCTCACACTTTCTTCCCATGAGGGTAGGCAGAAACTACAGAATGTTACTTGCTATGAGCCTAACATGCTCCTTTAACCTCATTTACGCTCATACATCTGAAGGCCAATTCTCGTAATTTAAAACGTTAAAAATCTAGTCGCAGTCTCATCTCAGCGACAAAGAAATGTCAAAAACTTGTCAAAATGTAGGGAAATTTGAAGTATTTTTTGACAGATTGAGACTGAGATCAGACTGTGAACGTTGTTAAAATTAGTAGAATTGCCCCTCTGGTCATAAACGCACGCCTGTTGCAAGTGTTACGCACCTGACCATTTTGAAGAACATCAGTGAATATACACTACAATATATTTGACCCAATGTATTTTGTCACCAAAAGCGAAACTTGAATTATATAAGCATTATTGGTATAATAGTGCAATTTTGAGCGCATTCGGAGTGTACAGCCGGATTTACATTACTGTGACCAAATTGCCAACAACCCGAACACTGCGCCATTGGAAACACGTACGGTTCAAATGTAATAGCACCTCCCTTATCTTTTTCTTTGTGATTATTTACGTCCACTGAATCATTTCTTATTTCACCTTCTTCTGTCCTCTTTCCACTCTCGCGATTTACCTCTTCCATAATTCCCATCTCATTTAACTGTTGTTCACATTTCTGTAAGATCTCTGAATCACTTAAATCTTCACCACTTACATCCTCGTCCATTTAACAAAATGTGTAAGGTGGGTATTCGTAAAAAAAAATTCACTCGATACGAAAGTCACAACAACGCGTGCGCACGGCCCAACGTCTCGCGCTCGAATGAAGTAGGCCATTAAAAAGTACTTTTGAACGTCAATATTTACAATAAAATAGAATTGATTCTAGATGCCCCTTCCAAAAGTTTCGTATGGAGAAGAATGACCAAGAACCTCCATACTTACACTTTTTAAAAGGCTAGTTTGCTATTTTTTTCCACTCTTACCGTTACTTCATTTGCACAGGCGAAGTACTGCCAACGGAGAAACGTTTCGACAGCAACTGCATCACGCCAGGCACCGTGTTTATGGCACGCCTGCATGAACAGCTTAAGTACTTCGTCAAGTCCAAGATGTCCACTGACCCCTTGTGGTCCAAGGTCAAGGTCATATTGTCGGGGCATGAGGTAAGCAAGATTTTATGGAAACGTAGAAAAGACCTAAATGGAATAATTAATAAGTTGTAGGTTTATGATATTATTGAAAGTTTTTAATGTTTAAATCTCTAAAAGACGTATGAAAACCGGTAGTTTTTACCATCGGTGTCAATACTATCTTCCAAGCAAAACAACTAGCGACCCCGGCCTCGGGCAGGCGGATTAAAATCTTAGCTTTCGTGTATCAAACTAATGGTGGAAAAAAAATCTTAACTCACCAAAAAAAGAATGAAAAATTGTTAGTTCTGCACAAACTAAACGCACATTACAAAAAAATACACACACAATTTAGCCAAAAGCCACATACTCAACCAATTAGCAATAAAGTAGCTTAGTGATATGGACAATCCCAGACAAGCAACTTTTTCATACTATTTAGGGGTAATACATAGATAAAAAACTGGCCAAGTGCGAGTCGGACGCGCACACAATTGGTTCCGTACCACAAGACAAAAACGCCGAATAAAAAAAACACTTTTGTTGTATGGGAGCCCCCTTAAATATATTTTTTCTGTTTTTAGTATTTGTTGTTACAGCGGCAACAGAAATCATCATCTGTGAAAATTTCAACTGTCTAGCTATCACGGTTCATGAGATACAGCCTGGTGACAGACGGACAGCGGAGTCTTAGTAATAGGGTCCCGTTTTACCCTTTGGGTACGGAACCCTATAAACCAATATTTTGAAAGACTTCATTCTTAATGCGAACCAATTTCAACAGACACCAGGCGAAGGCGAGCACAAGATAATGGACTACATCCGATGGTCCCGCTCTCAGCCCGACTACGACCCTAACACCAGACACTGTCTGTACGGGCTGGACGCTGACCTCATCATGTTAGGCATGTGCACGCATGAGCCGCACTTCGCGCTGCTTAGAGAAGAGGTAATTATAATTACACTAGCTTCGGCCCGCGACTTCGTCCGCGTGAAATTTCTTCCGACCCACCCCGTCGCATCGCATCGCCTGCCCGCGCTATTACTTCGTTTTTGCTTAGCGTTCTTTCTGACTTTTTTCTTTTGGCTCGGCTCCTAAAGGTCATAGCGTGATGTTAAATAGCCTATAGCCTTCCTCAAGAATTGGGCTATCAAATGCAAAAAGAATTTTTCAAATCCGACCGGTAGTTCCAGAGATTAGCGCGTTCAACCAAACAAACAAACTCTTCAGCTTTATAATATTAGTATAGATTCAAGTTTTGTTATTACATAACACGCCTGTATTCCCGAAAGGGGTTGACAGAACTGCTTAGTAATGTACACTTACATTTAAAGCCTAAAAGCTCTGAAACAATAATAAAAGTTGTAGCATTTACTTCTCACACGTTTGCCCGCGTACCTGTCGACACACCCCACGTGTCGAAGTAGTTGGATGGACGCAGTGAAATCATTGTTTTCACAATGACAATAATACACTAGGTACACTAGGTGTACCTACCGTTGACGTTTCGAGCACTTTCTCTTATGTACACTTGGTGTACAGTCTATGCTTGAGAGATTAAACAGTGTTTAGTAAACGATGTACGCTCAGCAGAAGCGCTTGGGACGAGTAGACCCAATAAGACAGTCTTTTCAAAGAGGATTGAATATTTATATATGGAGCCTGGTATACCTACCCGTTGTAAGTTTCATGTGTGGTCGCCATTTTGAAAAAAAAAATGGCGGACACTTAGGTACGCCACAGACCTTCAAAACCCTTTCATTATTATTTTTAATTTTGTGGTAATTATATTTTGAAACTTCCTGTCTAGACAGATAATCTAGTATAATTATAACACCTATGTCTAATTATTTGGTCTCCTCCATAGGTAAAATTCGGCAGATCGACACAGCGCGCGACAAGTCCAGAAGAGACTAATTTCTACCTCCTACATTTATCATTGTTAAGAGAATATTTAGAACAAGAATTTATATCTATTAAGGGCAACCTGCCCTTCCAGTACGACATAGAGAAGATTGTCGATGACTGGGTGCTCATGGGCTTCCTAGTGGGCAATGATTTTATTCCCAACTTGCCTAATATGCACATAAGTAATGATGCCTTGCCTGTTCTGTACAAGACTTATATGGCGGTGTTGCCTACTTTAGATGGTAAGTAAAATAATAATAATCACAGAAACGATGGATGGACTGTGTGAATGATAAATTGATAAAATGGTTAGAAAGGCTTACTGCCAAGATGACGTCTAATAGAGAAAAATATGGAGAAAAAGACATGTTCCACTCATTCCAAACAAATTGGATAATGGGCAGGAGAAGATGATGATAATGAATTATCATTTCATTTAAAAAGTCTAACGGTCTCTGCGAGTTGACTTCGGCCTCCCGTACGCCTTCCAATGGTTCGGGACCCCAGGGTACCGAGATATATATCAAAGAAACTTCAAGTTGTAATAATTTCTTTATACACTTCAAAGTCACAAACATCTGTGTTAAACCCTGGCTCTTGTACTACGAGTTCCTGTATCACAAGAGCCAGATAAAAAAATTAAATGATATTTAATTTTTACAAGTTCCAAAATCAGCTGTTACAGTATCATCTGTGAATTTTCATAGCATTGACATGTTGTTGGTGTTAAAAGAAATGCTAAACCCTCAGAAGCCTGATGAACCACTGATTTCTGAAAGACTACCCATTCAATTTATGTTGTCATCAAATCTATTGTCCACCAATCACAACTGCCGAATTCAAAACTGTAAGGCCGCGTACTAACCGAAAGCGACTGTCGCGCGTGTACGGTATCGTCGCACTCGTTAATATTAGGTATAAGTCTTGTGCAATCAATCAAGTCGCGAATATATGTCATTATTCAAGTAAACGATCACGTATTCCCGCGATATTCGCTTTCGTTTAGGACGCAGGGTAATGTTCTACCTTATAATTTAACAGAAAACAAAGTTGACGAAACTGCCTATAAAATTAATTTTTCTTCAGGTTATATAAACGAAGCGGGTGACCTAAACCTGCGAAGGTTCGAAGTGTTCATGCAAGAACTAGCTAAGATAGACACAGAGAAGTTTCAAGACACGTACGCGGATCTCAAGTACTTTGAGGCTAAGACCGGCAGGCGACCTAATGCTAATGAAAGAAGAGAGGTATGAGAAAAGGTTTTGATGATATTTTTGTACTAAAAGAAGCGATCAGTTATTTTGTTCTATCAGTCTTCAGTATTTACTATATTTTATGTCCGTTACTGTGAGAAGGGCCCGTGGCTAAATAATAACAGCCGCACAGGTCGATCGATCAGGTTAAGCTACGCTTGCCGCGGTTGTTCTGTGGATGGGTGACATCTTTACATACCGAGACCCCTCCGTGCCTCGGAAAGCACGTTAAGCCGTTGGCCCCGGCTGTCATTCGTGGATCTTTGACAGTCGTTACGGGTCGTCAGAAGTCCGAAAGTCTGACAACCAGTCTTACCAAGGGGTATCGTATTACCCAGTAACTGGGTTGTGGAGGTCAGATAGGCAGTCGCTCCATGTAAAATACTGGTATTCAGCTGCATCTGGTTAGACTGTAAACCGACCCCAACATAGTTGGGAAAACGCTAGACAGATGATGATGTTCGTTACTGTGAGCAGTGGTGGCCAAGTGGTAACGGCCGCGACTTACGAGTTATTGGTCGTAGGTTCGAATCCAGACGGGCACTTTACTTTGTGTAAATTATTTCATTACCAGCGCTCTCAAAAGGGTGAAGGGAATTATCGTGAGAAAACCGGCATGCCCTAGAGGCAAAAATTCAAAGACGTGTGACATCCACCAACCCGCACTGGGCAGCGTGGTGGATTATGGCCCCTCCTCACCGAGAGGCCTGTGTCTCAGCAGTTGGAACATTATAAGCTGATTATGCTTACGTTCGTTACTATATAATCGGGAATTATAACTATGAGTTCACAAGATTTTAACAATTTAATGGCTACACGCACATATATATGCCTTTTTCTACATATTGAGTAGTGCGAATACTCACGGAAACACGAAATAACTCTAGTTCTTCCAGCTACTATATGGGAGCTCAAACATAGGAAAGTTGTTGCAATTCATGAGTAACAGGCAAACATTGCAGCTTAAACCTTGTAGAACGCGCTTTCGACTTTTACAATTGATTTATTATGATGTTTTAGTCTTTAGCAGCTGTGTATGAGAGATTAATTTTATTTCGCAGTACAAACCTAATAATGACGACACGTTCAATGTGAACATAGATGACATCAAAGCTAACAAACCAGATGATGAATTGCAAGCACTCATCAATGCCACACACGATATGGTATGTAACAGATTAGGTAACAAAAAAATTATATAACACTAAGTATTGCTGTTCTTTTCTTGCCGATAAAACGAGAAAGAGATGCAAATTAGATCAATCAAATTAAGTTGGGTAGTTGCAAAAAATATTTGGCTACAAAGAACTAAAGACCAGTCTGAGTAGACAACAAATAAAGGTGTATGAATACTTGCTACGCCGACTCCAAGTAAAGTGAAAAGCCCTCCCACAGATGGACCGATGATCTTGTGAAGGCCGCAGGAATCCGCTGGATGCGGCAAGCACAGAGCCTGTCGAACTGGTGGTGCTTGGGGGAGGCTAATGTCCAGCAGAGACGTCAGACGCCATTCGGCTGAAATGATGTTGAAGGATGATGAGCATTTAATTTTGTTTTTGACTTTCTTATTTAGCATCATAGTATCTTTCTTGTTTTTAAATGGTTTGGTGTATAACTGGAAGGTATCCGCAACTCCACGTCAAAGCGCGTATTTTAGGTACAGTTTCCAAATGGTAAAACCTTTGTTTCAAAGTATATTGAAATTTCGTTTCTTTTGCAGCTCCTTGATGATGATGATGTAGATAATGAAGATGGGTATGAGGAGACCAGTGATGGTAAATATGTTTTATGTTAAAAACTTCAAGAAGGTCAATTCTCAGTCTCTTATGTACTCAAGTTTGATTTTCATTTGTTTTCCAGAGGAAGCAAATATGGCAATGGAGTTCATTCTACACAAAAAGGATTATTACATGAACAAATTAGACTATTCCAAAGTAACAGAGTAAGTTGATCAATACTGGCTTTTTACAGTTAAACACATATGCCACAGTTCAGTTGATAAATACTGGGACCATCAAATGGTGTTGGCTTGGAAAGAAAAGGGAAAAATCGACCCAAAGTTCTCGAAGAAACTGATGAAAAAAAACGCATCAAATACATAACCACCATTTTCGAAGTCGGATAATCAGACCGTTTGATTCTTCAATTCAAAATTTTATATTGTATATGTGATGCGATTCCAGCAGAATTGTATTATATTATATATCTTGTTTGTTGGACGCAAGCGGCCCAGACCCGTTCATTAAGGGAATATACGGGGGCGGCCTATGTCCGGACAAGGACGTCTTCCGGTTAATATGATCACATATCTTTTTATACACGGGTGTTTGGTAAATATGTGCAAACTACGTGCCTACAGATTTAGTAAAATCGATTGTCAAATGTCGATACTTTTTGTAAACTGACGAACAACACTATTAAACCGCGATATCGATTTTATTAATCGATAAAATCTGTAGGCATCTAGTCCTAATACCATTGATGTGTTAAGTAAATTCTGTAGTTCAAAAATGTTTTCTTTTAAAATAATTTAAATAGGGAAATATGTGGTACCTAGGTCAAATCTAAGCAAAAGTAAACAATATTATATCAATGACCTTTTACATAGTTATTATTCTATTACTAAATGCTATTTACATATTGCAGAGGATCAATTGTTTTTTGTTCATTAGTTGGCATGGCACATGGCAAATAGCAAAAAAAAAATTGACAACTGAGCCAAATTTTGAAATGGCCAACAAATAACCAGACAACAAAAAACATACAAGTATAAACCATAGTATATGTATTTCCTATGTACTCTATAACCACCAAAACTTTGCACTAAATTACCAAACACCCTATAAATTTTAGAACAAAGCTGTGTCCTACACAACATCTTTCTTTAAAGGGAGGTGTTGGCTGATCAAGCGGAGGGTTACGTGCGAGCGATACAGTGGAACCTTTACTACTACTATAAAGGCTGTCCATCATGGTGTTGGTACTACCCACATCACTACGCGCCGTACATCTCCGATATTAAAGGGTTCAAGGATCTTAAGTTTGATTTCGAACTTGGAGAGCCTTTTAAACCTTTTGAACAGGTGATTATGTTATGTCGTAATTAATGTTAGGTCCTTTTGCTTTTGTAAACTTTTGAATTATCCTAAACTACGTTAAACCTCGAAGGATTTCAGCGGGGTTGTCCGAAAGGGTTACCGCTGGCCCGGAACATAAAGGGCTAAGGAAAGAACACGGGTGGGTTTTAGTCAGTAAGAGTCTGACACTCCCTTCCGCTCCACCCAGAGCGGGAGGGGTCATTTGATGATACCCCACCCCCGAAAAAACCAACCCCGAAGGATTTGGCAGAAGTGTCGTTCACCCACTTATCCCTAGTTTTGTTTAAGTCCCATGTCTGAGGGGGCAAGCCTAATGCGATTAACAACGGGTGAAATTATGCCATGAGCGTTTTTTTGGGTTTATCGTAAGCATAAAAACATCAACATCGAACCTGTGTTCCGAAGAGGTAACAGCAACACCCACATTTCGCTAACTGTAAAGTCCCATGTAATAGAAGACGAGTATATTTCCATTAACCAGGCACAAATCGACGCCTTAGAGTAAAAACCTCGTAAGTGTAAAAGAAGTAACTTTTCAGGAGGAAGAAAGAACTGCGTGGTGTAAAATTTTTGGACGGCGTCTTTTATGTTTTCTTTACCGAATTCAAAAAAGGTGGTTCTGTATGCCTATTAATTAATATGGAAATTTAACTCGCTTTTATAGCCAGAACTGTTCGATATTATAAGATTGTCCGAAATGCATAAAATGCTACTTACATTCCCGAGGTTTTCACTCTAAATCACTCGCTCTATGGCGACGAAATCCAAATTTCCGGGCTGTTACTGAAAAAATACAAGTCTCTCGGGGGTTCGTACTCTAGCCCTACATTTAGAGCCTTCGCGCTACCAAGAACTAACGAAGCAGTCGACGTGATATGTAGAATAATCGTCCATATTATAATGCTTATTTATTTATTATTAAACACTTTCTTATTAATTACTTACATGTTGAAATAAGCCTCCATAATGTAATGCTTATTTATTGCTAATTACTTTTTAATGCTTATGTTTTTTTTTTCTTTATTTGGTGTGCAATAAAGAATATTCTACCTATTTACTATGTTGCAGCTTCTAGCAGTACTGCCAGCGGCGAGCAAGCAACTGCTACCGACTCCGTTTCACGACCTAATGACTGATGAAGACTCCCCAATAGTACATTACTATCCGCAGAACTTCGAGACCGATCTCAATGGGAAGAAAAACGACTGGGAAGCGGTCGTGCTCATTCCGTTTATTGATGAGGTAAGAATGAAAGAATAGCTTTCTTCAAAGACAGACCTGTCGCTCGGTGTGTAACACCACTTCTACTCAGTTTTAACACTTGGAAGTGGTTAATGGTGGGCGGTTTTCTTTTAACTTTGACATTCCAAAAGTACTGTTTGTTAGCGAATTTTTCATAAAACATTACTTATATGCAAATTGACTTAAAAGTAGTACTGAGTAGTAGATTAGTTATATCGTCAACACAGCACACAACACAAATTACACACAACAAGACTGTTGTATTTATTATTTTTTACTGTCTTGCAATTCGAAATATTATTAGGTAAACTGTATGTATTAGATAAGTGAGGCGGTTGTAACGAAACAAAGTTCATCAACGTGTTCCTTTAAATTTATCTATTAATTCATAGGTCAATCTTCTGTCAGCAATGGAGCCCTGTTATCAGAGGTTAACAGAAGAAGAGAAGAAACGTAACTCACATGGACCTATGATGGTCTACAACTGGACTCCACAAAACCAAGGTACAATAAACTTTTTTCCATTCAACAGGACAAACATACCTAACTTTTAAAGTAATTTTGCCGAATAATTAATTGATTCTAATCAATCAACTCAGTTAAAGTTGAGACCAAGTCCTGTTAGATATGGTTGACCTCTGGTTAAGCACATTTTTTGTAAGATATCGAACATCAATTCATTAGCCAGATTCATAATTTTCTTACATTAGTCCTAATTTATTTAGAGTCGGCGAAACATGTCTTTTTATTCATTATTCTCTATTAGTCGTCATCTCGACATACACCCTCCTTTCTTGCTATATCTTTCACACAGTCCATCCGTCATTGCTTTGGTCTTCCCCTACTCTTATAGCCATCCGCATTTATACTCAAAACTTTCCTTACAAAGTTTTCCTCATTTTCATCGAACTAGAAACTATATATCCTCATCACATATATCTATTACTCCATAAAACAGGTGTAATGCTAGCCCCAGACTTTTTCCCGACCATATCTGAGTGCTACGCCAGAGAACATCAAGTATGGAGACAAGAGATAGAGGTGCCCGGCAGTATGCTACGTAGAGGCATGCTACCCAACGCCAAGAGAGACATGCTGTTCCCGGGCTTCCCGACCATGAGGCACCTGAAGTATCAAGTAAGTAGTTATTACAGACAAGAGATAGAGGTGCCCGGCAGTATGCTACGTAGAGGCATGCTACCCAACGCCAAGAGAGACATGCTGTTCCCGGGCTTCCCGACCATGAGGCACCTGAAGTATCAAGTAAGTAGTCGTTACAGACAAGAGATAGAGGTACCCGGCAGTATGCTACGTAGAGGCATGCTACCCAACGCCAAGAGAGACATGCTGTTCCCGGGCTTCCCGACCATGAGGCACCTGAAGTATCAAGTAAGTAGTCGTTACAGACAAGAGATAGAGGTGCCCGGCAGTATGCTACGTAGAGGCATGCTACCCAACGCCAAGAGAGACATGCTGTTCCTGGGCTTCCCGACCATGAGGCACCTGAAGTATCAAGTAAGTAGTCGTTACAGACAAGAGATAGAGGTGCCCGGCAGTATGCTACGTAGAGGCATGCTACGCAACGCCAAGACAGACATGCTGTTCCCAGGCTTCCTGACCATGAGGCATCTGAAGTATCAAGTACAATACCATCAATAGGTCGCACAAACAATTTTGAGTAAACAATTACGAACGAAGGCAGAATGCTTTTCGCGCGTTTTTTTATTTTTCACAAACTTTTTTTTTAATTTGGCTCGCGCGCCTTTTCCTTATCATACAGCCTGTTACTTGTTCATACAATGTTCGTGATTGATCTCTTTGATGATTGGAACTTTTACTAACAATATCCACATTCCAAATTCAAATCACTTTTAGTCCCTATCCCTACGGATTAAAGAGCTATTTTAGTCCCTGTTTACGAAGAATACACTAGCTCTTTTTTAAAAGATGTGATAAAAATTTACCTGTGTCATATTATTACGCCCTTTGAGCCGGTTCAGACTGGACTCTAAAATGTCTTCCTTTTTATCTCTTTCTTGACTTTCCCTCGTTCATTTCACAGACAAGCCTCAAAAAAGGCAAAGTGAAAGTGTTCGACCAGCCATCGCGCAACGACAACATGATCGTGGAGATCATAAGAGAGACAGAGAAGGAAGATCCGGTTGAGAAGGCGGCGCAAGAGTTGCTGGGCAAGGTCATATGGGTCGGATGGCCGCACCTTACTAGAGCCAAGTGTGTAAATTCTATTCAAACATATTATTATTATAAGCCTGTGTTGTCCCATTACAGGACAAAGGTCTCCCTTCCCTCTTTCCATTTTTCCCGGTCTACTGCGATTGTGGGCCAATCCTTTATGAAGGAGTCCAGCTTCAAACTTATGTTTCAAATTATGTAATATTATTTCAAGTTAAACAAATATCAATTTTATTTCAATGGTTATTAAGTACTGATTTCAGAGTGACTAGCACTATTGCAAAAGTTATAAAAATTTTTGAAGTTGTAGCGTAAACTGAACTTTATGGTGTAGGATATAAAAATATTTTTCCATAAACTCATATTTGTTAAATTTTTGGCAAACAAATCGCGAATGCGGATACCTCGATGATAAATAAATAATATATATTTATTTATTGTCTTTACCATAGGTAGGTATCGACGAAAGATGTACTATGAGAGATGCTCTTTAGTAAAGATGAAAAGTGCTCGTACTTTTTAATGGAAGTTATGGGAATTTGCTTGACAAATACAGCTGGGCCCACACCGAACGATCCATGCGCTTCGATCAAGCGCGGTAGCAGTGTGATCCAAATGTGCGGTCGGTGTGGACGTGTGCGCGATCGGAGCACTTGCGGTGGAGCGGCTAGCTTAAACGTGGATCGGCAATGGAGCGCGCGCCAGGGTCGCGGATTTCCTAAAACGGATCGTGCAATAGATCTCCAATCCACAATGCACGGTGGATGGAGCACCGATCCAAATTTGGATCGTCCGGCGTGGACCCAGCTATTCGATAATCGACTATTAACACTTTCACTGTCCACAAAGTAGACACAATAATTAAACAATCAACCTGAACCATATGTGGTTCATGGGACATGAAATGGGTTAAGATAGAATGTTAATAATTGCTATTCGAATGACAGATCATACATTATTTTCCTTTATCTTTGTATCAATATTTGTACAGAGTAATATCGGTGTCAGACGAGAAGATGCGCCTGCACTATGTGGACAAGCAGAACAACAACGTGGACGGAGAGCCGGCCTACACGACTGAGCCTAACTTCGGCAACTTGCACAAACAGTGGATCAGTGAAAGATCCACTATTATTGAGCAGTGAGTCACTTTATTAAGATCATTATTACTCAACTTTCTCTTGCCGTTATCCCAAAAAAAATATACTTGTCGAATACTTAAACTGCTCTTATAATATGGTTAGAAACAAACACATTATTTTAAAAAGTTAAACAGTAATACTGCAATATTCGATTGTTCGAAGCATAGACTACAGTGTGTTTTCTGTTTTAGCAATATGAACCGTCTTGGAATAGAATTGGGCGATGTCAGACTCATAATCCATGCCGTCAATTTAAGAGGTGAGTTATTAAATCAAACTAAAAACGTTGCAGAGGCCTCCACGAGCCACAAGCATAGATACTTTATACTTAGGCAAAATTCGAAACCGACTTTCTGGAAAAAAAAACTTTTTCATAAAAGTATGTTTTCGAAAATACTTTTTTAATCAAAACTTTCGGAGAAAATTGCTTTTAAATATTGCAAAGTCAAAGTCAGGTACACTATTTTGAAGTGTAACGTATTTATGAATGTGATTGTTCTTTTGTGTGCCTAAAATCTATAAAATGTCTTCGAATTGTAGGTTACAAATACATTGTCCAAGACAACGTGCGAATGGTTCAAGAGCCGGAATGGTGCAGCATCCCGTGTGGGTATGCTTCTCAGGCCGTAGTACGAGATGTTACGGCTCACATCATTCAAGAGGGAGGCAAGTTCAGTACGCCACAGGAGGCATACCCGCCCGGAGACGGCGTGTTTCTACTCGCACAGGGACAGCATTATGGCATTCTAGCTACTGTGAGTAGTATTAAACACTTTCTATTTTTCCAGCCGCCCCCGTGTAAGCGAGGAGCCGACTGGCTACCGCGGATTTCGACCGGGTTCCAAACTATGTAAATTCTATGCAAATATGTCATTTAACTACTACATAAACGCTTCAATTTCCTTTAAAACATCGTAAAACGTGCTCGATGTGCCAGTCAAAATTAAAGCCATTTTAAAATACAGTTCGTGCCACGTAAGAAGAGACTTGACCCCGCCACCCTCGCCTCTTTCCGCCGCCCCGATGACGCCCGGTGCGGGACGGGGACCGGGCGTCATCGGGGCGGCGGAAAGAGGCGGGGTCAAGTCTCTTCTTACGTGGCACGAACTGTATATAAAAGCCATCTTTAGTGACTACGGCAAACTTGGCGAAGTAATATCAACTGTGCATGTCTTGAAATAAAGTGGAGATTAAATAGAAAGAAAGAAAATACTTTGATTAAGAACAGATTAAAAAGCACACAACATATTCTGCAAATAAATAAAACTAATCATGGGCCTCTGTGTGCTTTGATGCTCCCGCGGGTAACTCTGATCACAATGTCAGAACCTTTTTGACCCAGAATCATTCTTCTACTTATCTCTGAAGCTTATTTTTTAAGAAAGCAAAATGTTGGTCGTCTTTACAGAGAGCGTGTTTTTGTCAAAACATTGGTGAAAATTACGGATTTTCTAAACGATCGATATTTTGCAATCGTTATTATAATAGCACCGCTTTCTAATCCATAAAATCGAGTTCCCAAAAGTCTGACAAACAGTCACACCAAGGGTAATAGTGTTTCCCAATAACTGGATTGTCAAGGTCTGATAGGCCAGTCACTCCTTGTAACACGTTGATATTCAGCTGTATCCGGTTAGACTGGAAGCAAGCAGTAATGATGATCAATCGTGTTCCCGCCAGGTGGTGGACTCGGAGTCGGTGCGCAGCGGGCGCATCAAGGTGACGGTGCGCGAGCGCGCCGAGCCGCGCGCCGCTGCGCACGCGCACGCCGCGCCCTACCGCGCCGCCAACCACGCCGCCGCCGCCTGCGGTACGTGCTTACACTCCTTTCACCTAAAAAAACTGCAACGTAACAGCAATCTTATCTTAACGAGAATAAAGATCAGTGGCAGCAATTCATCATCTATGTACTAATAACAATAAAGCTGAAGAGTTTGTTTATTTGAATACGCTAATCTCTGGAACTACCAGACGGATTAAAAAAAAAACGGTCCAAGAGCGAGCCAGACTCGCGTACCGAGGATTCTGTACCATCATGTTTTTTTAATTTTCATCGACGAGGCTTATATTCGTTAGTGAATTTTAACACTGCGCACTGCGGTGTAGAATATTGCAGTTTTAGGTCAGCGCCATCTCTTGACCGATAGTGGAACTAGTGTAACTGAAGAAGAATGCGGTAGTATCCTCCTGGTGTAATACAGTTAATTTTGTTGATGATTTCTGAAAAACTGTACTATTTAGAAACATCATTTCATTTTTCCTGTAATCTTTACATAAACTTCTATCACATAGAATTATCGGAGATAAGAGGGGAAGGAACGGTATTTTTTTTTACATTTTTCTTCAAAAGTCGAAAACTAACCGACCTAAAAAATAAAAAATGTTTGATATGCAAACTGCGCTCTTTCATAATGATACCCCACATGCAGTGGCGTGCCTAGGGGTCAAAATTAGGGCAAGCCCACAGATTTACAACGTATAAAAAAAACGCCCAACTGAGGGATTGGCTGATTTTCAGTTATTAATGTTTGTGTTCGAGTTCATTGATTGGTATTTTTTTAATATATTTATTTATTGATAGGTTTAAGTAAGTTTGTTGTTGTGAATTATGATTTTATTAGGGCAGGCCGGGCTTTTCGGCTTCTATGAAGGTACCGCCCCTGCCCACATGCCCTAGTAACTACACTTCGAATTTTCAGAATCCCTTTCAGTCCCTGTAGCAAAATAAAAAAAATATTTTTATTCTTATTTGCAAAATAGTTGAGCAAACGTCATTTAAAACTAATCCTAATTTCAAGTGGATTAGCATTAGTAGTTCTGAAGATATCCAGCTGTGGACAGACAGACTGAGTCTCACCATAAGGGTTCCGTTTTACCATTTTGGTACGGAACCCTAAAAAGATTGCATTTGATAGTCCAATTCTGGAATGAAGGCTACTTAACATCGCGCATGTGGTGCAACGGGGGGGGGGGGGACAAGAAATCTCACGCTGACGAAGTCGCGGGCGGAAGCTAGTTATTTTATAATTTTATCAGTAAGCAATTGTTGGTTGGCCATAAAAGAAAAATAAAATATGTAAAATGTTATTTTTTATTCGCAGGAGTATCAGCACAGATACTGTCTCGAATCACAGGCACGGTGCTGGTAATATCAGGCCAGCGACATGACATGCCCACTGAAGGTGTCAGCAAAGTCAACATAGGACTCAACCTTAAGTTTAATAAGAAGGTAACTACTCGCTAACCATTCGAGGATCACAGGCGTGATGTTATATCATGTAACTACTTCTAGATAACTACTAACGTAAGCACTTCGTCAAGATGTGAATCGTATCCTATTTGGATTGGTGTTTATTTGGCACTGTATCTATTTTATTAGAACCAGACTTTTTTTTATTGTTGAATGGGCCCGAATAATAAGAATAATGTACTAGATGTTAAATACCCATCTACACGTTGCATGTATTTTGTCTGTGCCATACTATAAAAACTAAAGCAACAAATGATTCGCATCGTCTAAACTCTGTTTAGATGGTACAACTTTAATTGTAGCTTCAACTTTGTGGTAATTAATTAGAAAGCGGAGTAACCGAGACAAAGCAGTGTACAGTACCCGACGATAAATATTGCACATCGACCTTTTTACACAAAACCATTTTATACAAAGAATAAAAATAATTATCAAAAGAAGCAAATCATAATTGTTTTAACAGCTCCTAATAGATACCGGACTGTTTGTATTTCGTGCGACAGAGATAACGCTCTACGAAGCCGAAATTAGCTGATTATCTCTTTCCAAAGGTCGATGTGCAATATTTATCGCCGGGTACTGTAAGCAAACTGAAGAGGCAATGAGCTGGCCTTGTTTGTCGATGGACCGACGACCTTAGGAAGGTGGCTGGGACAGACTGGATGTGGAAGGTGGAGGGCAGGGTGTTGTGACGCAGCGTGGGAGTGACCTATGACCAGCAGTGGACTGCTATAGGCTGTGTGTAAACCAGGCTTTACCTTAATAGTGATTCCCTTCTGGGAATACAGACGTGATGATTTTCCTAATTATTTGTAAGTTTATAATGCATCATCTGATACTACTGGTTGATCATAAATGTCACCCTATGCAGCGATTGGTGCAAGAGCAAATAACTTCAGTGAAAAAACATTCATTCTGTAACGATTGTTCATGAAATGAAGCTGACACCTGATTCATATGTTATGGTCACTATTAGTTTATGATAATGTATTTTGAAATACAGGCTTGATGTTATAATATGTTACTTTATTTATTTTGAAATAAACGGGCTCTGTTCTGATACTATACTGCGTTCTAGATTTAGTTTCCAAACATGTACACAAATAATATGTGCTTATAGAAAATTATGTTAGTACCTACACATAAAGTTCAGTTTACGCTACAACTTGAAAATTTTTGATGGCTCTATCAATAGTACTAGTTATTTAAAAATCAACTTAATTCACACTATCATAAAGTTAGATAATTAAAGTGAAAATAATATCAATTTTAAACAAAGTTTTTAATTGACTGGTTAATTGTATAGCACGACAAAACACGCCTTCACATAACACATTACCCTTTTCCTTTTGTAGAATCAGGAAGTATCAGGGTACACTCGTCGTTGTAAGTTGACGAACTCTTGGCTGTACTCTGAGCGGTGCATCGAGCTGGTCAAGTCTTACGAGCGGCAGTATCCCGAGCTGTTCGACAACTTGTCGGGTTTCCATAAAGACATCTACTTCGAGAGCGATCTCTTTCCGAATGATATTGGGTAAGTCTACTAATCTATGCTGTTTTAATTTTCAACGTGATCAACTTACGCTAGTTGATGGTGACCACTTTAGATCTTCTAAATTAAACAAATTAGTATTTGACTTGGATATAGCTCAGAAATCTGACTCATGTCAGTCGCGCTCAAGACATGTCGTCATTGCTCCTGTTTGAAGCAGACGCTGGTCGCTAGTTTTTATATAAATAGATATATTTTTTTAAGAATTTACGTGTATTTTTTGTAAATAGCACAATCATAATTAGCCAAATAATATGTTCCCACTGCTGGGACACAGGCCTCCTCGCTGTGAGAGGGAGTGGGCCGTAATCCACCACGTAGGCCCAGTGCGGGTTGCTAGGTGTCACGTGTTCGATTTTTTTTAAATATTTCCCTATAAACATACTAAAAGTAGTTAATGTTCATGAGACCACCCCTGGAACAATATCAACGATATCAACGAGACCCTACGTTCTCTCCCACAGCAAAAACAAGCCGCAAGAGATAGCCAAATGGATAAGTAACCAGCCTCACAGCCGCGCCACGCGACGTGAATGTGGCTCCGATGCCCTTGAACCTGAGGAGATGAAGGTTCTCGCTCAAGACCTGGACAGGCAGATGGCAGAGCTTCAGGGCAATGAGAAGAAGGTCACGCTACAGGTCAAGTGGAACTTACTGTATAAAGTAAGTGAATACTGAATTATGTTTATTGCATTCCACAAGGTGTACTTAGGTGGTAGGTTTTACAAAAATCAACTATGCTACTTTTACCCGCATAAGTGTCGAAAACATATTTATGAACGAGCTCGGGGTGCCCACCTCGAGCTTAGGTTTGGTGAGGTTACTTTCAACCCTTTATATAGAAATAGAAGCCCCGCTAAGCGGGGCTACGTCGACATAGGATGCAAGAGCGAACGAAGGGCACCCCGAGGTTCGGTTTGGTTAGGTTACTATGATCATTGTGGACCCGGTCGGGTACAGCAAAGTAGGTGATAGGAAAAGGCGTTTAATTTGACTAATTAGTTAGTATACTAAATTGTATTGAAGTAATTATTTTATAAAACATGTAATTTGAAACTTGTCATTTAGATAATCATTGATATTGAGTAGCATTTAGATTTGTTAGTGTATTTATGAATGTAAGTATTAAATTTTGATCCATTTTGAATTATTTCCGGTAATTTTACATACATACAGTCTATACTATCACCATAAAATAGCGTATTTATTGGGAAACATTTGTTTCAGAAACATGTCTTTTTCATTAAACTTTTTGGAATGTTTAAATTTTGCTGGCAACATGCTAATCTTTCGTATTCACAGTAAACAAATGACGCGCAACGTTGCTCCCCAAGTCCCAACACAGCAACTGTTGTGACAATGATTGTTGCTCAACATCGATTCCAATGAATTCATATAAATTTGTAAAGAATAAAGGGCATTTTTGTATGGAGTCTGGCCTGACGACCAATAGAGTTCTATGCATGTCAACTTATTGCTTATAACCGGCAATAACTGTAACAAAACATTTCATCTCCAAGGCACGGAGGGTTCTTGGTATGTAAAAATGGTCACCCATCCAGGGACCACCTACGGGAAGCGCAGCTTAACCTGATCGATCGACCGTGCGGCTGTTATAACTTAGCCGTAAACCCCCTCATTGTTATATAACAGTATATATATAGTTATATAACTAACATTGAGAACTGCAATGAACATTAGCGTCATAAACTAATACGTTTACATGGTACTTGTAGGTCGAAATTTCAATAACTGTTACATAATCATTATAAGTGGTAATTTCCCAAATATAAATTCTTGAAAAAAAAAATTGTAATTATCGTCTTAGATAGTGCAAACTAAGTTATTGTCTTCAAGTAGACACGAATTATCGGCATTCAAGTAAGAAAAAATGAAATTAAAGTATCAAATTTAGCACTCGCCCGACAAGAAATCCATTCATCGCAGAATTCACGACATGAAGCAAGTTGGCAACGCTTTAAGCTAGCAGTCATTTTACTAATGTTGGCTGTTCCTACTAAAAAAAGGTCGATGTAATTCCCCAAAACACATGATTTGGACAATTTATAATGATTATGTAACAGTTACTGAACCTCCTATTTCGAGTTGGCGCAAGTTTTCAATTTCATTCTGTATATACGATATCATTATTGTATCCACTCTCTAGAAATGACCAATAAACCATGTTGGTTTACACCTCATAAACGCAGCATAATCCTTTGGAGAATACACTCCTAATATCACATTATCTACCTATATTTGTTTGTATGTGTGTCTCAGCCGGAACTACACAGCGGTAACATAGCGCCGGACCCTCGTGCAGACTTCAAACTCTACGACCGCGTGATCTGCGTGACTAAAAACATGACCGTGCCTTTAGGCGCCACCGGGACCATCGTGGCCGACTGTGCTCCCCCTAACAACAACACCGTGCGACTTAGTGATAAGCTGAATGCGGACCATTCTTACCTCATCATGTTCGATAAACCCTTCCCCGGCGGCATGACTGAAGATCTGTTCGAAGAGCCAAGGTTTTACAGGTGAGATTTCTATACTTTATCATTTTAAACTTAGTTTAGCTAACAGTGCAACTAGGTTTTGGTACTATCGTGGCCGATTTTGCGCCGCCTAACTATAATACCGGACGAATGAGGAATAAGCTGAATGCGGACCATTCGTTTCTCGTCATGTTTGATAAACCCGGTGGCATGACTGAAGATCTGTTTGAAGAGGTTTATAGGTGAGATTTGTAAGCTTTTTTTTTTATATCAAACGAAGTATAGCTAAAGTCCAACTAGGTTTCGGTGGATCAACTTCCATATATCATACATAATCGATGGTTTATCGATTAATGTAATCCGGCTGCCATGCACCGCACTGGATCGATTTGAACGATTGATGCCATAGACCACACCGTGGTGTGATTGTTGATTGTCATCAATTTGTAGCAACTTTGTACAGGGTGATGGGGACTTCGACGGAAAAACTATAAGCATGAATTCCCCAAGCGTAGATACTTTTCAACGGTTATTAAAAAAAAAATTGCCGTTTCATACATTTGACCGCGTAGGTTAGGTATTGCACTTGAAACAGCAATTATTTTTTTTATAAGCTTTGAAAAGTTTCAAGGTTCAGAATCATGTACAGAATCCATCATGTATGTGTCTTTATGTGTTTCAGAAATGATCAGTAAACAGTTTATTATTTTTTTTATTTAAATACGCTACAATAACAATAATCTTGGATTTCTGACATCGTTAAACTTAACGTCATATGTATTGCAACAGGTTGTCGCCCTGCAACATGCTGAACCTGTCGTACGGCCGCAAGCTGCGCAGCGCGGCGAGCGCGACGCCGGCGCAGGACTGCTTCCTGGCGCAGGCGCACGCGCCCAACCTGCTGCGCCGGGAGGACGGACATCACTCCGCCTTCGCTAACTACAGGTACGCTTGTTACCTTTCACGTGCGTTTTTTTTTTTATATAAATTGCTTCTCGCAGGTCAACCTAGGAAGTTGTTGGCTGCTTAACCGAGCTTGCCTGTGGATGCCTCAATAAATTAAGGGCCCCAGCGAGGGCTTAAAAACTAAGCGACTACACGCTAAGGGCACCCCCTGTGGGGTACGGGCCTTAGCTTAAGGCGTCGCTGGGAAAGGGCAGCAAGGGACAGGCTGGATCGGATTATTTTCATGAGTGCCCAGCCATTCTAATTTATACCCTTCTAGCGGCACATATATATCTATAGGCACATAGGCCGCCCATGCTTCGCACTGTTGCATTGGCGGAACGTCAAAAAATCCAGTTTTATGAACTATATCCAAGTTAAATATGAATGTATTATACACATAAATCATCCGATATAAATTCTATAACTGATGGTGAAAACCGCAATAAAATCACGTGAATACATTTCCTCACACTGAAGAGGTCTATATCTTAGCTGAGGGTACATTATAGGCGGATTGTGCTCATACATAAACAACTACTTTTTGAACCGACGAAAAAAATGTGGTTCTCAAGTCGACGCGTCTATATTTTGTGTATGTTACGGCTAATAGCCAAAGCGCGGCTACACCTGGTTTTAAACCTCGAGGTGCCCTTCGCTCGCTCCTGCATCCTACGTCGCCTCGCGAACGACACACGAACCGCATGTGGCCGGCTGCAACTAGTTGTACCCGGCTAAAACTAGGTGTAGCCGCACTTCGGCTGTTAGCCGTGACATTTACATATTATGTTCTGTTGCATATACTAAATATTACATTTTTTTGTGTAGTTAAAACTAGTGTATAAAATTATAATACGTTGCAGTCCACCGGGCGACCAGGCGGTGTCGCCAGACAACCGCAACCACAGCAGTCACGCCGTCGCTGACAGCGGACCTCCCGGACAGGTATGCTCTATCCTAGCTACGTTATTATTTTTATATAGTGTTGATTCCACAGATATGGATAGACACCTAGATAACGCAAGTATCATTAACTGTATAAAAACCAAGCTTGCCATTTTTTGACTACCTACTATGACGTCACAAGTTCACGCTCGCTCTCGCTTACCCGGCCAGCAGTACACAGGACTGAGTGCAAAAGTGGCGGCTTACGATTTTTGAACGTAAGCTGGTAAGATTTTTGGCATGCCAAGTAGTTGCTCTTGCGTTATCTAGGTTATCTATGCTTGATTCACTTGGTCACCAACTAAACGCCACGAATCGAGGCTGTCGCGATCATGAAACATGCGATCAGTACGCCAAATATTTAAGACCTGCTTACACCACAAATCAGTATCAGTGGTGGCCCAGTGGTAACAGCCGCGACTTACGAGTTGTAGGTCGCAGGTTCGAACACAGGCACTTTACATTATGTTGTTTCATTATAATTCCTCTTAAAAACGGTAAAGGAAAACATCGTGAAGAAACCGACGTGACCCGCAGTGGGCCCGCGTGGTGGATTACGGCCCACTCCCTCTCACCGAGACGCAAACATATTCTTAAGGTAGTGTGTATTTATTCCCATTGGATTACAGAATATCTACGTTCCCAAATATATATTTTGAAAGGACTCGAAAGACTTGATATGAGGAATTTCAAATTTCTATAGAAAACTTATTTTTCTCATAACTCGTCTTTGAATCAGTTTTCGTTCAAAATATATATTTGGGAACTTAGATATTCTTTAATCCAATCGGTATAAATGCACACTACCTGAAGAATATGTTTGATTTACAAATTATTTTGGTATTACGTTTGTATGAACTACGCATACTCCGCCAGCCCCTTACGCGGATCTCACACTACGACACGCCACGCGACGCGCGACGGGCCGCAGACAACGCGCCCTCGCGTAATTTTTTACATACAAATTCAATTAATATTGGAATTTGGCAATGTTTCCCGCATCTGCACTTTGTAGTGTGTGATCCGCCTTAGAGCTGAAGAAGCCGGGTGAGCTATTTAACAAAAACTATTTTATAAATGATATATAATAATATATATACATATTTTGTAATTTGTTTGTTATACAGGACAACGCCACACACTTACTTCGAAGCTTGTTGAAGATCAACAAAACCGCCGATGCTGAAGTTAAGAAAAAAAAGGTAACCTACGCTTTATTATGCAGCAACAATACTCGTCAGGATCTATATTCTGAAGACTCGTATAAAAGAACGGCTAAAAAAAAACTTAAGGTTATATTGTCATTATTTGTTCTTGTTTGTTTTATTACACTACAGTAAAGAACACTCTTTACAACCGACTTAAAAATTGGAGAGGTTGTGTAATCGTCTCGATTTTTAAGCTTTTACTATATATTTCCTTAGCCTACGACACCAGAACAGAATCGTAACTGGCGGGTGAAGAACGACAACGCGCCCGCGCAAGTCCCGGTAACTCAACAACAGAGGTAAGAATAAAAGCTTCGCCCGCAAAAGATACATATTTATACAGGGTTAAATTAGATTAGCTAGCAAAACTCTGCAGACGTCATGAGTATTTTTTTTAAACGATAAAATAAAGAACATTTTGTTTTTTTTTTTGCGTCAACGACCGCTGGTAGTGTTGTTACTTGAAGTATGAGTTCAGAAAATTTATTTTATTTTGTTTAGATATTAATACCCATTGTCTGTCAAGTCAACACAAGAAAACTGATTTTTAAAACTGCAATTTCAAGTGACAAAAAAATAATCTTTATTTTTTCTTTTATAATGTTTTTAGATACTTATCCATACTCATCACGTCTGCGGAGTTTCTCTAGATAATTTGACCCTCATAATGGAAATGAGTTACCACGAGTTACCTCATATTATATTTTGTTAATTTTTGTGCAAGCACCCCTCCTACGTTTTGGAGTTTATTTTCCGGGTAAGAAACACATCCATAGATTATAAGCAAAGTGACTTATAAAGTCTTATACAGCCTAAAGAAATAAAAGAAGACGACAACATTGATTAACGGGCGCATATCAATCATTTCTATTTGAACCTTATGACAATGTTCATAAAACAGACAATATACTAATGGAATGCAACTGTTAGGGCGTCCTCAGATCGACAGAGATGATACAATTGGCTCTCTGCAGGCGCCCTTGTTCTTATCTAGAACTACTTGAATTACCTGAGTGACCTCATTTCACTAGATGGCGCTGATGGTACGATATTATATGATTACATGCCTTCTTCGATTTGATCGAAACTTCTAATAACGAAAAAAAAAATAGAAGACACCTCTAATTCGCCTCCTGCGCCTGCCGGGGTAAGCGGGATTGTCCGAAAGGGTTACCGCTGGCCCGGAACATAAAGGGCTAAGGAAGGAACTCGGGTGGGTTTTAGTCAGTAAGAGTCTGACACTCCCTTCCGCTCCATGCAGAGCGGGAGGGGTCATTTGATGATTTCCCACCCTGAATAAAAAAAAATGCCTGCACTGTCCTCCCATACCTATGAACTGTGTAATTTAAAAACATTGTAAAAGCCGGTTATTTTTAAAAGAGTAACAGTGGAGTTTCTTGCCGGCTCTTCTCCATAGGAAACGACTAATTGGAACCGTGCACTTAGCTTCTGACGTTTCAGAAGTGCCAATGTATGTTTATGGGAAATAAAAAAATTTCAATGTTTGAATATATCGCAGGGGCCCGCCGCAGCCGCAGAACTGGCGCAAGGAGGCCGCGCCCGGCGCCGCCGCGCATGCGCCGCGCGTCGCCGAGCGGAACACGTACAAGGTGCGTCACACGTGCGCAGCCGCACATGCACGTGCACATGCCGACAGAAGTGAAAACTTAGGGAGATGCGGACAAGTAGCCCGCGAAATTCAAAGTTTCTTACGTTTTTTGCAATTTGTAGATCACTGTCAGGTTGTATGTTGATTAAGGGTCAATTCACACGTACCACAACCACACCACGTCGCAGCGACATAATGTGGTCAAGCTGTGGTTACGTGTGAATAGTGCCGCAGCGGCTTTTTGCAGTTGCGTTGTGGTACCGACAAAATGTCGATGTGGTTGCGTTGTCGCTGTTGTTGCGACGTGGTAACCACACGTGGTCATGTGCAGTTATACTCCAGCTTTAGTAGAGGTAACACGGCTTGACTGAACGTAGTCATGGAGGAAAGATTGTTGTTGCTATCCTTGTCGCGCTGTTGATGAGGTAATGTCGTGGCGATGTGGCCGCGGTGCCGCCGCCGCGTGGCGGCGTTGCCGTCGCGATGTGATTGCGATGTGTTTGTATTACACAGGTGGTCGATAACAACGTCAAAATGTGGTACGTGTAAATTGTAATATTCATTTTCAATACAAAATATACGCCCGACCACATGGCGTCGTTGTGGTGTGGTTGTGGTACGTGTGAATTGACGCTAAAATATGATTCGCGACCGTAACAAATATGGTTTTCCAGAATTATCCTCATTAGAATCGGTAATATCCACTAACTTCGTTGTGGAGGTCAGATAGGCAGTCGCTTTATGTAAAATACTGGTATTCAACTGCATCCGGTTAGACCGGAAGCCAACCCCAACATAATTGGGAAAAGGCTAGGCAGGTTCAAATTTATTAATCACAGTTTTTACAAGAATAGAACAGACGGTGACCCCCAAACTAGGCATTTGCCTGTATCTTGGGAGTCAAAGTTGCGACATTTTCAAAGTGTGGTACACAATGATTATTCAGCAACTAGCTTCTGCCCGCGACTTCGTCCGCGTGAAATTCCTTGTTACTCCGACCCACCCCGTCGCATCGCATCGCCTGCCCGCGCTATTACTTCGTTTTTGCTTAGCGTTTTTTCTGACTTTTTTTCTTTTTGCTCGGCTCCTAAAGGTCATAGCGTGATGTTAAATAGCCTATAGCCTTCCTCAAGAATTGGGCTATCAAATGCAAATCACATTGATATTTCCATGAGACGCGAGGTCTAAAGCACTGGGTCATCACGACATTCCCCTATAATGCGTGTGCAACCGCTAGTTACTAAATACTTTTTTTTTCTAGGCTTCGCTGTCCCATTCCTGGGCAAAAGCCTCTTTCCATTCCTTTTATATTTCGCGAGCCCGCACGTCCTCCTGTTTTGATGGAACCTATCCAGGGGGCTTACTCTCCAAACTAATTTTAATTCCAATGAAATGCCAATATGATTCCAATGTTAATTTTGCAATCACGTGATTCGGTACTCTTGAGAACAATATTGTCAACAATTACGGCGAGGTCTGCCGTGACCTCGCCTCACTGTCTCAGTGCATCAATTATGTGCCACTAAATACTTATAAAATCTTATCTCCCACAGAGCCAGCCGCCTCTACCGCCGTACCCGACCTTCGGGCAACCGTTCCAAGGACCAGGACCTAGCCAGATTCCGTTCCCGCAGTTCCAAAACCCTCACTTTCAACAGCGCAAACAACCCATAACTTTCCGTAACCAGGACAACAGCCAACGCAGCCAAATGCAGCAACCTAACAGAGGCTTCGAACAACAGGTCTTCCCCAAACATTTGCCGAGTGTTGGCGCCGTTGGGAACAATGTAACGTTGGGACCAAGTTGGAACCAACCTAATAATCTGGTGAAACCACAGGTAAATATCAGATAATCTTTGTTTCATGATTGTATTGTTATATTGTGTTTTAGCTCAGTTTAGTCCCTCATTGCGTAGTTTAGATGCAATTGGAACCATTTCGATTACTCTGCGAGTGTTTAATCAAGTAATTATCAGAACCGGGGGAACTTTCTGTTTGAAAAGTGATAATGACGCAGTTGTTCACATAATAACATCGATAAAGTAAGATATTACCACTGTGGCCATTCTTCCAATAGTCTTACGGTAAGACAAAATTGATTAGATCGATGGGAGGTCAAGAGCTGACCCAATTCGCAATACAACGACGCGCTGGCGCTAGGCCCCGGGGATGGGGCGAGACGGGTGCCGCACGCGACGGCGTCTTCAAATCGATTAGATTTTCCCATCACTAAATAGTGCATTTTAGGTAGTCAAAAAATGGCACGCTTGGTTTTCATACGGATCTTGATACTTGCGTTATTTAGGTCTATCTTTATCAGTGGTTGCGCTTAAGTCGATGACGTTTTAGGTTTAAGACTCTAATATTTATGTCATCGGCCGCATACTGCATCTTCATCGTCGCTTCAAAATTCTTGCTAAAGCTTTGGTTTCGTGAACGAACACACAATACCGGCTGTCCAATTACAGAACATTTTTTGACACCTTAATGTCAAATTCTGGGGAAAATGGCGGTCATGACAGTCGTTATAATATGACGGAACCGCTTTCCTAGAAAATCAAATCTTATAAGAGAACTAACTTCTACCCGCGACTTCGTCCGCGTGAAATTTCACCCTCCCCCCCATTCACCCTCTTAGGGGTGGAATTTCAAAAACCCTTTTTTAGTGGATACCTACTCTTCACAAACAACACACCCTCCAAACTTCATGTCTCTAAGACCAGCGGTTTAGGCTGTGCGTTGATATATCAGTCAGTCAGGACTTTGAATTTTATGAGAATGCTGAAGCATCGTTCACTGCAACTTCATAATATTTGGTAAAGTTAACGGTGACGCTAGATGTCACTGATAGCGTTGAATACTTCAACCTTTTTGTTCTACCTCCCTTAGTCCTATGGGATCGGCACAAAATGTTTTACGTTAACATTCACACCCTTTTCATTAATATCATCTCTCACTCAATCCATCTTTCCCTGTTTCCTTCCACCTATCAACGTTATTTTATATTAATATAATGTTAATCGTATTAATTATACTGCCGCAGTAAGTGATAAGGACGTATATCAGCCAAAAATTTAAAGAAAAATAAACCTTACTGAACAAAACAGGCGCCATACATTAAGGCTCATTTTTCTCTATAGCCTTTCCTCAGGAGCGCCCCTTTTACTTACGGCGGCAGTATAGTCCTGCGGGGTAATTTAGTAACACACTAACAGTAGCAATAGCTTTCATTTTGACAGTTCAACAATATTCATTGCGTTATTTACGTTGTTGAGCAGACGAATTTTACGAACATATGAAGCAATGGTTTAACAATATCCTTCAAAATCAATCGGATTGCGATTGAAAGAGTGTTACACAAATAGAGCGCAGTACTACCTTAGTCCTATCGATTGAGAAAAATATTGTTAAAACTTGTCAATACTTTAGAAATAGGAACGATTTTTATCTTTTTTCAACTGTTGCAATGGTATATTTAAAATCTAATTAGAGTGCTGCAGTGCGATTCTGTAACCATCTCACCGTGAAAACTTAGGTGAAGTGAGCTGTCAATAGTGTCAATTCCTAGCAAAAACAAACTCACTTCACCTAAGTTTTCACGGTGAGATTTTTACAGAATCGACCGGCTGGTTTGAGCTCATCTGATTGTTGCAGAACGTAAAGCAACCGCCCAATACCAACAAGCATGCTGCGGCTCCCCCGCAGAGCAACGCAGACAAGGTCAACAACCCCTTCGTACCGCTGCAAGTACAGACTAGTCAAAGGTGAGTTACACAATGATAATACGAGCCTATTATTGTCCCAACAAACCTCGCAGAGAAGGCACGAGCATTAGTGTCAGCGCAGACAGAACGGAGCGCAGCGGAGAGGATTTTATTAACGCACTTGAAAATAAACTTTACAATTATTACAATAAAGTGCATAAATGCTTGAACCTGACAACCTGACCTGACCTTGGCTTGCTTTGTCAGGTTCAAGCATTTATGCACTTTATTGTAATAATTTTAAAGTTTATTTTCAAGTGCGTTAATAAAATCCTCTCCGCTGCGCTCCGTTCTGTCTGCGCTGACCCTTACACAACACTTTAGTGTTACACAATAACATACTAATCAGCCTATAACATTCCCACCGCTGGGACACAGGCCTCGGTGAGAGGAAATGGGCCGTAATCCACCACGCGGGCCCAGTGCTGATTGATGGCTGTAGCATGTCTTCGATTTTTTGTTTCTAGGACATGCCGGTTTCTTCACGATGTTTTCCTTAACCGTTTATAGAGCAGTGTTGAAATAAATTACACTAAGTAAAGTAAAGCGCGTGTCTAGGTTCGAACCCTCGACCTATAATTTGTAAGTCGGGGCTTTTACCACTGGGACACAACTGCTCTGTCACACAATAGTTTATAAAAAGTTTATTTTTTATTTTTGTCTATAACAGAATTAGTTGATTACTATCGATTCAAGACCTGTTTAACAAATCTCTGCCTAACCCTTCTGGAATTATAGGCGTATTGGTATATTATTATTGGTTTGAACATGTCTGCAATTTCGATGACATACTTGAATACACATAATCGTCATTTATCCTAAGCACATCTCCAGGAAAACCGGCCAACATACAAAAAAAACATCAAATTCACTAAAAAACATCTAGGTAATGAGACTGAATCATAAAACACTATCACATAAACGTGATTGTCTCTATATCTTTGTAAAATCCCACATTTTGCACTCCACAATGAGTGCTTACTCACTAGGTAAACACTTCCGTGCAGCACATAATCCTCGATAGAGCCTATACGTGATAGTCTAAGATACGTAGAAGAAAGACCTTCACCGATCGAGTAACCGGACGAAATGTGTTTTTTACGGAATAACATATGTTAACGAAAGTAACGGTGATGGGTTGCCTAATGAAATCCTGTCAAAGATATTTTTAATTAATTATGTAACAGGTAATTTTTTTTCGAAATCTTCACCGATAGCGTAACCAAAAAAAATTAATGCTAATCGAAAGTATGGAGTCTATAGAATATGCAAACATAGGGTTGCCTACCTTTTTCTTGTCAAGGCTATAGGGTTGCCTAGTTTAAAAAGGTGATTCGAAAATGGTACCTTCACCGATCGAGTAACCAAATAAATTATATATCAAAATGAAGATTATTTTTTTGCGAATACGATGGTACAAGGTTGCCTACGAAAAACCTGTCAAAAATCAGGGTTGTAAGGCGTTGAAATTTGAAAATAGAAACGTATGAAAGTGTGCAAGAGAGACTCCCCATTATATCCAGTGCGATAGAAGAGGAAGCAGCATTGCAGCCGATCGCGCCTCATCAGATGCTTGAAATAGTGCGAGAGAGAGAGCATATACGTAGTATCAAATGCGGTAGAGGAAGACGCACCATAGCGACGGGCTCCGCCCCTTCTGGCCTATGAAACGACGACATGGTTGGCGCAGTGGCTGAGCGATCGACTGCTGCGCTGCGTGTCGCGGGTTCGATTCCCGCACCGAACAAATATTTGTATTGCCTACAGGTAATTGTTTCGAGTCTGGCTGTTTGTGTATGTGAATTTAAATGTTCGTAAACGTACCCACGATACAGGAGTAATTCCTAAGGTGGGGCAAGGTTTAAAAAAAAATTTGAAAAAGAGTGCGCATGCTCTGTACGGTTGACAGATCTGTGTATAAATGTCAAGCGTTGTTTTGGAGCAACTTCCCGCCATTCTCATAGAAGTAATAGCTTGCTACGGAATATAAAATCGTGCTGTTTGTCTGATGTGAACATAACTGAAGGCCAATTCTCGTAATTTAAAACGTTCAAAATCTAGTCGCAGTCTCATCTCGGCGACAAGCAAATGTCAAAAACTTGTCAAAATGTAGGGAAATTAAAAGTATTTTTTGACAGATTGAGACTGAGATCAGACTGTGAACGTTGTTAAAATTACGAGAATTGCCCCTCTGATATATCACTCGATTTAGTTGGTTATCACTCACAGTGTTACAAGAAAATAACTGTTTTAAAAAAAACTTACATTGAAGAATTCAATAATTTCATTGCAGAGCAAGAAATAAGTGATACTTATATATAATTTTCCAAATTATTACTGAAATAAATTTTTTATATTTTATTTCTAACAAAACAGAAATTGACAGAAACTAGGCACATTTTTTTAGCAAATAAATTATTATAAATAGAATAAAAAATATAGGATAAAAATTTTTAACCTATAGTTATTTTAATTTTAATACGCATATTTTTTAAATTTTTTAAATGCTTTATCCGAAACGCCAACTTTAATTTGCAGTTTTTTAGCGTTTCATCATCAAAGTCAATTACGGACTCTTTCAAGCCACATAAAAAGCACGTTTTCGAGATTTTTAATTTGTAAGTAAAATTCACTAATGAATTCAATTTAAAAAAAATAATAAACAGCACGATTTTATATTCCGTAGCACGCTATTACTTCTATAAGAATGGCGGGAAGTTGCTCCAAAACAACGCTTGACATTCATACACAGATCTGTCAACTGTACAGAGCATGCGCACTCTCTTTCATAGGCCAGAAGGGGCGGAGCCCGTCGCTATGGTGCGTCTTCCTCTACCGCATTTGATATTACGTATAGGCTCTCTCTCTCGCACTATTTCAAGGATCTGATGTGGCGCGAACAGCTGCAATGCTGCTTCCTCTTCTATCGCACTGGATATAATGTGGAGTCTCTCTTTCTTGCACACTTTCATACGTTTCAATTCTCAAATTTCAACGCCTTACAACTCTGATTTTTGACAGGTTTTTCGTAGGCAACCTTGTACCATCGTATTCGCAAAAAAATAATCTTCATTTTGATATATAATTTATTTGGTTACTCGATCGGTGAAGGTACCATTTTCGAATCACCTTTTTAAACTAGGCAACCCTATAGCCTTGACAAGAAAAAGGTAGGCAACCCTATGTTTGCATATTCTATAGACTCCATACTTTCGATTAGCATTAAATTTTTTTGGTTACGCTATCGGTGAAGATATCGAAAAAAAATTACCTATTACATAATTAATTAAAAATATCCTTGACAGGATTTCATTAGGCAACCCATCACCGTTACTTTCGTTAACATATGTTATTCCGTAAAAAACACATTTCGTCCGGTTACTCGATCGGTGAAGGTCTTTCTTCTACGTATCCTGTACTATGATACGTTATCTAAGTAATGAAATCATCAATAACGATGGAGCGAAGGGCCCTTTCACAGACGAGAAACTTTCTGATTTACTTGGCTGATTGTTAAATGGGGTAAGTCACTAAAAGTGATAAGTAACCAGGTTCGTCGGATTTACTTGAAGTTTAATTCGATTAAAATAATATAATTAATAGAAAACAAACGGTTCATTTGTCAAATTAAATTTCATTCAAAAAAATCCATCTGTTTCTTACTAAACTTCAAGTATACCCGACGACCCTGGTACTTATCTTTTTTGGTGACTAAAAAAATGTGACATTTATGTTAAATTTTTAAAATCAAATTATGGAACGTTTTTGATAGCATCGCATTTTTATTCAAAAGAAAATAGAAGCATTTAAAGGTGTCAGTTACTGTTTGGCTAGTACAACATACACACAAATAAACTCACGCCTTTTTCATATGGGGATAGGCAGAGACTACAGAACGCCCTTTGCTATGATCCTTACATATTCCTTTTCTTCGTCTACGTTCATACATCTGATCATACACGGTTACGAGTACTACGCAGCGGACCTTTCTGAACATCTAGCTTAGTATAGCAAAATATGTCATTTCGACGGTGAAGTGCCAATACCTCTTACTTAACTGACATTTTTCGAGAAATTCACTTTTTTATCGTTTTGACCACATTTTTTCGTGTTATTCGCATGTCTTAGTGAAATCTCCCAAGTGTATTTTTAGTTACAACAGCATTAAATTACAATGTGGAAGTACATCCCAACTGAACCAACGCGAAGTGTCTATTTTTGAAAGTTTTTTTTTTTTTCAATTTGTGTTGACTTGTCAGTTAGGTGTTATTGGCACTTCGCCGTCGATTTATGGATTCTGAGTTAGGTCCCCAGACTGGGCAAAGTACTATATGAGTTTTCCATATGGAATTGCTCTAGACTCTGGGCTGTTACTGAAGGGCCCAGTGTCTGGATTTCTGCTTAGTTGATTGATGGCACCAGGCTCCCCCCATGTCACACGGGACTTAAACATAAGGGGTGAAATTTAGATGTAGTAAGTACTACACAAGTACGGTCAGCATCAAAAGTCGATTAACACTTCAGTTTTTTTTAATCTCAGTTATTGAGCAAAATATTTATTCAAAATTGCAGCAGAAGTACGATGCAATTTTCAACAAATATTTTGCTCAATAACTGAGATTTAAAAAAAACTGAAGTGTTAATATTTTGCTCATGAGCTCCTGAGAGGGAAGGGGCCGTAATCCACCGCACGGGCCCAGTGCGGGTTGGTAGATGTCACATATTTTCGAAATTTTGTCCTAACATATGTTTCTACGCGATGTTTTCCTTTACCGTATTAAATAAATTAAACAAAGTAAAGTTTATTATTATTATTAAAGTGCCTGTCTGAATTCGAATCCACGTCGTAAGTCGAGGCCGTTACCACTGGGTCACCACTGCTCGTATGAATTTCAGGGGTAGATACCTGAAATTCCGGCGAGCTGTTATGTTATTCGGTACATAAGAAGGCCACGAACTATTTATGTGCCTAGCGCCACTCCAGTTTAAGTGCTTGATAGCTATTGAAGGCCTTTAGAGAGATTAGCACTGCGAGGTCTTGTTAATTTCCATATCTTGGCATGAACAGTCATCGTTGTGTACCTGTGCTAAATCACGTTTTACAAGTCCATTGTTGTGTAACAAGATCGTCACATGATGCTATTTTATTTTATAGGTTGTAAACCAAATTAATTTTTTTAAACTTTTTACACTTTTCAACATTCTTTGCCAGTCAACCAAAGGTGGTGAAAATATTAGATGGCAGGTGATTTGCTTTGGTTGAGAGGAAAAATGATACAAAAATTTATCAAAACTACTTATTGAATTTTAAATAAAATAGGTACCGAATCTTGCAAAAAAATCATGAAAAAATAATAAAATGAATTGGTGTACAGCATCACACCTTTCCAAGAAGTGTTGTGTTTCATTCACATTGTATGAGCGCAGATAGGGCTCGCCCATTGCAATTTACCGGACACAGTTCTAAACTCTGAGCTGCTACTGAGAATTTCTTCTCTGAAAATCACGTCAGCCGCACTTGCGACGGCTAGACAAATGATTAACTTATTACTCCGTATTCATATCCTTATTTCCGAATGAGGTTATTTCCACTCAAACAAATATGAACTTTAGACTAATGTAAGTTAAGTTGATTTCAGAATGACTATTACTTAACAAAAAGTCGTAAAAAAAATAAGTTTTTGCGCAAACTGAACCTTGTGTCAAAGTTATTAAAGTTGGTATCCAAAAAAACACATTTAGTCTGTATGTTAATTGACACTTTACTTTCAACAGACGCGTCTCACAGCCAAGCGGTTCTTCTCACAGAAGAGATTCCGGTCAAATGCCGGCGCCCAAGTCTATATTACCGAAACCACAGCCTTCCAATGCGCCGGTAAGTACATTTCCTACTCTTGAGAACACTAGAATACATTTGAATGAAGTTTTCTTTGTACAGGTGAATTTATCTTCTAAAGTTTTCGGGTCTTTTTTATATCGAAAATATTGTAATAGTATAAAGGCTGCATCCAGACCGCGGTTGACGTCAACCGTCGAATAAAATGGTTATTTCATGTCGCAAGTTTTGTTAAGTATGAAAGAAAAAGACGTATGTTGCGCCGATCCCACATAAATATCTATGTAACTGAACAGTAACGTTTCACTTAGATTAAGTGGAAATGCGGTTGGTCGTTTCTCCATAAAAACGCTCTCGCCTGTTTTATTTCTGGTTGATGAGCTATCAGCAATGATTTACTACAGAATAATAAATATTAACTACTTGTATGTCCCTATGTTTTCCTTTTTGATGATACATTATTTTAAAAAAAGCACTAGAGCCCTCAAAAAATGCCGATTTAAACCGCTGTCAACAGAGGCCTAGTGTACAAATTTGACAACTAGTAATGAGAAAAGAAAACCATAGGGACACAGTATATATCCTTATTCAGTTTATGAAATATCTTTTAAATTAGTCCAGTATTGGAGGAGGAAATGGACGAGAGCCAAACCTCGAATTACGACTTTTTACTTAGGATTTTTCAAATGTCTCCCCGACCGCATTACCTCTTAAGCACAAAAATCTTGATGTATTAACATGTTGCCATTGAACCCATGCAAAGAAGGGGCGGGTTGCTAGTATAAACTAAAGTCGCTTTTCGTGTCTGTCTGTGTGATCGCGTTGTTCTTCTGAAATACGCAACATATTTTAATATGGTTTTCACCATCATTCATAGGATGACTGCCGAAAGGTTTACGTGTATAATATATTAATATTTAACTTACATAAATAAAGAAATATCGATTTTTATCAAGTTAAAACACCAAAAACCTTGCGAAGCAGGGGCGGGACGCTAGTAAAACATAAATCTTTGTAAGCAGATGGCGCAACAACACCAGGACCCGACATCGCGGCCAATGAAGAAGAAAAAACCGAGAATAGCAGCCAACCTACCCTTCCAAATAGACTAAATTATTTGTATTAATAACTGACGTCGATAGTAGGATAATGATTGGGCACACTGCATAATGCACGCTGAATTCATATATAGACGCCAGCCAATCAAGCTACTACAATCTGTCAAATTTCTTTGATAGATTTCCAACTTTATCGCTAAAGCATAAGGTTCAAAGTTGATTGGGAAAACTTGACAGTTTCGGGTAGCTTGATGTGCTGGCGTCTGTACAACTTTACGTATTGTAAAGATAAGTATGTATTTGTATCAGGTCAACTTGACATATACCGCCTGTATGGTCGTTTACCTGTTCTCAAATTTAACATATCAAAAGAGGCAACTCTGAATCTCTAAGAGAAAAATACAGGAGCGTGAATACAATCAGATACTCTAAGTTATTTAAATTATACGTATAATAAAGCGTAATTTTAATATGTATATTCGATCTGCATTACAGTAATTGTAGCGTGCATTATAAGTAGACTCAATCTTACAATAAGTGACTTTGAACTGAGCTTATGATTGATTGCAAATGAAAAAAAAAATGGGAAAAGCATGTTTTCGGAGAAAAATTCAAGTTTGATGCATCTCACGATTATAGAATAAAATCTTGTACATTTTGTAAATATTATGAAGTTATAAGAATCTGTAATGAACGAGTGTGTTAAATTAATTTAAATGGACTTAAGTCGAGATTGTATACGTTCTGGTCAGTCTAAAGTATTATTATTTCTAAATTACTTGAAAATGTAATTGTTTCTTCTACGAGAAGCAAATTTCGTCAATTAGACGAACGAAACGTATATAATCTCGGTGTATGAATAGCAGCATTGATTTAAAGTTCCTGAGTTTAAAACCACTTCTCATCATAACGATATAAGTCATGGATGTCATTACTTTCAAGATTCTTGATGACTTTCTGCATCGAAATCATTATCTTTAAATACATTTTTCCCAGTCTCATCCGTTTTTATTTTCCCAATTCAGTATATTTAATTTTCCATCTCACTTTCGTACAAAATAGTCGCTATTTCGACTTCCATTGACATGTACACTTAAATAGTACAAAGTACTTAGTATTACGAATAAATCTATTTTTCTCGTGTAAAAAATAACATTTTCCATATCTGTATTTCTCCTTAATTGTTAGTGGACATTAAACGCAATAGACATAATATAATACGTAGTTTGAACAGACATGAATTTACATCCATCTAAATGATTATGGACTTGGACACTTACTAATGGAAGATATATTTTGTAATGAATAGAACATCTATAGCAAAACATAGAATGGTGGTAAATCTCTGTATTAATTGCGACACAGTTTTATTGTAATAGCTTCATGTAAAAGCCTTAGTCTGTATAATAAATTGAAAATGTATCGACAATGACAATCTTTTCTTTATGAAACAAATTGAAATGCATTAATGCCTTTAACAAATGTGCTATGGTCGTCTTCCATCCAACGCACAAGACTGTATTGAAAAACGGACTTTAACTGTTTAGCATGCAGAATTTATACTCTAAAGTAAAGATAATTTAGGCAATAACGGTTGACTTTGTTAGGACAAGAATATAGAGGGTGGGTTTCTGAGACGGAACACAAAGGGTTTAAGTAAGTTGTAGTTTCTTTCCTACGAAACGTGTGGAAATAGTTTTTAGCGGGTTCCGAGTTTTCTGGTACTCAAACCTCAGTTGTTACAATAAAGTTTTTTTTATCCTTATAAGAAACAGGATTGCTTGACATCAAAAAAAGTTTTTGTGAAAACTGCCCATTTTCTTGCCGACTGTACAATTTTTTCAAAATCTGTGAATACAGATCAAATAGTTAAGAATAGGAATAGTCTCCTAAGACTATTTTCCTGTAGCTACAATGGTTAAGCTAGCTACCCTTACCGCCCCGTCTCCAAAATCTACCTATACCCTGTATAGGTCTGTGCTATATGCTACATAGCTTGAGGCGATTGGCGGACTGCACCGGATTACGCAGCGGGGTGCGTGAAACGGAGCCAAATTCCCCGCACGGAACCGCATTTTTATCGAATTTGTATGTAAAAAAACTGCAGGTTATCTGCTTCCCGCTGCGTAATGCGGTGCAGTGTGCGAATCGCCTAAGAGTCTCTTTTTAAATACTGTATAGTGAAGCAAGGCGGTGCTTGCATGGTGTTTGTGGAAACGTTAGACGGACGACGACCATTTTGTGAAATAGTTTTTAAATAAAAAGTAGGTACATACTGAAACAAGTGCATCTACAATCTACTTTATAGTATGTAAAAGACATCATCAAAGTTGTCAACGAACTTACTAGTACTTATTCAACTCTTTACAATCCGGCTGTTGAAAGAATGCGCTCCTGACACCGGTAGACAGTGCGAAAATTCTAGTAGCCAATAAAGATCAAATTCGCAAAACAAACGTCAAGAACGCATTCTCTCGTCGGTGCACTGTAATTATAATATCCGTGTGTATAATTTTCAATTGTATTTTCTTTATTGAATGTGACAGCAAATAATATGTTTAATTCCGTTTGACTTATGTTTAATATAAAATCAAGATTATGACCCAATAAAGTGAAAATTGCAACTCAGACATTTAGTTTTGGCTTGGAAGCTTTGTATTTTCCTTTTAAAACACTAGAGGATGGAGGACTGCCATTTAAGGGGCCGGCGGAGCATGCGTACTTCATACAAACGTAATACCAAAATAATTTGTAAAACAAACATGTTCTTAACGTATTGTGTATTCCGATTGGACGACAGAATATTTAGGTTCCCAAATATATATTTTGAATGGACACTGATTTATAGAAGAGTTATGAGAAAAATAAGTTTTCCGTAGAAATTTTAAATTCCTCATATCTCATCTTTATAACAGAATCCTTTCAAAATATATATTTGGGAACCTAGATATTCTGTAATCCAGTCGGAATAAATACACACTACCTTAAGAATATGTTTGATTTACAAATTATTTTGGTATTACGTTCATGCGTAGTTCGCCGGCCCCTTAAGTTGTAATCTAGCACTGACTGCCTCGTTGGTCTAGTGGTCGTAATCGCGACTGCTGAGCGTGAGAACCTGGGTTCGATGCCCGGATCGGGCAGTATTGATTAAGTTTTCCTATCTAGAATTTCTCAGTAGCCGCCCGGAGTGGATGTGTGCCTATCATTTCAGCCGAAAGACGTCCACTGCTGGACATAGGCCTCTCCCAAGGGGCTGTTCAAGTATTACGTAAGCAGATTTCTTGCAATTATGAACCTCCCTCTCCCCCTCGTCAGCAAAAGTAAGCAAAGCTCTTACTCAATTTTCTAAAACCCACTATCGGCATTAGAGTTGCCATAATTTTAATATAACTATTTCAAATTATTTGGTTTGCCGTTTTTCGATGATAAGGCAATTGTAAATATTACTTAACTAGAGTTACCAACACAAGACCAATGTAGATATGTATCTATAAGTAGTTTTTTTTTTGTAATTATATAAGTATCTTTGAAAGAATTTTGTGTTTTAAAGTTGATATATTGAAGAAAATGTGTAAGTATTTTTTTTTCTATTTCGTGTAACTTGTTAAGTATGTGGAATAGAGATTTAACATTTTGGTATATGTTTTTTGACTCTTGGTCTAGTATCATGTAAAAGGAATACGCGTTTCAATGAATTTTCCTCGATACAAAAAAATTGTCAAGTTATATCTATTTTTTTACTTTTTGCAACATCACGGCGTAACGCTTTAGAGTTATTGAATGGAATTTACTTTAAAACATAGAGAATTATCATATCAAACTTTACTCAAAGTAGTTTTAAATTAAATTTATTTATTTTGTTAAAAAAGGAGTATATATTCGTTTTGGCACATACGTCATTTTATTCCGAGCGCACGCTCATCAAATCATACGCCACCTCTCTTCTTTTGCGTTTCAAAAGAAATTGCATCACTTTCGTTCGCTTAGTAGATCAGTCGCTACGATTTATTTTCGAGTTAGCGCCTTAAGTCATCAACGATATTGTCGCTAAAATGCAAACAAGTCGAGTGTTCGAGTGTATACTTATTACTCAGGTCTATATAAGGACCTGCCGTCCCACTAGCGGTATTTGTGGAGTAGCAGCGAAAGCAGGTAGGTGTGTTATAAAGTTATTCAAATTTTTCAAATGCCCAAGGAGCGTATAGTCGTACATTCCAACGTCATCGTCTTTGTCCACTTTTAAAATTATCATAAAAAATATAATTTATGTATGTATGTATTTATTGTATTATGTAAATGGTACACCACAGACTACCAACAGTATTTGTCTCTCGTTCCCCTTTTTAATCCGAACCGACTAGCAGTTCCAGAGATTACCCCCTACATACAAACTTACAAACAAATTTTACCTATTTATAATATTAGTATAGATAAGTAGGTACTAACCTAATAATTGAACATATTTCTCGCGTATTAAGCCAAAATGCGGCTGCTAACGCTGTTCCTGTTCCTGGTTGCTGCGACGGTAGCGTGCGTCTCGTGCGTGGACATGTGGTGGAATTCATGCGTGATCTACCAGATATACCCGCGCTCCTACATGGATAGCAATGGCGACGGGATCGGAGATTTGACTGGTAATATGTCAATTACACTTTGACCATGCTTTCAAACACGACAGACGTGGATGTGACATCCACCAACCCGCACTGGGCGCGGCTCCTTACCGAGAGGAGGCTTGTGTCCCAGCAGGCCTGACCGAAGTACCGAGGGTTAGCTTCAATGGTCTTCAACAAAGAGCCTCGACTTTTGTTATTGTTTTTAATGACGAAATTCTGATACCGACAAGGACAGAAGGAAGCCGAAGAAAGACGTGGCTCATATAACCAAGGATTATGAAACTTAGCTGTCATCAGCAATATCCATCGACCAAGATTCTCGGTCCTACTTACCTACTTCAAAATAATAAATCGAACATTTTGAACAGGTATAAAACAAAAGCTGCCGTACCTACAAGAGTTGGGCGTAGATGCAATCTGGCTGTCTCCGATCTACAAGTCTCCCATGTACGACTTCGGTTATGATATCGCAGACTATAAGTCTATATCACCAGATTACGGAACTATGGAAGACTTCGACGCTCTCGTGGCTGAAGCGAAGCGATTGGGTAAGTCATAACTAGATTCATAGTTTGATAAATTCACTTTGTTTTGGGAAATCTGTTTAGAAGAGATGGAAAGATTGATTGTGGTAAGGAGAGTGAAGGCGGAAAATAAAGTGAAATTGCGCTAGCCTTAAAGCAAGATATAAGACAGTGTTCTTCTTATCTTTTTGAAGTCATTAATGCTATCTTACAGTTCGCGTTTTTTGTACTTTTTATGTTTTTCTCTGTACTTACATTTGACTGAATAAAACTGATTTATTCATTTAATGCTTCCACTGACGTGCAGGAGTTCGCGTGGTGTTGGACTACGTGCCCAACCATACGAGCAACGAGAGCGTGTGGTTCCAAAATTCAATAAACAGAGTAGGCAACTATACTGACTATTACATCTGGGCCAACGGTACAGTAAACTCCACAGGCGCCAGAATTCCACCAAGTAACTGGGTAAGTTGTTTATAATATTACTAGCTTCTGCCCGCGACTTCTTCCGCGTGAAATTTCTTGTTCCCCAACCCATCGCGTCGCATCGCATCGCTGCATACGGTTCGCTTAGCATTCTTTCTTCATTTTATAGTTTTTGCTCGGCTCCTAAGAGTCTTAGCGTGATGTTAAATAGCTTATAGTCGCCCTCAATAATTGGGCTATCAAATGCAAAAATAATATTTCAAATCCGACTGGTAGGTCCAAAGATTAGCGCGTTCAAACAAACTCTTCAATTTTATTATTAGTATTTATATACATTATACTATATAAAGCTCGTTATTTATACTATATAAAGCTCGTTATTTATACTATATAAAGCTCGATTACCACTGACTCACTGACTCACTGATTGACATAATTGTTCTCCCAGATGGTGAAGGGGGAGGTGGGTATATTTTTACAGATTCGTATAGAAGTAACTCTCACGAGTATGAGAAAAATCCCAAACCTCCCCTTTTCCACCCCACTCTCCCCCCTCCCTATCGTATCTCGGAAACTAAGAGTCCCGTGTTTTGTTGTTTTACGGATTCGTATAGAGGAGGCTCGGAAAAGTAAAATCCATTTTTCAAAGTTGCCCCCTTGCCCCCCTTTTCCCCCCCCTCTAGGTAGATCTCGGAAGTTAAGAGACTTGGAACATTTTTTTTTTCAGATTCATATCAAGGGGCCCAGAGTTGGTCAAAATCATTTTTCAAAACTCCCCCTTCTCCCCCCTTCACCCCTCCCCTCATCGTATCTCGGAAATTAAGAAACCTGGGTTTTGTTTTTTTACGGATTCGTATAGAGGAGGCTTGGAAAAGTAAAATCCATTTTTCAAAGTTGCCCCCCTTGCCCCCCTTCACCCCCCCTCTAGAGGTAGATCTCGGAAGTTAAGAGACTTGGAACATTTTTTTTTTCAGATTCATATCAAGGGGCCCAGAGTTGGTCAAAATCATTTTTCAAAACTCCCCCCTCTCCCCCCCTTCACCCCTCCTCCCATCGTATCTCGGAAATTAAGAAACCTGGGTTTTGTTTTTTTACGGATTCGTATAGAGGAGGCTCGGAAAAGTAAAAACCATTTTTCAAAATTCAAACCTCCCCTTTTCCATTCCACCCCACTTTCCCCCATCCCTATCGTATCTCGGAAACTAAGAGTCCCGTGTTTTGTTGTTTTACGGATTCGTATAGAGGAGGCTCGGAAAAGTAAAATCCATTTTTCAAAGTTGCCCCCCTTGCCCCCTTCTCCCCCCCTCTAGGTAGATCTCGGAATTTAAAAGACTTGGAACATTTTTTTTTTCAGATTCATATCAAGGGGCCCAGAGTTGGTCAAAATCATTTTTCAAAACTCCCCCTCTCCCCACCTTCACCCCTCCCCCCATCGTATCTCGGAAATTAAGAAAGCTGCGTTTTGTTTTTTTACGGATTCGTATAGAGGAGGCTTGGAAAAGTAAAAACCATTTTTCAAAATTCCCCCAATTCTCTCCACCTTCTCCCCCCTTTAGGCGGACCTCGGAAGTTAAGACTTGGAACATTATTATTTATACTATATAAAGCTCGATTACCACTCACTGACTGACTCACTGACATAATTGTTCTCCCATATGGTGAAGGGGGAGGTGGGTATATTTTTACAGATTCGTATAGAAGTAACTCTCACGAGTATGGGAAAAATCCCAAACCTCCCCTTTTCCACCCCACTCTCCCCCCTCCCTATCGTATCTCGGAAACTAAGAGTCCCGTGTTTTGTTGTTTTACGGATTCGTATAGAGGAGGCTCGGAAAAGTAAAATCCATTTTTCAAAGTTGCCCCCTTGCCCCCTTCTCCTCCCCCCCTCTAGGTAGATCTCGGAAGTTAAGAGACTTGGAACATTTTTTTTTTCAGATTCATGTCAAGGGGCCCAGAGTTGGTCAAAATCATTTTTAAAAACTCCCCCTATCCCCCCTTTACCCCTCCCCCCATCGTATCTCGGAAACTAAGAGTCCCGTGTTTTGTTGTTTTACGGATTCGTATAGAGGAGGCTCGGAAAAGTAAAATCCATTTTTCAAAGTTGCCCCCCTTGCCCCCTTCTCCCCCCCCTCTAGGTAGATCTCGGAAGTTAAGAGACTTGGAACATTTTTTTTTTTCAGATTCATATCAAGGGGCCCAGAGTTGGTCAAAACCATTTTTCAAAGTTGCCCCCCTTGCCCCCCTTCTCCCCCCTTCAACCCTCCCCCCATCGTATCTCGGAAATTAAGAAACCTGGGTTTTGTTTTTTTACAGATTCTTATAGAGGAGGCTCGGAAAAGTAAAAACCATTTTTCAAAATTCCCCCCATTCTCTCACCCTTCTCCCCCCTTTAGGCGGATCTCGGAAGTTAAGACTTGGAACATTTTCTTTTTCAGATTCATGTCCGTGGGCCCAGAGTAGGTCAAAATTAGTTTTTTCAAAACTCCCCCCTTTCCCCCCCTTCACCCCTCCCCCATCGTATCTCGGAAACTAGGTAGCGGTAAAGCGAAGCGTAGCGTAGGGATAAGGTCACGATAGCTTTCCGGTGGTAGGTAGGTCCTGAGTGGAGCGAACCTGCGAGACCGAGTGGAGCAAAGGGGGGAAGAATACAACATGGCGGACAGCGTTTTTGTATTGACTGCCTAAGGGCCGAGTTCACGGACTGTCATTTGACCAATGTTTGAGTAATCGGCCGATGAATTCCTAAACATCGTTTATGCAGCCGGTTAAGTATTCACTGCTCACCACGAATATTTTAACCGTGATTATTAAATCGGGCAATCAGCATTCGCTCAAAGTGAATGAACGAATGCTATAAGTGTACTCATTTGCGAAGTCACGTCGTTAGATTTAGTCAACACGAGTTTTGGTGACATCTATACAGGGTTATTTTGCAACCACCATCCAAATTTTCAGAAATGATTTAGAATCGATAACCTTATCAATTAATGAAATAAAAAAAAATAAAAAAAATTACATGATTTTCACCATTATCCGCTACTAAAATCACAACGTGTGGAATAAATACAGTTGAACAATAGGTTGTTGAACTGTATGACCGCACACGCGCTTACCTCAAAATTCGGGAAAGAACCATGCACTACGCCCCCCTCCCTCACACGTCGCAACCCGCGCAGCCCCCGATCGGCCCTGCGCCCGCGCCGGCTGTCAGTTGACCGTGACCTAGTTACGTGTGAACGTGTGCCATATTTTTTTGTCACTCTCGCTGCATTTTCGCTTCAGAATTCCGTTCGATCATCATCGCACACATGGCGACTTTTTATTCTAATGCAGAGTATTATGAAATGGTCAGGTGTTATCTTTTAAGTGGCGAAAGTTTAAATAGTGCGCAAAGAATGTACCGTACAGAAAGTCGTGTTTACGTTGAAGAAGCACAAAGTGTTGAGGACCTCCGTAGTAAAATAATAATAGCATTTAATGACATTAAAAATCAAACAGATACTTTAAACTTATTAAAAAATAGTTTAGAAAAACGTGCACGTTTGTGTATTGAGAGAAACGGACTCCATTTTGAACAATTGCTGAAGTACACGTGATTTGTAGGTTAATCGAGTTTATTTGGTAAGTTTAATTTGTAAATAGCTAGTTGATTCCAATTTTTTAAATACGCCATAATAAAAACTAATAATTTCACATTCCTTATTTTATTATGTCGGTCCTAAGCCCGTAAAGTATGAAGGGAAAATTGGAATCAACCCTTTTAAGAACGCGTAGGTACCTACATCAGTCGCACTCGCAGCGAGCGAGGTCAATAACCTTGCTGTGTCTCTCTACATTCTGTTATTTTTCGGATATTTTCTTTTGAATGTTTTTTTTTGTTTTTGTTATTATTTGATTATAATGTTTCACATATGAAAATAAGTTAATTAAAAGTCCTCGATTTTAAAATTTGGATGGTGGTTGCAAAATAACCCTGTATTTAGTAGCATAAAATAAAACGCTTTAAACTTGAGAAGTTCGAAAACGCATTGGGATCATTATGCTAGCCTGTAGTGTCTAATTTGGATGGGTAATAACTTCACACCGCTGTCACTGTCAATGTAATAGACATAAGATTTAACGTGGGAGCAAATGAGACAGAAAGCATTATACAGTGTTTTTGTGTTTTTGAGTGTTATTGAGTGTTGTTGAGTGTTGTTGAGTGTTGTTGAGGGTTGTTGAGTGTTGTTGAGTGTTGTTGAGTGTTGTTGAGTGTTGGTGAGTGTTGATGAGTGTTGTTGAGTGTTGTTGAGGGTTGTTGAGTGTTGTTGAGTGTTGTTGAGAGTTGTTGATGAGTGTTGTTGAGTGTTGTTGAGTGTTGTTGAGTGTTGTTGATGAGTGTTGTTGAGTGTTGTTGAGTGTTGTTGAGGGATGTTGAGTGGTTTGAGTGTTGTTGAGTGTTGATGAGTGTTGTTGAGTGTTGTTGAGTGTTGTTGAGTGTTGATGAGTGTTGTTGAGTGTTGTTGAGTGTTGTTGAGGGTTGTTGAGTGTTGTTGAGGGTTGTTGAGTGTTTTTGAGTGATGTTGAGTGTGGTTGAGTGTTGTTGAGTGTTGTTGAGTGTTGTTGAGTGTGGTTGAGTGTTGTTGAGTGTTGTTGAGTGTTATTGAGTGTTGTTGAGTGTTGTTGAGTGTTGTTGAGTGTTTTGAGTGTTGTTGAGTGTTGATGAGTGTTGTTGAGTGTTGTTGAGTGTTGTTGAGTGTTTTTGAGTGTTGTTGAGTGTTGTTGAGTGTTGTTGAGTGTGGTTGAGTGTTGTTGAATGTTGTCGAGTGTTGTTGAGTGTTGTTGAGTGTTTTTGAGTGTTGTTGAATGTTGTTGAATATTGTTGAGTGTTGTTGAGTGTTTTGAGTGTTGTTGAGTGTTGTTGAGTGTGGCTGAGTGTTGTTGAGTGTTGATGAGTGTTGTTGAGTGTTGTTGAGGGTTGTTGAGTGTTGTTGAGTGTTGTTGAGTGTTGTTGAGTGTTGTTGAGTGTTGTTGAATGTTGTTGAATATTGTTGAGTGTTGTTGAGTGTTGTTGAGTGTTTTTGAGTGTTGTTGAGGGTTGTTGAGTGTTGTTGAGTGTTGTTGAGTGTTGTTGAGTGTGGTTGAGTGTTGTTGAATGTTGTCGAGTGTTGTTGAGTGTTTTTGAGTGTTGTTGAATGTTGTTGAATATTGTTGAGTGTTGTTGAGTGTTGTTGAGTGTTGTGGAGTGTTGTTGAGTGTTGTTAAGTGTTGATGAGTGTTGTTGAGTGTTGTTGAGTGTTGTTGAGGGTTGTTGAGTGTTGTTGAGTGTTGTTGAGTGTTGTTGAGTGTTGTTGAGTGTTGTTGAGGGTTGTCGAGTTTTGTCGAGTGTTGTCGAGTGTTGTCGAGTGTTGTTGAGTGTTGTTCAATGTTATTGAGTGTTGTTCAATGTTATTGAGTATTGTTGAGTATTGCCGAGTGTTGTCGAGTGTTGTTGAGTGTTGTTGAATGTTGTTGAGTGTTATTGAGTGTTGTCGAGTGTTGTTGAGTGTTGTTGAGTGTTGTTGAGTGTTGTTGAGTGTTGTTGAATGTTGTTGAGTGTTTTCGGTGTTGTTGAGTGTTGTTGATCACAACAAATCACAAAAGACGTTAAGCCGCGTCCCCACTGAGCCATGCGGCTTAACGTCTTTTGGCGCGAAAACTGTTTGACGCGCTAAAATAAGAAAAAAAAGACTTATTTTGTTGGTTGACGTATTTTGTAGAAACAATTTTCTTGGTAAAGTTTAAAGTATGGCGGTGTAAATCACAAGTTAAAATAAGTGATTCCAGTGACAATAATAGCAATTTATTAACAACAACTCCACAAGTGTAGTATAAAGCAGTATATATCACTCGAGGGTAAGTACAGATTACTCCCCTTGGTGAATAAATAGCTATTATTACAAAATCCTATAAGTGCTAAGGATTACTGTCCAATTCTCTAAATTTTACAAGGGTAAGAAATACTCCTCAAAAACACGACCCCGCGAGCTGCTTGCAGCTCGCGCAACGCCCAAAATCTAGTATGTATATGAAAGTGCTGTTAATTTTTTTTAATTAAAGAATAAATAAATAAATATCAGTCATCATCATCATCATCTCCAAGCCTTTTCCCAACTATGTTGGGGTCGGCTTCCAGTCTAACCGGATGCAGCTTAATACCAGTATTTTACATAGAGCGACTGCCTATCTGACCTCCACAACCCAGTTACTGGGTAATACGATACCCTTTGGTAAGACTGGTTGTCAGACTTTCGTGTTTTTTTTTTGTATATGTATATCAGTAGGTATGTACCAAAAAAATGGAAATAAGGTGTACAACATACCTAATATTATCTAGTAAATAACATTTAGTCCTACCAAAGAATTCTCATTTTTCAAATTACAATAATAATAATGGTACCTATTCTTAATTTGGCCGACCGTCAGTACTGACTGAATAGGTACTATCTCCGGCTGAGGTTATTTATATTTTTTGTTTAGATCAGTCAGTTCCGCAATTCCGCCTGGGAATGGAACGATGTACGAAAACAGTTCTACCTTCATCAGTTTGTCATTGGACAGCCCGACATCAACTACCGCAACCAGTACCTCCGCGAAGAGATGAAAGTACGTTTGCACTTATAAATAACTATAGTTTTATGCAATGAGGGTTTTCTGAAATGACGTTCGCTAGGTGGCAGCACTGACACGTCAGGTTCAGGCATCTGTCAAAGAGCCTATATTATTATTTTCTTTAGTCATGACGGAATGATGAACGAATGAATGAATCGAATGATGAACGCCATCATATCGCTGGTTTGCGAGAATAGCGACGGAACTAAAAATGATTGATTTTTGAGTATGGCATTTTTTAATTTCTTTGTAAATATTTTAGTGCATACCGCAAAATGTAAATGATTTATTGAGGGATTGACTTTACTGATTAAAGGAAAATTTATCGTAGTATCAAAAATCATAAAAACATTTTAGAACTTTTATTAAAATTATTTATAAAATCGTCATACAAAGGGGGGATTCAGACATCAGTCTTTATTCATGAGACTCCAAATTATAAAAATCAACTTATGTCATTTAATTAGCTTTAAAAATACAAATTAAAACTTACAACCGTGTTTAAAACTTTTGTACTTATAAGTATAACAAATAAAAATAATTTTATAACATACTAACTTTATATTTAGGTATTAAAAACCCTGTTTTTCAAAATAAATTAAATCAAAATAAACGTGAATTCTTCATAATAAGTAATGAAAAAAAGATCAAAAACAGGAACATTAATTCTTAAAAGGAAATGTATAATGTCGGGACAATAGAGGACATATTGAATGCTACAAAAGTTCTTTTACTTTGCAAATCAGGTAATTTATAATATGCGTCAAAAATATGGCGTCGAGTCTCATCATCAAACTTTGTGTTACACTTTAACTTGCATTTTTCTGTACATCCCGGTCCTAATCGTCTCTCTCGTATAAGTTTATTATTTTTGCCTACATATTCTTTCCCTGCATTTCGTAGACGTTTTGCTACATTCTATTTCCAAAGTTCTGGCTGCATTTTCCTCTTTTGGTTTTATTCGCGTGAAATATTTTCTTCTTCATTCTCTTCTACTGTTTCATCCGAATCTGACGGTAAATCATTACTTTCAATGTGATAATTAGGATCCGCGATACTATCATCCGATGAAAAATCTCTTTCTTCCTTGCTTTCTTCACTTTCAGCATTCATATTGGTCAATTCAATAGCTTTTGGTTCACTTTCTATTTGTGAATTACTTTCTACTGCAGTTTTATCTTTCATATTATCAGTTACTGACTCTATACTTACCTTATTTTCTTTGGTTTTATTTTCTAGGCTATGGCCGTGGAGTCCTTTTTCATTTAAATTTATCATGTTATTGGATTCTTTATTACATTCTTCTGTTTCTCTATTGCTGGATGAAGATGAACTAGAAGACGAGGAAGATGAGCTAGAAGTCGAAGAAGATGAGCTAGATGATGATGATGATGATATGGACGATATGGATAGTGATCTTTGTCGCAAAATCAATTTATTTTCTTCTGAATTATTACCTGAAATTCCATAAACATTTATTTATTTACAGAATACATACCAAAAGCAACAGTTATCGTAATCGCATGCATTTCACGGGTTTCTTCCAGAGGAACAATCCATTATGTGATAGAAACACTCACATTTTTGTAACCCAAGAGGTTATGATCAGCCACTAGCGTGAGTGTTAACTATTTGCAACAGGACGAACTACACATCGGAATAAAAATAATATCGAAAAATCTTTCCACTGGTTGAATTCAAATATTTTATTTTGCTTACCTGATGTGTTATTATAATTTAAATACAACAAGTTGCGATGTTTTCATCGCAACTTGTTGCATTTAATGGCAAACTGCTTTTATGTTTATTGGAACCTAAAATATTTTAAATAGTTGAAAGAATAAATAAAATTGAGACAAACTGCAAATATACGAAAATTGTAGGCTAACCTTCTTGTTCAGTATTCATTAAATCATGTTGATCCTCATTTCCTTTATTTTTACTGGCCGCTTATTTCAACTTTTCCTAGAATAACATTCTTTCTGCCATCTTGAATAACTCTGATAAAGATAATTATCTAAAACAAATAATTTAACGTAAATAATTAATTATCAATGAATACCATGTAAAAAATTAACTCAATATTTCTATCCCGAAATTCCTTGAACACAGACGCATTTCGTAACAAAACCATGCCCATTTTTTTGAAAAATAACGACGTTTCTTATTTACGAGGAAATAAAATCTGTTTATTTTTCGTGAATATAGACTCAAGTTACAAAAAGTCGGAATAAATTACAATATCATAAGCAATCACCCATATTTATTCAAGAATACAGGCGTAAATAGAAATAAGACATAAAAAGATACTTACTTTTATCAGGAACAACGACGGATCACTTAATATGTCACTATTCTTGAAAAAAAATCAACAATTGTTGCAACCAAACTGTAAATACGTCGTTATTTTCGAGAATCGACCGTGCTTGTCATTGGCTCAACTGAGATGAGCCTTTATTTGTGATTACGCTTCGAGTGTTTTCTCTCAAATGAATAATGACGCTGTCTCTTTCTAACGAAAGCTGTCGCGAAATTGACGTTGCGTCTCTGTTCACGATAAAATATCAAAGATTTATGATTGTTTGGCATACAGAACTCAATTTGACAGAATTTTGAATTACGTCGATATTCTCGCAAACCGGCGATATATTTTATATTCATTGTCGAAATGGGAGACCTCTTGTCAAAGTTGTGCCAACTGGTGTCGTAAATTTTCACGAAAACCCCCATTGTTTGAACTTTCTCAATAACGCTTGTTTCATATTCCAAAGAATTCAAAAAGCCTGTAATCTAATCCTACCTTATCAAAAAATCTCTAAATGATCAGAAAAATCTTATCTAAAAGTTTTATTTTATTAAAAAATAAATAAATATTTTAACATTCAGGCACCTTGTCGCATAGTAATAGTTCTGTGCGGCATAGTAGCTCGCCTAAAACGATATCATATAAAAGGCAAACGAAATTTTTCAGGAGGTGCTTCGTTTCTGGTTAAGGAAAGGAGTGTCTGGATTCCGAGTAGACGCCATCAACATGTTGTTTGAAGTGGAAGCCAGCGCCGACGGCTCATACCCTGATGAACCACGCTCAAGTAAGTTGACAAAACAAGCACAATCAAAATACGAGATGGAATGATGGAAATGGAATGCTTAACAAAGACTTGGCCGTTAATCTGGCTAGGTATTTTGAAATCAGATCTCACTTTCAATATAGGGACCTGTAGCAAAATAATAACAGCCGCACAGGTCGATTGATCAGGTTAAGCTACGCTTGCCGCGGTTGGTCTATGGATGGGTGACCATCTTTACATACCATGACCCCTCCGTGCCTTGGAAAGCACGTTAAGCAGTGGTTCCCGGCTGTCATTCGTGGATCTTTGACGTTACGGATAGTGAGAAGTTCGAAAGTCTGACAACCAGTCTTAACAAGGGGTATCGTATTACCGAGTAACTGAGTCGTGGAGGTCAGATAGGCAGTCGCTCCATGTAAAATACCGGTATTCAGCTGCATCCGGTTAGACTGGAAGCCATCCCCAACATAGTTGGGAAAAGGCTAGGCAGATGATGATCTCACTTTCAATATTATGGAAGAACTAGCTGTATCATACATACATACGTTACCAGTAACGATAAAAAAATAAGTTAGGCAGGTTACTTAGTCATCATCATTCACCTGACCTCATATCAATCTATTTCAATTTTTTTTTACACTTAGGTATGTCTGTCGACATTCGTACTCAAAACTTTCCTAACGAAAAAATGTTAACAAATTTTCTAAATATGTTCCATGTCGTGGCTTTAGATGTAACTGACGACCCCAACAGCTACGACTACCTACTTCACCCCTACACAAGGGATCGGAATGAAACATACTCGATCGTGTTTGACTGGAGGGATGTCCTCGAAGAGTTCGGACAAAACGAGACCAAGGTCATGATGGTGGAAGCTTACGCTGGCATATCGTTGATGATGCGTTACTACGGGGAAGGAAATCGCGACGGTTCCATCCCTTTCAACTTCGTGTTTCTTGGAGAGCTGAGCAGCGCGTCCAATGCGACAGGCATGAAGGCTGTAGTCGATAAGTGGATGTCCAATATGCCAGCTAACAAGACCGCTAATTGGGTGGTAAGCGACTTCGAATCTGGTGTTTACGTACTTTTGGCCTAATTTAAATCAATAATTTTATCTATATTGGTCAATACTTAGTTCTATTAAAAAAATCGTTACAAAAAATATTCAGGATGAGACTTCAGATTATTTAAGTATTTACTGTGTATTACAGAACGGCAATCACGATCAAAGCCGCATGGCCACTAGGCATGGCGTGAACAGAGTGGACGCGATGAACATGTTGGCTCTGATCCTCCCTGGAGTCAGCATCACCTATCAGGTAGGTAAGCGAAACACTGCCTTATCTTGGCGCACGAATGACGTTGACGGTAGGGCGCTGTTGGTAAACATTTGTGCATGCAATCGCTTTGATGAAATGTCACTTAAAATGTATTAAAAACAATATGGCGGCGTTAGTTCCGATTTTGACCACGCGCCTAAATAACCTTGTAGTGCTATAGGTACTTGACCAGTACTATTAGCGCCGGCTCTGTGCCACCGACAGACCGCTTACTCAGGTAATAACCTCCTTTTCGGAAATCTAAGGATCAACTAAGTAGATTGCTGATAACTACGCTAGCCTAAGAAACATCCATAATTAAAATTATTTTTCTAGCTCATCACCTCGTTTGCCAACTTATTCTGACACCGTGCATGACCGTTTCTTTTATCGAGGAGCTATACCTAGTACTGAGCTTTTTAAAATAAGACTCCACATTTCAGGGCGAAGAGCTTGGCATGACAGATGGCAACATTAGCTGGGCGGAAACCAAGGACCCCGCGGCTTGCAACACCAACGATCCTATCAACTACTGGAAATGATTCCCCTATCAATGTATATAACTATTTTATAGACACATTAAATGATTTAAGGAATAAAACAATTCCAAAACGAAAATTAATTGCAAATACACCTATTAAAAAACCAGTACCATGGTGGAATACAAAATGTAGTGAAGCTGTCGCAAAATCAAAAGATGCATTAAAGTATTATTTTTCTCAGCCCAACATTGAAAATTGGATAATGTATAAAAAACTAGATGCAAAAAAGAAAATAATTCTGAAGGAAGAGAGTACTTCTTCTTGGAAAAAATTATGTAGTAGCTTCAATAGGTTAACTCCAGTTTCTAGGATATGGGGATACATTAAAAAGTTTAAAAAGATTGGAACAAATCGAAACAAAAACATCAATGATGAGTGGGTTCCAAGTTTTTTAGATAACTTAGCAGATTCTACTGAAATAGATGACAATAGGCTTGAGTATTTGTTCGAGAATGCTACAGAAAATGATGTAAATGTATTTCTCAAGAACAATTTCACTATAGAAGAGTTGAAAACATCTTTAAAGAGTAGGAAAGATACTACACCGGGATTGGATGACATACCTTACATGTTAATCAAAAAATTACATTTAAATGCACAAACAACATTACTTCATATTTATAATAAACTATGGAATCAATTACAAATACCTGAGTCTTGGAAAACACAGTGTGTCATTCCAATTTTAAAACCTAACAAACCTGTCAATAGTGCTTCTTCATATAGACCTATTTCCTTATCATCGTGTTTGGGTAAACTCTTTGAAAACATGTTGAAGTTAAGATTAGATTATTTTGCTGAATCGCGAAGCTTAATTCCTTCTATACAGTTTGGCTTCAGAAAAGGTAAAAGTTGCTCTGAAAGCCTTGTATCTTTATTATCAGATGTAAGACAGGTTAAATTAAGTCACTCTAATGCAATCTGCGTGTTTTTAGATGTAAAAGGTGCTTTTGACAATGTGAATATAGAAGAACTCATTCAAGTATCTCACGATATTGGTATACCTGGTCATGTTCTAAAGTGGCTTTATTCTTTTTTAAACAATAGAACTGTATTTGTTAAATATAATAATAAATTGCATGGACCTAGGACTGTCAACAAAGGCACAATGCAAGGGGCAACTTTGTCTCCTTTACTTTATAACTTGTATACTTCTGAAATATTAAAATATATAGATGTACCAGATGTAAAAATTCTGCAATTTGCAGATGACTTGCTTATGTACAGCATAAATCAAAACATAGATATAGCAATGGCTAATATTAATAAGGCTTTGTCTCAATTATACAGCTATTATCATAATAAACTTAAATTAGAAATAAGTCCAGAAAAGAGTTCAATTTTAATTATCAGTAAAAATGTAAATACTCATAGCAATGTTAAAATTTCATATAATAATGTAGAAATTCCTGCTATTAAGCAACATAAATTCCTAGGCGTCATTATTGATGATAAATTAAAGTTTGATGAACATATTAAACATATATGTAACAAAGCACTGAATGGTATTAATTTATTGAGACATTTAGCGGGAACTTTTTGGGGATCTGACCCCACAGTTATGAGTATGCTGTACAAAAGTATAGTGAGAAGCCATTTTGATTACAGCAGTTTAGCTTACATGAATGCCAATAGCATCTTGTTACGAAAATTAGATGTAATTCAAAATATGGGACTAAGACTTATTTGTGGTCCTATGCGCTCCACACCTATTAATTCGTTAGAAGTTGAGACATGTATACCTCCCTTGATATTACGAAGGTTGTTGTTGGCTGAGAGATTTTTACTAAAAGTCATGGCATCAAATGATAATCCTTTACTTAAGAAACTAACACTACATCCTAAAATCTCACAGTCAATTGCTTCCAATGCCTTCTCTGCTTCTTCTTTGGTTGGTGGAACTCTACCTGAAATGCCAACAATATTTGAACATGTAAATAAGAATTCAAAAGATATTGTTAAAAATGATATTTGGCCTATATACAAAATTCCCTTTAATTGTATTATTAACAGCTTTGCAATCCATTTAGACACGGTGCACAATAAATTTGATTTTTTACAGTTTAAAGACAATAGACCAGAACATTATGTTATATACACAGACGGATCTAAAACAGACCATGTAAATGCAGCTTTCTATGATCCACAGCTAGACTTTACTAAATGTATTAAATTAAACAAGGTGTGTAGCATTTTCACTGCAGAATGTTATGCAATTTATTGTGCACTGCAACATGTAAATAGTCTTGTAAACAATGTACATAATATTTTAATAGTTACAGACTGTAAAAGTGTTTTGTCTGCTCTAAACAATGTAAATATTTCTTTTAAGTTAAATTATATTATTTATAATATTAGATCTATAATCCAAAAACTACTTGATAAGTATATTAAAGTAGAATTAGTTTGGGTACCTTCACACAGTGGCATTCGTGGAAATGAAGTAGCTGACACTGCGGCCCGTTCAGACCATGACGAGGATCGATCCCAGTTATTCAAGGTTCCATTCACTGATTACTACAGTATTTTTAAAGAACTTAATAGACAGTTATGGAAAGAGTATTGGTGCATAACCCTGGAAACGAAAGGCAGATGGTATGCTGGAATACAAAATGAATTACCTATTAAACCTTGGTATCATAACTTCAAATACATCACAAGAAGATATATATCTATTATATCACGCATGAGACTGGGACATTGCTTAACACCAGCTCACCTGAATAGGATTCGTATAATTAATAATAGCCGATGTCAACATTGTGGAGTACAGGATGCTGATTTAGACCATGTTATCTTACAGTGTTCAAGTTTTAACATTCAACGTTTGATTTTGGTCAGTGAATTGAGAGAATTAAATGACAATGACAGTGAAAATGAAAGTCAAAGTGTTCCCCGCCGCGTTCAAGATTTACTAGGAAATAAGAAATATTTTAGTGTGTTGTTTAAGTATATTTGTAATACGGTAGGAAAAATTTAATTCATTCTGTAATTTGTATAATAAGTTAATTAATTATAATTTAAATTAGTATAAAAACGATGATATCACTGAGATGTATTCACCCAACCCGAAAGGGGCAAGTGAATAATATTATGTATTATTATTTAGTGGAAAACGTGCATTATTTTAAGTATCTATAGCTATTGTAATATCATTACATCTAAGTTAAAACCCATCTATGTATTCGACTGAAAGACTTGCATCTATGGTCATGAATAAATATTATTAAAAAAAAAAATTAATATCAACTACTGGAAGACCAGTCGCGACCCTGAGCGTACGCCGTTCCACTGGGACGCTACCACGAACGCCGGTTTTTCCAACGCCAGCACTACGTGGCTTCCTGTCGCTAGTAACTACAAAACTGTTAACGTGGCGGTCGAGAAAGCAGCAAATAAGAGTCACTTAAACGTAATATTGAAGTCTAAATTAGACATAAGAAGCGCCTTCATGTTATCTCGAGGCAAAGGCCTCCCCATATTTTTTCTTCTATTTCTTCCTTTGTTGAGCTTCTTTCGCTAATTCTTGAAGGTCCAATTCATCGCGATGATGATGTGGGCCAGTCCTTCCTTGGCCCACATCATCGACTCAAATAATGGTCATATCTGACCTAGATTAGAGTCAAGAGCAAAAACATTTCAAACAAAAAAAAAACTTGTTACGCGAGAATTTTTCAAATTCGACTGGTAGTTCCAGAGAATAGCGCGTTCAAACAAACAAACTCTCTCTTCAATCTTATTCTTAGCATAGATGAGGAGAATACACGTTCAGTGGGTTTTAGGGGGATAGATAAATCGCCTTTGGGAGAGCTGATCAGTAGCTCAATTTCCATGCATCTTGCAACTACTTTATCCTGCCACTATTATTAATGAGTACCTGTTTACAGTTTTACAAGGATGTCGTTGCCTTGAAACATTCTGCGGCAGTGAGTACCGGTTCGTTGGGTACACATGCAATTTCAAGCGATGTCTTAGTTGTTACTAGGTACGTACTCTTACATCTTTTGGTAAGCTAATACACATTTTTCGGTCTAAAGGGATCCCTTAGTGCCTAAAAACCAGCCCCTTCAATCAATGTGTCCTACGAAAGTTCAGTCTACTTTGTAAGTGTCCGTGTTTTTTTGCGCACACCAAATACGAGCGGCACAAAAGGGCTATGGAGCGAGCCATACTTGGTATAACACTACACCGCGTGCGTAACACTGAAATCCATCGTCGGACGAAAGTTTTCGACGTTAGTGTCAATGTGATACGTTTCAAATGGCGTTGGACCTAGATAGACGCGGAGATGGCCGCTTTTGATAGAATGGTAGCCAAGTTTGGACCATAGAAACGAAGAAAGTCATTGGGTCGAAAGAAAGGCTGAGTTGGGATCCGGAAAGTATTTCTAATGTCTCCCTCCTCCTACACAACATCATGTACGGCGACACGTCCAGCGGCGGCGCAAAGGCTGGCTGAATTGGCTTGGTTGCGCGTTCGATTTCCCGAACAAATATTTGCTGGTATTTACATCTTGTGAGAAAACCTAGTGTACCTACGGTAGCGTTTTATTTCATTGCGTGGGAATAACAATATCTGTCTTAATTTAATGTTTTTTATCTCCTTTAGGGTGCCTTCCACAAGTGATCCTACAGTCGTTGGATTAATAAACTTGGCATCTACACCGATAACCCTAAATCTGGATGCTGTAGCCGGCGTGCCCCAATCGATGCGAGTGGTTGCCTCGGGAGTCGATTGCGAACAAAGCACAAAGTAAGATCATATCATACCCATTTTTAATACTTAGTTATTCTAGTTTAATAATTATAGTCTTCATTCTAAATTCTAAGGTAGTTGAGGTTTTTCTGGGGAATCCATTTGGTACCCTTTGTAGATCGTGGTTAGCAGGAGTCACACTAATTCCAATTCTGATTTGAGTTGATCAGTCAGTCAGATCAGTTATTATTTTCATACTACTTAATTACCACTTGACTTTACAATATTTGATAGCTTTCTATAAACAATCTGCGGCATTTTTTTTTTTAAATACCAGCATATCTAATACAGGTCCTCGTGGCTAAGTAATAACCGCCGCAAGGGCCCCTCGATCAATTATCGATTACATATCGAGACCCATCTGTGCCTCGGAAAACACGTTAAGGCTTTGGTCCCGGCTGTCATACTTGGATCTTCGACAGTCATTAGGGGTCGTCAGAAGCCCGAAAGTCTGACAACCCGTTTTACCAAGGGGTATCGTATTACCCTGCCCAGTAACTGGACTATGGAGGTCAGACAGGCAAATCCAGCAAGGCACGGTCCATTTCAAACACTGGTATTCAGCTGAATCCGGTTAGACTGGGAGCCAACCCCAACAAAGTTGGATTGGCAGGCAGCAGTGTTGGGCATTAATCAATTAATTTGTCAATTATCTTGTTAATTGACTAAAAAAGTAATTGCAATTAAATTAATTACAATTAAATTAATCGCAATTGAACTTTTAATTGCACCTTGCAATTAAATTAATTTGATTAACGTATGTCAATTGCAACTTACAATTAAAATAATTGCAATTAACTTTTTTAGTTGTTTTATAAAACAATTAAAACTAATAATTAACTTTATGTATTAAAATGAAATTAGTAAAGATTTAGGAAAATTAAGCTATAATATGGCTATAATATGTATATATGACTTCAGACGAATAAAAATGTGGTCAAAGGCTGTAAGTATAGCTTATTTTTTCTATATCTTTCTTTCTGCAGAAAAAAACCAGCATGTGTGCAATTCACACGTGGTAGAAGTGAAACCTTCAAAAACACTGTATAATGCTTCCTATCTCATTTTCTCCCACGTTAAATCTTATGAATTTACATGTCACTTTTTATTGTCGCTTTTTCGTTTCATAAACTTTCAAATCACAACGATGCTAAAGAACATCCATCCATCCATCCAACCAACTTCACACTTGCGTATGACAGTCAACTGTGGGTTACCACCTTTATAATTACGCGCCGCACTATGTAGGTACCATTTTGTTGAAACTCAGATGTCTTCTCGACATCCGTGTGTCAGTAACGGGATGCAGCAGAATACCAGCGTCAGGTATTATACCTGGCATATGCTGAGCTGGATTCCCATTTGGTGCAACCATGAGACACACACCGCCCAGTAGTGATCAACCGTTATAGATGTGTATCTATCTGTCTATCTGTCTGTCTGCCTGTCTGTCCGTACGTCCGTCTGTCTGTCCGTTCGTCTGCCTGTCCGTCCGTCCGTCTATCTGCTGTCCGTCCGTCCATCCGTCCGTCCGACCGTCCGTCCGTTCATCCCTCCATCCATCCATCCATCCATCCTTGTCATTTATAATAATAAAAAACAAAAATAAGTACTGTATAATGCTTCCTATCTCATTTTCTCCCACGTTAAATCTTATATGTCTCTTTTTACTGTTGCTTTTTCGTTTCATAAAATTTCAAATCACAACGATGCTAAAGAAGTTTTCACTTCAAAAATGTGTTTATTTTTATGTATTAACAATGTTGCATTGATAAATATTTCTACAGCGTAGGTATACTACCCGGAACCACACGGGTATATTGTATATTTATATATACCGGCTTTATATTATACAGCAGTATTTTTTAATTGTTATTTTTTTAATTAAAATTAACAAAACAATTGAAAATTAATTAATTGTTAATTGTTACTAATACAGTTAACAATTAATTAATTGTTAGTTGTAATTTTTCACAATTACAATTGATTAATTGTTAGTTGTAATTTTTCGCAATTACAATTGATTAATTGTTAGTTGTTGTGGTTACATTTACCAATTAATTAATTGTTAATCTTTAATTGTTCTTGCAATTAAATTTTGCCCAACACTGGCAGGCAGATTGATTGAACCGGCTATTACTGTCCCATTGCAAGGGACATACCTTAGGAACATTTTGTTGGTATTTATATTTAATTTATTTTATGTTACAGCGTAACAGTGGCAAGGAACAGTGTTGTCCTGTCAGGAAACTGTGCGATGGCATTGCAAAATGCAGCGGCAAACAATACCGATACCGACGGAGGCGGTACCGATGGTGGTGGTACAGGAAACGGTACCACTACAGGAAACGGTACCAATCCCAACGGTGCTACAAGTACCGTAGCATCATTCATTCTGTATATTATGATTTCAATGATTTATGTATGGCTACAATAATCTGGTAAATAAGTACATCAAGCCTTTTATAATGTAAGTACATAGTTACCTACTTCTTTTGTTAAACCTATGTACCTATACAAGTTATAATTTATCTATTTTATATTAGGGTCTATCCACACATATGTCAGTTCCGCTGGCTTCAACTTTCTGACTAACGGACAGACTATTTAAATTTACAAGTACAAGGTTTAATTGAAATAAATGCTTTGAGTTTGAGTTTCTGGGTCGTGTCTCATCAGCAGGATAGAAAAAGATTGATGCATATAGAATGAAAACAACTATTTCACTTATTCATACCTGGGGGGTATTTAGAAGTAATAATGCCATCGTGGGTCCATTGCGAAAAAGGGATGGGGTTATACTATCATTCAAGTATACCTACCTCCATCTCTCTCTCGCACTGGAAAAATGATAGCATTCATAGTTTGTAATACAGCCCCTGGGCCTTATGTTTCAGAATATATTATGTACAGACGCCAGCACATCAAGCTACCCGAAGCTGTCTTTTCCCAATTAACTTTGAACCTTATACTTTAGCCATAAAGTTGAAAATCTATTAAAGAAATTTGACAGATTGTAGTAGCTTGATATGTTGGCGGCTGTACACAAACAGAGTCCAAGGTCCGCGATCTGTGTAGATAGCGCTACAAGTTAATATAAAATCAATCTGTTTTGTTGATAATATTACTTACATATTATGTTAAAATAAAAATCAAATTTAATCATATTTTTTTTTACCTTAATATACATGGAAAAATTAAAAAATTTAATGGCGTTATTTTTGTAATTTTGTTTAAGTAAATAAATGTTTTGTGGCAGTCAATTTGTTGTTTTTTGTTGTAATTTTGCTATTATCTAGAAAAAGCATACGTTAGTTGGTCCCTATCACCATAATGATCGCAACCCTAACGTTGCGCTTGTAATAACAGCGGGGTAATTGCGTACCACAGTAACAGTAGCACTGGCTTTCATTTTGACAGTTTAAGGGGCTTACAGGACCTTAACACAAAAAACTCAAGTTCAATCATTCTGATTTTTTGTCAGATTATTCTACAAGCAACATACTAAAATACCAGTGTTTTAGTTTTTTTAGTCCAAACAATAGATTTTTGTAATTAAATAATTGCTTCATATTTTGCAATAAATTACCAGCGTTGTGTCATCACGCTTCTCTTTCTTTTCTATGCAGTTCGACAGTGACCGCGCTTTAGGTCATGTAAGCCCCTTAACAACATTCATTACGTTATTCACGTAGTTCAGCCTACAAATTTTTCGAACATATGAAGCAATGGTTTAGCGATAATTATATCTTTCAAAATCGGATTGTGATTGAATGTGAGTTAATAGGGTGCAGTACTACCTTAGACCGATTGAGCAAAAAAATATTTAATAGTATTTTATTTTTCACTTTTTGTTGTACACACGGCGACACATCAAGCTATACATTTCCAGTTTTAGCTAACCTCGCATTGTATAGGTTCTTCGTACAATCAGAAATCAGCTTATACTGGTTATGTATAGTTTGATGTGTAGCCGTGCGCATGCGTACCCCACAAAAATTCGTATAAACTATGTACTATCGAAATCGAACCACAATTGCTGGAGATATCGCGTAACACACACAAAATACAAAAAAAAATAAAGTCCAGACAGGGATTACATTCGTCTTTATTTAGAAGGTTTTTGACTTTAGTCACCACTTTTACCAACAATTATTGACTGAATCATCAAGCACTCTACAATAACATTTATTATGACAACTTCTACTGATCTATCAAAAGTCCATGGCGCCTTCTAGGAAACACAAGCAGTCCACTTTGTTGATGACCAAGTCCAAATCTTTCTTTGCTATTATTTTCCTCTTGTTTGTAGCTGTATATGCATAAGTTTCCTTGGCTATTGTTTCTAGAAATAGTTCCTGAAAAACGTATGTAAATGTGCACATAATATGTTACCAGGATATATTCGCTGCCTACACGCCCTCACCACAATATTGCCTACAAAGATGTAGGATGAAACATCAGCTCATGTGCTCCTAAACTGCCTGGTGGTCAACACATACAGGGCAAAGTACTTCAGTGACCTAGGTACTCTCTGTGAGATGGTCAGTAACATAAAGGCATTACTGGCCTTCCTTGAGGAGCTGGGGTGGTTCGAAAAATCGATATTCCCACCCATGCGCAAAGTACTCGATTGATGTGGAGTTGCGAACACCACATATTACTTAGTAAGCCAGAATTACTTCTACATAAAATCAAAAATGTAAGTAATAATTGTCTGGGAATAAGCAAATATACCAGAAAAAAATTATAATAGGATTTTGAGTTTCTGCTTCCCTCCAAGTCAAGCAGGAGTTTAGGGGCACCAGACAATACAAAAATAATTTGTATACTCACTGTAGCTTTAGTAACGAGGAACACAGCGTCGCCGGACACCACGCTGACGTCTGGGTCCATTTTCATAATATTCTTAATCCTAGCTATTGGTAGCCGCGTGGAACGTATGACCTCGGTCTTATTTTGCACCTGAGGCCTCTTCTCGTCTACCGTATGCTCTTCAGAACTTAATAAATCTGAATCCTGTATCGTGTTTATGTTTTCTGAGTCCGTCTGTTCTGTTAGCTCTGCATGTTGGTGGTCCGCTTCAAGGTAGTGCTCCGACTCGTCAATTATATCCGATATGTCTACGTCGTCGTAGTGTTCTTCTTCTGCCATTGCTTTTACAAAAATTATAAATAAATTATCAAAAACACAAACTTGGCGCGATGTTTGGGCTGTTCTGTTCTTGTCAGTGTGACAGTGTCATTCACACTCAACACACACAGAGCACGAGTGTCATTTTGAGGGCTAACCCAAGGCCGCATTCCGATTTAGCAGTTAGCTATAATCGCTAACAGCGCTCACATCATCTCACTTGCCTTCTGATATAGATTTACGATTATGACAGCTGAGACCTGTCAACAATTAGGAACGCTCGTGAACGCGCTCACAGTGCTTACTCAATATCAAAACGGTATTATTACAGAATTTTTTTGTAGAAACACCACATTTATTCTTCAGTTCTTCTTCTGTGGTTAGGTGGTGGTGGACTGTCAGCCAGAACTTATTTGAGCTATGTATATGAATTATAACATTTAGCGTCTTTATACGGAACTTTCGATGTATGAATATCACAAGCTACATTCCTTAACTCTTTAAATATTGCACTTATCACATAGCTGTTTATACAGTATGTGTGTATTGAAATAACGATTAAAACTGCATAAAGAACCGAAAATAACTAAATAACACATAGCGGCTTTTGCACGCGCAACAACGCTATGACGATTCACGGGACATCGTTATCGCGCTCACGTTCAAATCGATTACATTGCCAACTCGGAACGCACCCCCAGTGTAATTTTGTGAGTTTCCGTTTAGAAACATCGTTCGATGGTTATCAATATTCGACATTATGTTCCTATTATTGGACTGCTATATTCATCACATAATATGATAATCTATTAGGGCTTCCAAACAAAGATACAAAACATTATAGGCGTATGGATGTATGTGTCGCAGTAATTTGGTTGAAGCCGTGAATGAAAATACATGAAAGCGGTTCTTAGCTATCTGTCTTACTCGGAATAGAACTATGTTATTTGCACGATCTAATAACTACACTATTGTAGTGAAATAATTATAAGTATAATATAGATACCTATTTTCTTTAATTTTCACGCTGGTGAAAATTAAAGAATACTAAATGTAAGTACAACCAAGTGACAAAACGTTACATAGTTATCTTTATAAAACTTCTGTTTTTTCTTAACAATGAATGTAGATCATGGATTCTATTACACATTCTATTACACATACCACGTACACAAACACCCGGTCTTGAAACAATCTGTAAGCCATAGGCCATAAAAAGACCGCCCATAAAAAAGACTGCCTCGTTGGTCTAGTGGTGGCAAATGGGACTGCCGAGTATGAGGTCCTGGGTTCGATTGCCGAATTAAATTTTACTCATTTTACTTAATTAAATCGGACCAATCAAATAACTTTTATTTTATTAGGTACACAATCGTTACAACCAAGAAAACCAACGTTAGAAACTCGAAAGTAGCGCTCCCTCGCACGCCGACTGGTCACAGTTCTAACCTAACCCTAAAGGGAGACCTACTATGGCCAGCAGTGAACGTCTTTCGGCTGGAATGATTATGAAAATGAAACATACCTGGCCTGCTGCGGTTGGCAGAGTTGTCATGGGGAAAAAGGCGTCATGTACATACCTGCAACGTCCCACAACGCTCAGAAGATCAATAAAATCTGCCAACCCACTGCGCACTTCTAGCCAGCTGACAGTCCTTCACCTTCAACTAAGTACTAAAAGTATTGAATGGAATGAAACTTTCCGTGGTCATGTCCAGCTGACCACACCATGATTACCTACCTATAGCAGTCAGCCCAACACGTTCTATACCCACCCGATCCTTACTAAACAGTTCAATAAATGCGAACCATAATAAAAAGTGAATCACTTCACTTCTCTCCTCTCGAATGTCTTATGTTACACAGTGCGACATAAGAAAAAATGCTCCAAATGTCTTAATAAGTCGGACAGTTACACTTAAGACCAGGTATTCCGATTGCTGTAGGTATTTAACGCATACCTCAGCCCCCGCAAGGAGTAGCGATACGTAATAAGTTACGACGCGCGCGCCAAGCGCACCGCTCATGAGTTCACGAACTCGAGTAGGTACTAAGTTGCGTCACAGAGTAGAGCAATGCAGTAGATCAACTTGAATTGATTAGTATATGTTTATTTTGTTTTATTTTTAGTAGTAGTTATTTTTAAGGTTATAGATAGATTAGATACGTATTGTATAAACTTGATACTAATTATTAAAAATAATTTGTATACTTTTTTTTATAAAAAGGATTTAAAATCTGACTGACTAAAATCAAATATTCGTGCTACAGTATAAAAAATCAAGCAGTAGGCACACTTACTTTAGGAGAATTGTGTTACAATTCTTGAATTACAATATCAATGCATATTGTAATTCAAAAAAGCTTAGAGGTATAAATGTTCGTCTCGTGTAACACATAATGTGAAGCGTGACTGTGTGAGTCGTCAATAAAATAAAAATAAAGTATTTTTATTTTGACGTGACAACGTCTAATAAATCGATGAAGCTGGTTGCACTCACGAAAATACATGACTCATGTAGCGTTACCTCGCGGCCTCGCTCTGTAGCGTTCCATGGCGGCTTGAAGTGCAAGCGAATATTAACAAATGCAATGCAATTATTCCATCAGTATTTTCTTATGACGTTGTCACGTTCAACTATCGTCAGCAAACCGACTTTACAGACAACCGATTTTTTTATTAAATTAAAAGTAAACACTTTTATATCTGTAAAATATCCAACTCTGCTGTCAAATAAATCGATATGATGCGTTTTTTCTTGGAGCTGTGTCATCAGGTAATTCATGTCAACAATTCGTCGTCCACTGATGGGTTGATAGTCGTGTTCGATTTCGTTTTCAACGCTTAGAGTGTAGTTTTCAATTTCCTCCATTGTTCTAAAAACAGATTATTTTAATATAACCTATTGAATTCTACATAATTATTATGTAAAACAAAAAGTAGCAACTTACTCATTGATATTATTATTAGGTGATACATTATTATGTTCATCTAAAGGCATTTCAGCATGTGTGACATGGGCATTGGCAGCATGAATAGTCGTTCTGTAACAATAAAATATATTTTTTTGTTTCAATATTCATAGTTGTTAGTAAATGCGATAATTATCGGATATATAAACTTACGCATTTTATGGGCTATTTACTTATGCCTATGGCATGCCGTAGCATGTTTTAGTCTGATTTTAATTGAATCGGTTAAAACAATATAATTGATTATTAATAAGTACAATACAGTTACTTACTCCTCAATCCTAAGATTATTCAAGTAAACCATGCTCTAAAGTCATCAATGGAGACACTTTATGCCCTTCCGCATGCTCTATTGATCTGTAACACAAAAGTTGTTTTTGACTTGTTGGTAATTAACAAGTAAAATTTTAAAAAACTTTCTTATTATTAAACCAGTCTGTTTAATAGAGACAACTGCATTGAAATCGATTCATCCGTTTTCCGTTTAGGAGCTACAATGCCAAAGACAAATACACACGCACACTGACATACAGACAGTTATACAGAAACAAAGATACGCAAACAGTAATAATAATTAATAAATAGGTACTTTAATTTTATTAATAAAGTAGGTATGTATGTGACCCCCACATACATACGTACCTACTTAATTTAAGTATATGTATTTAATTTCTTTATGTAATTTTTATGGTGTTACAATTTCAAGTGAGATACTATTTAATTCAAATAGTAAAAAATAGAGAATGTCTTTAAAATAAATAATATAAAAAAACTTGCTCGATATTCGCCGAATCATTAGTTGATACATGCGCACTGCGCTTGGCCTGCAACTGCATTGCTCTAAAACATTAAAAACCCACGTAAACATTTCAAGCCAAGTTTCTTTTATTATTCCATTTGGAGTGGCATAATTAATAATAAACATGCAATAACAAAAATCTCGAGTGAATTCTACACACTGTTCCTCTTGCAAATAAATACTGAATAAAATTATGCATTGGAGAACTTATCTATAGCCAAACTAGCCATTGATTTTTTATGTATTTCAAAATCTTAGCGTTCTCTAGTAGTACTGATATTTTTATACTGTGGCTCACCACATTACAATACAAATAAAACATTTAGGTAGGTACTTACTTCTTCACATATCTTTGGAGTGCATTCTTTCTATTTGTTTCTTTTATTGCTTTACACGACTTTTTTCGCCTGCGTTGTTTATTGCCCATTATAACTAACAAACAAACTCAAAAACAGATGATAAGTTTCGCGAAGTTGTCGCGGAAAAAACTGACACAGGTCCGTCGTCCATAAGCGCCAGCACGCGACTGAACGGCCCGGTAGGAGCCGCCGCGGGCGCTTTTAATTCATATTTAAACTTAGTAATTAAGAAAATCATTTTATCAAGTCAAACTCTGCGAATTTGTCTATAACTAATTAGTTTCTTTAATATAGTACAAAAATTAAATGTAAAAAGTCAGTAATATAGTCATAATATTGAAAAAACGTTTTAAAAAGGGGTAACTTTGCGATTTTTTTCTATCGTGTGAAGTTCATCAGGTCTTGCAACTGAATGCGATTTTGTCTAGACAAGATCCTTAACTAATACAGATATATTTTTTTTTTATTTAAAACCCTATATTCTTTGTCTCAGATTGTTTTAAAAAACTTGAATTCGGGGCCACCTAGCCTTAAGGGCTTGGTCAGGATTGGTCGCTAAATATCTATGGTTTTGTTGCCAGTAGCAATATGTTCTAAATTTATATGGAAGAAATGGTTCATTCACTCTTAATTTTAATATATTTCAACAGCAGCAACATTATTTTGAACGAACTAAAAAAATAAATAAATTCATCTGACATTTTCTACCGTTTGACGTTTGCCGTGTATCAAAATTTGTGCGAGACCGGAGGCGAAATAAAGATGAATAAAGGCAGAAAACGGTAAGTTTTCTTATAAAAATCTATATAGAATTACTGAGAAATAAGTGTAGATTCCGTATTGAGTAATTGTTTTTCAAAAAGTAATGATTATACAGGCGAAAAAAGTAACGAAAGTTTAGACTTAACATTTTTTTCCATAATGGCCGTTGTGATATGACATGTTTTTGCTACTAATATTCTCGTAAATAGTTTGAATTACATATAAGTAGTTAGCATATTTACCTATGAACAAAATAAAAGTAATATACAGTATGTTAACTAACAGAGGGCGTTCCCGTTAACCCGCAATAGTATAGCATCCATACATGCTAAAAAAATATTACCATTCGAAAATAAAAAATCGTAAATTGATACTCTATTTATTTAATTAATTCTAATTTATTTAATTAAATAAATTCCGACATTGCTGTCCTTCAAGTACGCGTGTACAGAGTGTTTCTATAGCGTATCAATTTACGATTTTTAGTGAATATTTTAATATAAAAAAAAAAACATTTTATTTTCGAATGGTAATATTTTTTTTTAGCATGTATGGATGCTATACTATTGCGGGTTAACGGGAACGCCCTCTGTTAGTTAACATACTGCATACTAATATTGTCACGTGTTGATATCATAATTGTGTGTCAAAGAGAAAAAGTCGTAAAATTGGCGCTAGAGATGTGCCGAGTCAGGCTGACTCGAGTACCTAGTAAGTACTCACATACTCGAGTACTCAAAATACAGGGTTATTTTGCAACCACCATCCAAATTTTAAAATCGAGGACTTTTAATTAACTTATTTTCATATGTGAAACATTATAATCAAATAATAACAAAAACAAAAAAAAAAAACATTCAAAAGAAAATATCCGAAAAATAACAGAATGTAGAGAGACACAGCAAGGTTATTGACCTCGCTCGCTGCGAGTGCGACTGATGTAGGTATGTACCTACGCGTTCTTAAAAGGGTTGATTCCAATTTTCCCTTCATACTTTACGGGCTTAGGACCGACATAATAAAATAAGGAATGTGAAATTATTAGTTTTTATTATGGCGTATTTAAAAAATTGGAATCAACTAGCTATTTACAATAATTAAACTTACCAAATAAACTCGATTAACCTACAAATCACGTGTACTTCAGCAATTGTTCAAAATGGAGTCCGTTTCTCTCAATACACAAACGTGCACGTTTTTCTAAACTATTTTTTAATAAGTTTAAAGTAGGGATGCCGCGATACGCCTTTTTGCCGATACGATACCGATACCGATACTCTTATAAAAATATCGGCGATACCGATACGCTTACTGAATTCAAAAAGGAAGGTAGATAGTTTTAGTAATCAAAATTAACAATTATAAGATTTTTATGGAATTATCAATTGTCAAAATTTCAAAGTGATTCCATATACCTAGCACTTTTGTGTTTTGAAGTTGATATGACTACTATTTATTTTATTTGACTCAAACGACTAGTTATAAATGACATACAATACACAAACAATTACGATATGTAATTCTTATTCTTATTTGCATGGAAAAATACTACGCGCAACAACATTCAACCTAACGAAATGGGATAGATGTGCGAGTGCGAGGCCAAAGCGGGCGGGCGAAACAAAACACTGAATAAAGCGCGGGGTTTCCCCGAGCAAACTTAGTTCGTGCCTCGTTTGCAACGAAATAGACGGGACAACACGCCCGTTTACATTACATTTTTAAAGCGCGAAATTTGAAAAGTATCGTTGAATCGGTCATAAAAATATCGCCGATACCGATATATCGGCAAACCTGAAGTATCGCCGATATATCGGTATCGGTATCGGATGCATCCCTAGTTTAAAGTATCTGTTTGATTGTTAATGTCATTAAATGCTATTATTATTTTACTACGGAGGTCCTCAACACTTTGTGCTTCTTCAACGTAAACACGTCTTTTTACTTCACCCCATAAAAAAAATCAAGCGGAGTCAAGTCTGGTGACCTGGGAGGCCATGGTACAGGCCCTCCGCGACCAATCCATCTATCGCCATACTTATTATTTAAAAAGTCACGCACTGCACTTGTGTAATGAGGTGGTGCACCGTCATGCTGATAATAATGATTGTAGTATGAAAGTGGCACCTCGTCTAGTAACTCTTCAATAACACCACGTAACATGTTTAAATAATTCGTACCCGTCAAGCGTCCTTCAATAAAAATCGGTCCCACGATAACATTACCAATAATACCCGCCCAAACATTTACACTAAAACGCACTTGGTGGTAGTTATTTCTGATACCGTGGGGGTTGCTTAACGCCCAATAATGTTCGTTTCGGCTGTTATAAATTCCGATTCGCGTAAATAATGCTTCATCGGTCCACAAAATGTTACAATTAATGTTTCTTAACAGCCATTCACAAAACTCCATTCTAGCGGGTCCATCGTTATCATGAAGAGATTGCACTGGTTGGTAATGGTATGGGTGACACCGAAGCGCCGAGCAGCTTCGTTAGTGCTAGCGCAGGGGTCACGTTCGAAAAACTCGAGTACAGAATTTTCGACTGCTGGTGTTATTTCGTTATGACCGCCATGACTTGTTGCATGGGCTGGTGTGGTAAACTGCCCATAATCTAACAACCTTTGATTTGCTGCTAAAATTGTTTGTCTATTAGGCACTCGCGAATTAATTCCTCGTCTTTGTAAACGCGGTAAACTTTCTGTACAGTACATTCTTTGCGCACTATTTAAACTTTCGCCACTTAAAAGATAACACCTGACCATTTCATAATACTCTGCATTAGAATAAAAAGTCGCCATGTGTGCGATGATGATCGAACGGAATTCTGAAGCGAAAATGCAGCGAGAGTGACAAAAAAAATATGGCACACGTTCACACGTAACTAGGTCACGGTCAACTGACAGCCGGCGCGGGCGCAGGGCCGATCGGGGGCTGCGCGGGTTGCGACGTGTGAGGGAGGGGGGCGTAGTGCATGCTGTTCTTTCCCGAATTTTGAGGTAAGCGCGTGTGCGGTCATACAGTTCAACAACCTATTGTTCAACTGTATTTATTCCACACGTTGTGATTTTAGTAGCGGATAATGGTGAAAATCATGTAATTTTTTTTATTTCATTAATTGATAAGGTTATCGATTCTAAATCATTTCTGAAAATTTGGATGGTGGTTGCAAAATAACCCTGTATAGGATTCAAATCCACAGTACTCGAATACAGGACTCGAGTACTTACAGTATTCGAATACCAAGTCGCGCGTGACTCGACGTTCACAGCAATCAAGTATGAACCTGTTTACGTTTCTTAAGGGGGAAGCGCTAAGGTAGCCCGCGAAATTCAAATTTTATTACGTTTTTTGCAATTTGCTGGTCAGCATTAAGTTGTACGTTGATTAATATATGAATCGCGGCTGTAAGAAATATGTGTTTACAGAATTATAATCATTAAAGTCATCAACACAACTCTCTAAGACCACGTAAGTCCAAAGAATGATGATTTCATGAAACAGTTATTCTTGGGACTTACGTGGTCTTAGAGAGTTGTGTTGATAACTTTAATGATTATAATTCTGTAAACACATATTTCTTACGGCCGCGATTCATATATTAATCAACGTACAATTTAATACTGACCAGCAAATTCCAAAAAACCTAAAAAAAATTGAATTTCGCGGGCTACCCTGGCGCTTTCGCCTTAACAGCTGGCCGGTATCAGAAAGTTATTAGATTGTTTTCATATTTCTACTTAGTTTATTAGTTATTGATTTGTTATTGAATTGTGCTGCATCGTTTTCCTTCCGGGACTTGTGAATAATTGTGTGTGTAAGATGGCACCGAAAAAGAAATCGGAAGTGTGGAACTTTTTCACTATTCTAGAAGATAAAAAAGTGGAGTGTAAAGAATGCAAAAAAACGTTTGTGGACTTTGGGAACACTACAAATTTATTGAAACATTTGAAAAAGACTGATTATACCATAATAATGTTATTATTTACTTACTGTCCTATCGTCATATAATACTTATGAACCGAAAGCAAGCTTTCGAGAACAAATAAAAAGTACTCGAGTCTACCAAAGTACTCGAATACTCATGCTGGTACTCGAGTACCTATCCGAGTTCTGTGACTCGAATCCTGATTCGATTCCTTTTTCAACGAGTACCAAAATACTCGAATACCAAAAATAGCCGACTCGGCACATCACTAATTGGCGCCAACCATGACAGTTGGCGGCACAAGTACGATGTGCAAAAAAACTTGAAAGATGTTAGTTGGATTTTTATTATTATATAAACATTTCTTATCGATTTATATCTGAATGTCTTTCGTGGAGTTATGTTCCCGATTTTTTTTTTGTTATTATTATTTTGTTTACTTAGGCCGGTAATGTGGTTGGGTTAGCTGATCAGACCTTGTACAATTAGTGAAGTTTCATATTGTTTTTAGAATGGTGAAATACGCCGCTACGGAACGGTCCAGAAGTGTGACCCCCGTAGCGGGTATAGAACGCGGACCGAACCGGCAAAGCGCGGCTCGGCGGGCCCTTATACTCGAAAGTCTTAGGGCCACCCCGGTACGCGATCTAGATTCCCCACCGCCACGGTAAGTTTCTTTTTCATAGCGTTACCTACTATATTTGTTTAGTTACAGTGGAGTAATTTGTATTTCTTACTTTAGCCTACACGCGCTCCCCGTTCAGGCGACACCTGGAGGGTCGTCCAATGTGCACGGCGACTCCGTGCTGCTCGAGCAGACCCCAGGTGGTCACCTGCGCATCGGAGAAGCTAGACAAGCCAGGCAACCCAGCCTGGACTTGTCTCTCTGGTAAGTTAACTCTCCTTCCTAGAGTATCTCCATGGTACGTGGGTGGCAACGAACATGGTAATATGGTTAAATTTTTACGATATTGTATTTATTCACAGTTCCGATGTGGTTGAGCGTGTGGAGGCATTGGACATGTCCGAGGACGAAGCTGCGGAGCTACTGGAGTCTGATCCCTGGCATGTGAAGAGGTGGATGCGGGACCTGCCGGGGGCCAGCGACACGCCGGGGGCCAGCGACACGCCGAGCAGCAACACGGTTTTTCTTGCTCCTCTCGCTCCTAGCGCCAGATCTGAGGTGACTGTCGCTGCCGAAGTTGACGTTCGTCCATCAACTTCGACGGTGACAGCACTTTCACAGACGGTGCATAGGCGTGATGGCAGTGAATTGGACAGCGACTTCGATGACGAATTCGATGTCCCGGTCATGCCAGTTGTCGGGAGGGATCTTCCTGACACCGAGGAGTTAGACGAACCGTTACAAGATTTGGTAAACGAGATCGATACGGGGATGGATGACGCTGCCGATTCTCTTTTGGGTACTTCGGCTATTTTTACGTGGTCACCGGACTTTGATTCGTTTAGGGGTGTTCGTGGGGAGTTCTCAGGTCCTACCCCTGGGCCAATCAAAGACTACGAGACGCCTTATGATGCCTTCACCGACATATGGGATGAGGATATCATAAGGTTGATCGCCACGGAAACTAACCGATATGCCCATCAGACAATCGAGACCATGCGTAACGCAGGGACTTTGAAACCATCATCTCGCCTTCATTCGTGGACTGACACTAATGCAGACGAAATAATGGTTTTTTTCGCGATGTTGATGTATATGGCTATCGACCCGCGTACGTCGATAACTGAATATTGGACATCAGACGAAGTTCTCCAATTACCGGGGTTCAAAAGTATTATGTCCTTTAATCGGTATACTCTGTTGAATAAGTGTCTTCACTTTGTAGACAATGTCGCTGTCCAGAGTCAGCAGTTGTCTCAATCTGGAGTATCTTCTTCAGCAGGGGTGTCACGTAGGCTGGGTAAGTTGGCACCTATTATTGAACATCTCGGAAAAAAGTTCAAAGCCTTGTACAACCTAGGACCTGACATCAGCATCGACGAGTCTTTGACCTTATTCAAGGGCCGCTTGTCCTGGGCCCAAACAATAAGGTCAAAGGCTGCGCGATTTGGAATCAAGTCATATGAGCTATGTGAGTCCCGCACTGGCTATATGGCTAGGTTCCAAATCTACACGGGCAAGGATGACAGTTCGGACGGTGATCTATCACTTGGCGTCGATTTGGGGGGGAAGAGCACGAAAGTGGTTCTTGAACTATTGCAAGGTCTTGAACATCGGGGGCATTGTGTGGTGATGGATAATTATTATAATTGTCCATCATTAGCACGATACCTCAAGAGTTTGGGCTTTGATTGTTTAGGAACCCTTCGTGTAAACCGTCGAAACGTCCCTAGTGACTTCAAGGTATCGAAGAAAGTGAAGAAGGGGACTATTATATCTCGCCATTCTGGAGACGTATCCATCATTGCATGGATGGACTCCAAGATGGTGAATATAATATCCACCTATCACAAACCCGATACCTATAATGGAACTAGGGCTGGTAAACTGACGATGAAACCGGTATGTATAAAAGATTACAACAAATCCATGGAGGGTGTTGATCTCAAAGATCAAAAACTCTCCATGTATTTGTTGGAGCGAAAGAGAGGCGTGAAATGGTACATGAAAATGTTTAAAAGGCTACTGAATGTGAGTATACATAATGCGCTTGTGATGTACCAAAGTTCTCTGAAACGTACAACTGGTAAATTGCCTGTGACGCATCGTGAGTTCCGCTATGCGCTTGCTGAATCTCTACTTAAGCGGCATCGCCCCTGTTCAATAGAGATCAGTCAGGCACCAGTGGAAAACGTGAGGCTGAGGCGAAATATCATGCACGAGCCAGAGCACTTGATGGGACGTGAGAATACAAAGAGATGTGTGATTTGTCAACGGCAGAAGAAATCCAAAGCCGTTCACTCAAGGTGCATCACGTGTGACGCATATCTTTGTTTTGGGGACTGTTGGAGAATTTGGCATTCTGCAACAGAGCTCCCAGGCGTAGATATACGTGGGCGGAAACGGAAGCGCAAAGAGTAAACGTTTTTGGGGTGTGGATGTGGATTACGACTGTGTTTGAATGTGATGGTGAACCGGGGCTCTCGCATGAGGGTCACGTTTTGACGGGATGCCTAACCGTTTATGTACCTATCTCGTTTACTACTTCTTTTGTTGCTGTTATCGGGGGCGTTACGGCTATCCGGGACGAAACGGTAGCGTGGTAGCGCCTTTTGGCGTCTGCATTGATATCTGACCGATATCAGTCTGGGTTTGTGCATTGTGAATGATATCTTACGGGACACATATCAGACTGGGTTTGTGCATTGCGAATGATATCTTACGGGGCAGATATCAGTCTGGATTTGTGCATTGTGGATAATATCTTACGGGACAAATCTGATTTTGTAAATAAAACCCACGATAGGTACGGCACAAACCTTTTTTTAAACATTTGTAAATTTTGCTAAAGTTTGGCTAAAATCAGGACAAAACCCTTCAGTATACTAGCTGTTACAATAAAGTGTACCTATCTTATTTTTTCACAACATAATTATGTTCTTATATGTACGAAAACATTTGTAAATTTTGCTAAAGTCTGGCTAAAATCGTGTACGTTACCCCAGCAAGAAAGTGTCTCCTAGAGTTATAGGAGTAGAACGTATAATATGTGCCCTATCTGCTGTAAATGTGCCCCCAAATAAAAAATGTGTGCCCCTGTCGTTTTGGAAAAAAACGGAAAAAACTATTCCTGCTGGGGTAACGTTTTTCTAGCAGGAAAATTCTAAACGAATGATCGGAGAGAGAAAAATTGTGCATGGCCAGAGAGCTTATATGTGTGCCAAAATGTGCCCCAAAAAAAAATCTGTGCCCCTTCAGGTTTTCGAGATATTGCATTTCCTGCTGGAGTAACGTTTTGATGAATCGTATATCTCTACAACCATTGCATGTGCCCCTGTAGAGTAAACATACACGAGTAGCTCTTAATGTGTGCCCCTTAGTGCCCCAATTAGTTTTAAGAAAATATTTATAGTTTTCAAGTTATAGCGGTTTTATGAAAACCCGAAAAAATATCGCAGCGCCTAAATTAGACAAGAAACAAGTTCGCTGAAAACTGTATTCGGTCCTTCTTGACGCTAATAATAACCATACAAAGTTTCAAAACTATTCATGCATGCGTTTTTGCTAAAAGTCAAAACGATGGTGTTCCTAGAACCTAACCTAACCTAACTTTGACGGCAAAATACAAGGAACCGGCTCAATCCGAGATGTGTAGGTGGGTCGATCTCCAGAGGCCTTTTTTTTCGTGTCGGGCTGGATAAACCCATGTTAAAATAGAAAAACATTTTCAAAATATTTTTTTATATACAGTTCGGTGTCTAATCTACATGATACAAGGCTAATATTATGAATAAGTTTATTTTAAATATTGAAAAAAAAAATCTTAAACCCTAAAATCCTGATCGCTCTGGGTTGACCCAACTCCCGATTGAATGAAAAAATATTCTTTAACTTTTTAATGAGAAGGTTCATATGAAACAACTTATTTAGATTACATAACAAATAGTTAATCTTCATGATAATAAAATATTTTTAGTTATATTAACAATACTTTTGCCACAATTTGAATTTAAAATTGTGACCGGGCATTTTATCTCATCGCTCTGCGCTGAGGTAAAACATCGCGCTCATCCCTAATTACGCGTTATAGACACTCTATTCCCCTCCCGCGGGGCAACGGCAGGGGTGGTCTAACCACCGAGGAGGATACCTGTGTGCCACGTTCCCCTGCTCCAACATTACGAAGGTAAGTTTATGATTGCTCTGGATTTGGTTCTCGAATTTTATGATTGCTATGGCACGTTATTTAAATTAAATAGTAAGCTTGTGAATGTGTTTGTTACGTGAATTAAGTGATCGTTATGATGTTTTTTATGAGACGTAATCACAACTTTCTGCTGCTTTTAAATTCGGCTATATTTATGATTTTGTAACTTTTTCTGATCGCTATGGCTGTGATTGCTCTGTCCAAAAAGACCAGAGCGATGATATTTTGCAATTATTGTACGTTATAAACCTATTTTAAGTAGTAGTACCGGACTGTAACAATGACAAACGATGAACTATGCATATAACCTTTAATTTATAACCTTTCCTGGGTTTCTTTGGGTAACTAAACCCATAAACAGATTTTTACGTATTTTACCTAGATGATATTATTATATTGGCATTTAGCTAACCACAACTGTAACCCTTTCTTCTCTAAAATTTCATGGCAACTATTGTTGCTGATTGAAATCATGCCTCGACATAAACTATCTATTGAAGAAAAACGTCTTAGAAAGAAATTAGATGAGCGTCGTAGAATGGCCAAGATTAAAAATGATCCATTGCAGATCTATACGCACAATGGCTTGTAAAGTCAAGAGAGATTTCCTTTGGTAACTACCAAAGGAAAAAAGTTCGGGGCACAGTACTACCAATGAGTGATTTGACTCCAAGCAAGCAAAAGGTTCGTAGGAAGAAAAGTAGGCAGAGTTCTCGACGATATTATTTAAAGAAAAAAGTGGATAAGTTACCAGCAACTGATGAGCTCCCAATAAATGAAGAACCTATCTATATGTCTGAGAACCGTGATCCTCTTTGAAATGTTCCTCAATCATCTACAACCTTAAGCACCAACAATGTAAAAAAACACAGAGAGATACTGCAAACTGTAACAAAAGATGTTGAAAATGAGTTTAACATTATTAATCGTGTAAAAGTTCATTCTCAGACAAGTTCCTGTCTTCCAGAGACCTTCAAACTTCGAACTTCAACGAACAATAAAAAAAAAAAGAATTGGCCAAATTGGTCCAGGCGTTGTTGAGTTATGCGCTTACCAACACATTTTGCGATTCATTTTTATATTATAGATATTCCGTATTTTTGATATGTATGACTGATAATATGCCTTGACCTTTTTCTAAAATAATACATTTCTCTTACATATAATCTTGTTACACGTACTCTGAATATGACTGAAAACGGCTAAATAAATAATATTTTATCAATATAATTTTTTTTGTTTCACTGATTTCACCATTTATGATCGCTCTGGCACCAATTATGATTGCTCTGGCCGCGAAATTTTTTGAACTTAAATATTTCCATAACTGTTTGTGTAAATTGAAGGCCAATAGTAAAAATCTACTATTTGAATATCATTCTTTTTAATGAGATACATAATTACCATTAAATATCAATATCTGAAAAGCACCAGAGCGATCACACGAATACGCCCGTTTTGGAGATTGACCCAGGTGTAAACCAAAATCATGTGCCTTTAGTCAAAAATATATGGTGAAAATATTCAGCTTGGAATGTTTCGCATTAAGTAAATATTAACAAAAAAGTAAAACCAAAATATGTAAGCAACGGCTGGTTATCCGACCAAATTTGAATGACTACTAAAAAGCGACGGATTCATACATATCGATGACCTTCTTTACTTTACTCACTAACCGGTTCACACGTGTTGTGCCTGAGTACACTGACTTACAAAAGTAATAAGTAATTAAATAAAGTTGTTATTGGATTATATTCTACTAGCTGTTTCTATGACGTTACACATGATTAAGTACATTATAAATAGTAGCCTAAGTGCTATTCCAAGGTAAGCTATCTTCTCGATTCTAAATTTCATTAAAATACATCCAGTAATTTATGTGTGAACGAAAGAAATACATCGAGATATTTGCCAGGTCTTTGACTTGGTCCCGATGTTTAAAAAAAATATAGTTCATGAAATGTGTGATGAATACCTACTACTAAAAAGAGGTAGCTCTTTTTTGTATATAAATAAAAAGCCCGTATTTGTCTTTTTATATTAGGTACATATATATTTATTGATAAGCCGTAGGTTAGATAAATTAACAGTACAATGCGTGCCACGAAAGATGAGACTTGACCCGCCTCCCCCGCTCTTTCCGCCGCCCCTATGACGTCCAGTCCCGTCCCGCACTCAGACCTCATACCGCTAAAGATACCTAAAATCGTGTACTGCGCATGTCAAACCACGTGGTGTGTCAAGTCTCATCTTTCGTGGCACGCATTGTAAGTTTTTCATCATTAAGGGGAATGCTCCAACTAGCCCGCGAAATTCAAAATTTCTTGCGTTTTTTGCAATTTGCAGGCCAGTGCTAGGTTGTATGTTGATTAAAATATTATTCGCGGTTGTAAGACGTATATAGTTACAGAATTCCTCGCCCTCGCTCGCTTTTGATTTAGTAAGGGCGAACGTTTCAGCCTGCCCGATTGAATTTAACTTTAGGCATATTAACCCCATAACAGTAATTAAAGCTTTTAAGCAAATTAAGATCAAATTGACCGAAGATCTTTGGGGAATGTCCATTAAGGTCTGTACCTCCATAATTGAGACTATTGCGCCCTACTTAGCCTTAGTATTTAATTCGTGCGTGGATCAAGGAGTCTTCCCCGACTTAATGAAATACAGTAAGGTAATACCACTTTACAAATCCGGGGACAGTAAAGGCACCAATAATTATAGACCCGTATCCGTTTTGCCGGTTTTCAGCAGTGTTTGAAAAGATAATGCTTAATCAGATGCTTAATCATTTTAACATGAATAAGATCCTACACGATCAACAGTATGGTTTCACCAAAGGACGTTGTACGACCGACGCCGGTGTAACTTTATTAAAACACATTTTTAACGCGTGGGAAGAGGCCCAAGACGCCATAGGAATCTTTTGTGACCTCTCCAAGGCATTTGATTGCGTCGATCACGAAACCTTGGTTTTGAAACTTGAGCATTACGGACTTGGAAAACTTGCGCTCAGTTTAGTTAGTTCTTATTTAAAGGATAGACAACAACAAGTTCAAATAAATGGTGTCAATTCACTTGGTTTAATAGTAAAAATTGGTGTGCCACAAGGCTCGATATTGGGTCCTTTCCTCTTTTTAGTGTATATAAATGATCTACTCCATTTATTAAAAAATCAACCACAAATGGTGTTATTTGCTGATGACACTTCCTTAATTTTTAAGGTAAATAGACATGCTACAAATTTTGACGACGTAAATAACGCCCTACTGCAGGTCCAAAATTGGTTCACTGCTAATAATTTAGTATTAAATGGAAAAAAAACTAAGTGCATAAGATTTTCTTTACCAAATGTCAAGGGTAGTGATTGTGAGATAATATTGAATCAAGAGAAACTAGAATTCGTCGATAAAACTGTTTTCCTAGGGATCACGCTCGACTCAAGGCTACAATGGGGTCCTCATTTAACATCTCTTGCAGGACGGCTAAGTTCAGCAGCTTATGCTGTCAGAAAAATCCGTCAATTTACTGATGTAGATACCGCGAGACTAGTCTATTTTAGTTATTTTCATAGTATCATGTCTTACGGTATTTTACTTTGGGGACGGGCTGCAGACATCGATTCTATTTTTATTCTGCAGAAAAGAGCTATCAGAGCCATATATAATCTCCGCAGGCGCGATTCTCTAAGGGAACGGTTTAAGGAAATTAACATCATGACGGTACCTTGTCAATACATCTATGAAAACATCATGTATGTAAGGAAAATTTTACATCTTATTAGTAAAAGAGGTGAAAGACATAATTATAGTACTAGAAATAGGGACCTATTAGTTCAACCAGGTTTCAGACTGGCTAAAGTAGACTCATCTTTTATGGGGTACTGTTTAAAATGTTATAATAAAATACCTCCCCACATTCTTCAACTGAATGAGACAAAATTCAAGTCTTGTATAAAACGCACACTATGCAGTCAGGCATATTATAAGTTAGGGGATTACATTGCTGATAAAAATGCCTGGCTCAATGCTGGTCCTGCTCCACAACCACAACTAATTGATTAACACATGAAAATACTGTTGGAGCTGCTGAAGATTGTAAGACTATCTTTGCATTGTATAAAATCAATTTCCTTTGTTTTGTATAATTGCATAGCACAGATGTGAGTTCTATGTACCCTATAGCTACCATTTACCGGGTAATAATATGTCTTTCATTGACTCGAATGTGCCCTGGCAGCTGATGGTGTGTCATGCTCACTCAAATGTCTCGCTGACGGTGGCGTGTGTGTTGGATCATTTAGCTCCCTTCAAAATGGTTGAGCTGAATGGTGCTGATTTATGCGTCATGTTCGTGAACGGGTGCCGTCAGTTGGGGCTGGTCATCACTTAGCTGCCTCGGCTTATTTTTAATTATTTTAATTTTGGATTGTTGTTAGTTAAGTACTATTTCTTGTACTCTGGACGCTTTTAACGCGTACGTCTTTTTTAATTTTTTACATCGTTCTCACATTATATAATTTTAATATCAAAAGTAATGATGTAACTAATATTTTTGTAAAATATGATTTAAAAAGAGTGTCCATGGAGTTTCTTGCCCGTTCTTCTCCATAGGTACCTACGCTTTGGAATGGGCAACTAGCTTCATATTTTCTGACTGACCGACTTCTTGACAATTCAAAAGTGCCTGTAAATGGTTTAATTGAAATAAATGCTTTGAGTTTTGAGTTTTTTTGAGTTTTTTGAGAATTATAATCATCAAAATCACAAATACAACCCTCCAAGTTCATAAAGGCGTAGGAACAAAAAAAAAACAGAAAAAATTTGAATTTTGCGGGCTGGTTGGAGCATTCACCTTACTTAATAGAAGATTCCCTTTTTTCGCCTCCCCACACCGCTGCATATATCTCTGGTCCCGCGGCATCCGCTGACGTCGTGTCGCAAGGAGTCGCTTTGTCTAGCTTGGAGAAAGTGAGACAGCTAGTACGCGTACGGTGTTAGTGTGTCAGAGACAGATTACGTGTAACGTCGCTCTATTATGAATAATAGGTACGAAGTGTTTATTGAGGAAGTGCGTTTGGATTATTACTTGGTATTGGTAAACAGTTGCAGTTATGTTATGACGCCAAGGACACTGTTACGTTGAGTCACGCAGTTGCACTGATACTGTTTGTTTACTTTTTTTTGAGTTGGTTGAAAGTGGCGTATTAAGCATTTTATAACAATTATGTGGTTGTAGGGGTGTTGAATTTTATGGCACGATCTGCGGTGGTAAGTATTTAATGGCATTGTTTTGACTCACCTATTTAAAATACTTGTCTTATCAAGTACTTGGATTTTTGACGTGACAACGTCTAATAAATCGATGAAGCTGGCTGCACTCACGATAAAACATGACTCATGTAGCGTTACCTCGCGGCCTCGCTCTGTAGCGTTCCATGGCGGCTTGAAGTGCAAGCGAATATTAACAAATGCAATGCAACTATTCCATCAGTATTTTCTTATGACGTTGTCACGTTCAACTATCGTCAGTAAACCGACTTTACAGACAACCGATTTTTTTCATTTATATACTAATTTCTAATATTTATAGGTAGGAACTTTGATCTGTGATTTGATGCAATTAATTACTTTAAGAATTAAAATTAAGGGAATAAAAATAATAATTTCCACATCAACAAGCTGTTTCATTTATTATAGTCACAAGGTGCATTTAATATATTTTTTAATTAGCCCCCAAAACTTTTGAACGCGACTACGGACAACAGCTTGGGTATAATACGTTCAATAAAGAAGGTCATCGATATGTATGAATCCGTCGCTTTTTAGTAGTCATTCAAATTTGGTCGGATAACCTGCTTACATATTTTGGTTTTTTGTTAATATTTACTTAATGCGAAACATTCCAAGCTGAATATTTTCACCATATATTTTTGACTAAAGGCACATGATTTTGGTTTACACCTACACATCTCGGATTGAGCCGGTTCCTTGTATTTTGCCGTCAAAGTTAGGACACCATCGTTTTGACTTTTAGCAAAAACGCATGCATGAATAGTTTTGAAACTTTGTATGGTTATTATTAGCGTCAAGAAGGACCGAATACAGTTTTCAGCGAACTTGTTTCTTGTCTAATTTAGGCGCTGCGATGTTTTTTCGGGTTTTCATAAAACCGCTATAACTTGAAAACTATAAATATTTTCTTAAAACTAATTGGGGCACTAAGGGGCACACATTAAGAGCTACTCGTGTATGTTTACTCTACAGGGGCACATGCAATGGTTGTAGAGATATACGATTCATCAAAACGTTACTCCAGCAGGAAATGCAATATCTCGAAAACCTGAAGGGGCACAGATTTTTTGAAGTGAAAACTTCTTTAGCGGCGCTGTGTACTTTTTTTGGAATGGGTAAAAACTTCTAAATTCGCGTCAGGTCACGTGACCCTGATCGAAAATTCGTAAGACGTAAAACGTAAGACGCGCGTTGTTGAGGACAGCGCCATCTATGCACATCGGGAAGAACTACGAGGGCCTCGCGTACTAACGTCAGACGTAAAACTTAAGACGCGCGTTGTTGAGGACAGCGCCATCTATGCACATCGGGAAGAACTACGAGGGCCTCGCGTACTAACTACGTAGTTCATCCAACAACGACGAGATGGCGCTGAACCACGGATATATAACTGACGACGAGCTCTATGCGAGCGGTTTGCTTCTCTTACCACTGCCGCGACCAACACCACGAACTGAAGTCTATCCTGTGTGCTTATTTGTAAATCTGAATAAATTCCTTTCACGAGAAGAATAAACCAGTCACTTTGGTCATCATACCTGATTTGCAAAAAACCCTATAAAATAAGGAACACACCTTAACACGCGTGTTTTGTTTATAAGACGATTCACAAAATACACTCGTAATTGTTCAAGTTTTCACTTCTGTCGGCACTACCGGAGTGCCAGTGTTTTTTTTGGGGGCACATTTTGGCACACATATAAGCTCTCTGGCCATGCACAATTTTTCTCTCTCCGATCATTCGTTTAGAATTTTCCTGCTAGAAAAACGTTACCCCAGCAGGAATCGTTTTTTCCGTTTTTTTCTAAAACGACAGGGGGCACACATTTTTTATTTGGAGGCACATTTACAGCAGATAGGGCACATATTATACGTCCTACTCCTATAACTCTAGGAGACACTTTCTTGCTGGGGTAACGTACACGCTAAAATCAGGACAAACCTTTCTGTATACTAACTGTTACAATAAAGTGTACCTATCTAATTTTTTCATATTATTTATGTTCGTAAATGTACGAAAACATTTGTAAATTTTGCTAAAGTCTGGGTAAAATCTAGACAAACTTTTCATTATACTAGCTGTTACAATAAAGTGTACCTATCCTATGTTTTTTTTTGTGTACAAAAACGTATATTTTTATTGTTTTATTATTAAATAATTATACATATACATTCCTTGAAAAGAAAATGCATTTTATTTCAAACCTCTCGAAGCCCTTTCTTAGATATCATTAAGAAAGGAAGATTGCTGTTAGTAAGTAAATAAGTGAACAAATAATAATTATTAATTTATTTTCAAACATAAATAGCAACAATCATTAGGTACTTTGAGATAATAAAGGGTGTGAGGGACAGCCCTCCGAAAACTATCAGGGCTTACTCCGTTGACGAAACTGAACAACCTTCCATAAATTTTTTTTCAGGAAGCCAAAAAAAAAATCAGCCTCACCATACAAGATTATACACTTGATTGAACAATTTGTATGGACCATGAATTTGTACTGTAGAGACCGATTTTTCGTTTCCTGAAAAAAATGTTTGTGGAAGGTTGTTCAGTTTTGTCTACGGAGCAAGCCCTGAAAGTTAGCGGAGGGCTGTTCCTTACACCCCGTTTATACAATGATGTAGTTTCGCTTTAATAGCAGCTTTTATCATTGCTTCTTGCCAAATTTCATGATCCTAGGTCAACGGGAAGTACCCTATAGGTTTGATTCCCTTTGCGAATGTATGAGAAATGCGACATAAACGTCTATATCTTTTGATTGCTTACGCAATCAAAAGATATAGACGTTTATGTCGCATTCCCGCACGGTTGACGCCACATCAACAAAACAGCGGACAACAAAGTCATCCGTTTTTTTTCCTTTTGAGGTACGGAACCCTAAAAATGAGTTATAAAAAGACTTGATCGAAACCACGAGCGAATCCGAGGGCAACAACTAGTACATATAAATAAATTGGTTCATAATTCACATAAATATCTACATTAATAAAACAAAAACTATACATACAGACGAGCATCCTACTATCCTGAACTCGGTAAAATAATAACATTATTTAGAATAAATTGACATGACAAACAGAAAATGTATCAATAATAATCATAATAACAAGATTTCCTTGAAAATTATAATAAAATAATAACATTGAATTATTTTCGTTAGAGTTTTTATGCAAACGTTACCGGCCAGCCAGTATGGCCGCCGCCGCCGCCGCGCCGCCGCGCATGGCGCGTTCGCAGAATTTTTATCGGTTGACAGAATAAGTTGTTGTGTCATGCAAATAGTATTACGTAGCAGTTTTAGTAAATAGGAAAACTAATGAGGATTCCGGGAAGGTATGATTTATACTTTGTTATTATCGATATAACGGTATAATGTTCGTTTTTCTAAAGGCCTACCTAACGTTATTCCTTACTCGTAAAAGCGTTGACATTAGACGTAATGTGCGTGTACGAAGGTCAACAACCGAAAGGCTATTTACATAAGGGAGGGCGCCGGACACCGGGGTGGTTTTTAGTCAGTAAGAGTCTGACAGACCCCGCCGCCCGCCCCAGGGCGGCGGACATCCATGAGGATTTTCCACCCAAGGAACAAAAAAAAAAAAAGCGCGCCCGCGAGCAACTTTTGTATCCGCAACTAATTTGTCTCTCACATCAAGTCTGCATCTGGATTTGTATGAAAGTGCGCGTATGTAGCGACGCAATTGCTGGGAGACTTTTTTGTCCGCGGGTTTGGAGATAGGCCGGCGACGCAACTGTCGCCCGTCTATTGGTTGCAATGCACGTGCGCACACGGCGACAAAAGAGTTGCCGGTTAACTTCTGTGGCAGTGGGCTGGGTACATTGTTCGCAGAACAGATGTCGAGATGATGGGGACGAAAGGTACTGGAGTGGCGATCGCGTACCGGAAGACGTAGCGTTGGGAAGCCTCCAAAAAGGTGGACCGATGACCTGATGAAGGCCGCAGGAATCCGCTGGAAGAACAGAGCCTGTCGAAGTGGAGGGTGCTTGAGGGAGACCTACTATGGCCAGCAGTGAACGTCTTTCGGCTGAAATGATTATGAAAATGAAACATACCTGGCCTGCTGCGGTTGGCAGAGTTGTCATGGGGAAAAAGGCGTCATGTACATACCTACCTGCAACGTCCCACAACGCTCAGAAGATCAACAGAATCTGCCAACCCACTACGCACTTCTATCCAGCTGACAGTCCTTCACCTTTTAAGCACTAAAAGTATTGATTGGAATGAAACTTTCCGTGGTCATGTCCAGCTGACCACACATGATTATCTACCTACCTATAGCAGTCAGCCCAACACGTTCTATCTATACCCACCCGATCCTTACAAAACAGTTCAATAAATGCGAACCATAATAAAAAGTGAATCACTTCACTTCTCTATAAACAATCCTGACATATCCGGTAACGATTTAAAACAAATTTACATAATGGGATCCCAATGGGAACCAATCAGAAATAATTCTGCAGCGAAAAGATAACATTGGAGCGAACAATTTCATGTATCACAACAAAAAACTTGGATGTTGACTTATAAAGTGCCGCCGCCTTCGCTCTTTCCGCATTATTCGCGGAGCTGCAGTGATTGCAGGTTGGTTGTGCACGTAATTTTAAGAAAATTAAGTCCTTAGTCAGAGCATTCGCGTCGATCATATCTTACAAGTTCTCAGTTAGTCACGGTCAGATATATTATGGCCACATGTTAGTTTATGGCCACTACCTAGATTCGCAACTAGAATTTAGTTTCGACCCCTATTTTAATTTTGTTCCTAGTAACATCAATTTTGCATCACTAGGTTTGCAATTTTATAAAATCCTTTCGAATCGATGGATTGTCCAACCGTGCGATACGAGTTTTAAGTCAAAAGTCCGGTGCGTTTCGGCAGGCTTAGCAAAGTTTACAGGAGTTGCAAATTGTCTTAAAACCACAAGGTCTGTATCACATTCTGTAGTTATTTCATCACCGTCATTACTTACAGCTAAAACACGTCCACTGCTGGACATAGGCGTCCCTCCAGCATCCCATTTCGGCGGCTTCTGTGCTTCTCGCATCCAGCAAATTCCTGCGGCCTTCACAAGGTCATCGGTCCACCTTGTGGGAGGCCTTCCAACGCTATACCTTCTGGTACGCGCTCGCCACTCCAGAAAATTTCGTCCCCATCGGCCATCTGTTCTGCGAGCAAAGCCAAGCCCTGCTCACTGTCGTTATTTACAAACAATTAATGTCTTTTTTTTTGTAGTAAGTCAAAATGCGGGTGCTAACGCTTTTCGTGGTTGCTGCGACGGTGGCGAGTGTCTCGTGCGTCGACATGTGGTGGAAGTCATGCGTGATCTACCAGATATATCCGCGCTCCTTCATGGATAGCAATGGCGACGGGATCGGAGATCTTAATGGTGAGTATGTTTTACCCTCTTGACATAAAACCATTTAAATTAACTTATTATTAAAACTAGATGTCTAATTAGCCTTTCAGTTTGTCCGTGCGGTCTGTACAGTGTCGCAATTCAGACCTCGGTCAGTTATTTTATTAAACAGGAGTTTTGAATTATTATACCTAATATAGGAGACTAGTATTAACGAAACTGGTACCTACATACTATGTACAGTTAGAGAAGTACTAGTTAAAACTATTGTACCTACCAAGAGTTTAAGTATCAAACTTAAAAATCCGACGTTGTATGTGTAGAAGAATCTCAGGGAAGGAATTCTTCGTGACAATAATGCATTTATTAATGGAATATTTATAAATATAGGAAAGTAACACGTTCGTGGAGTAAATTCTCATTATTTATTAACATCACAATGCCGTGCACAATTGCACGTAGATGCAGCATGATACTTGAACTCTGATGACCTGAACGTGCCCATAACGTCACATGTTTCTGATAATATCAATTGCCTCGAATGCCTAGTGTCAAGCTTATCTATACGGCTGTAGACCGTATGGCGAGTTTCAAAAGCCAGGTAGAGCAAAAAAAGTTTGTGGCTTTTCCTGACGAAAAATTCTTATTGCTATTCTGTGGACAGTCTCCTTCATGTCATGTCAGCGTCGATGTCTGGGTATTTTAGCAGCTGTAGGTAAGTCTATGTTGGCAGGACAGTTGGTTAATGGGTGACTTTACCGGAAATTGTGCCTGCTTTTTTTTGTGTGGATATTTACCGTCGAAGGGTTAACAATCTCCTTGCTACTCATAGCCCTACATCATTAGTTTATTTTGATTAATTTATAATTTTGTTCCTATCGCATGCCTACTGGTAAAATATGGCTGACACTATTCCCTATATCACCAATTCACCATGTACTGTACCCATATTTGCTAAATAAAACACAACTCAAAGGCTCAGGAAATACCTCGTACCCACGGGCGAGTTTTTATCACGTCTTGGATTTCAACGCACGGCAAATAACGCCGAGAAATCCAGCTGTGTATTTTTTGAGGCGCTGGGATGCACTCTGTTGCTCGACCCAATACCGAAAAATCAAAATCAATTACACGATAAAAAATCGTCGCGGATACAAGTCCAAAATTACAGACATTTCAGCTTATGAGCGAATTATAATCTCTTGCTTTCATGCTCATTATTGTACGAATATGTGCAATTGTACAGACTCGCGTCGGGTGTCAAGAGTTGACATAATACCTAAGAAGAACTCATAACATTATACTTGCTCATCTTTTATTAACACGCTGATGCTACTGTAAACTTACTGTAAACAAAGGAATAAATTGACCACTCGTAGTCACTCAACAATACTTTTAATGTGCTTCGCGTAGATACCTACGTTCCGATACAAAGGGTCTACAAATGTACCTACCATTTATAGGTAAGTACAATGCGTGCCACGTAAGAAGAGACTTGACACACCACGTGGTTTGACATGCGCAGTACACGATTTTAGGTATCTTTACTGCCGTGCTAAGCTCAAAAGCGGTATCTCATAAAAATTTGTAAAGTTGATTTTTGTGGCATCGGATAGCTTAAAGAAATATGCATCCAATGAGCTCAGCCAAATAACGGTATCTTAATAAAAAAGTCCTTAGAAAAGTGTTCCCTATCTCAGCTTTACCTCAAATCACTGGCAGAATAAAAAACAAAACTTCAATTTTCTCGAAACTAGCTTTTCCTGAGATACCGCTTTTGCGTTTAGCACGGCAGTTTAGCGGTATGAGGTCTGAGTGCGGGACGGGACCGGACGTCATAGGGGCGGCGGAAAGAGCGGGGGAAGCGGGGTCAAGTCTCTTCTTACGTGGCACGCATTGTACCTGAGCAACTATAATAATAATACAGTCATCATCATCAGTCATCCTAATTAATCTATGGGTAGAATCTGCAAGTGGACGTCTTTCGGCTGAAATGATGATGATGATGAGAATCTGCAAGCATTAAGTCACGATCTAGATCTATACTAATTGTATGTGTTTGTTTATGTTGATTTTAAGTTTAACTTCCTAATAAATAATCTGTAATTTTATTGTAATTCCATAATCCGGCCCGCAATCATGTTATAGGAGCCTAAAAATACTGAAATCTCAGGACAACTCCTGAGATATGGTAACCCTGTAGAAATCTTCACGTCACGTATGGATAAAGCCCCTCTATGCGACTTCCTCTCTCTCTGTCTCTTTCTTTTGTCATTATATACGAATGTATGCGTGCGAGTAGTTATCGCGTAAGGACTTTTTGTTTTAGTTTTGTTTGTTAAGGCGTCATCACTGCATCACCTTTTTGGCTCCAGGATCCAGATGAGTCTAAAAAGGAAACTGAGGCTATTGCCAGTTAGTTTGCCCTGAATTCATAATCATGGGAGGTGGTATTTGGAAGGAAGTTCTATAACGCGTCTTACGATAGGAGTAAACTGGCAGAAATCGTCACGTGACGAAAAAGCGTAAGGGAAGAAAGAAGAAAGAAGAAGAAGGGAAGAAAAGCTCGTCAGAACCGCGACCACAATTACATCTTGCAACTTTTTCAACAGGTATAACCCAGAAGCTACCTTACCTGAAAGAAACTGGCATCGATGCGATATGGATGTCCCCCATATTCCTATCGCCTATGTATGACTTCGGATATGATATAGCGGACTACAGAAAGATAGCCCCAGAATATGGAACCATGGATGACTTCGACACGCTTATGAAAACAGCTAAGAAACTAGGTAAAATTGATTTAAAATTATTCAACTTTTTTAGTGTGTTCTTTCTATTATTGATCGAAGGTTCTTTCTGACATCACTGAAGGAGAAGATCGTGAGGAAACTAGGAATAACAGTTAATATAAGTCTGAAATCGCCAACCCCGCTTAAGCAAGCGCAGCGTGATAATCAATGCTCTCGTCTTCTCTGTATGAGAAGAGGCTTTTGCGCTGCAGTAGGACAATAATAGGGTGGTATCATAGTATTATTACATAGACAGCCGATGCTAACAAAACTCTAGGCAGGCAGCCATAGCAGCGCTGCTGTTCCGATTAAAGGGCGATGCATATTTCTTGTCGGTACCTCTAATTTATAGGCAAACTAGCGGCCCGCCCCAGCTTCGCACGGGTGCAATTTTTTTTTTCGAATATCCGAAATTTTCTTTCATACAAATCTTGTCCGTGCAATACCGAACACAACAAAAAAAATATCCAATTTGGTGCAGTCATTCGGAATCGGAAGTTTTGACAGCTCACTCCCAGCCCCGGATCTACGATTTTTTCGAACCGGGGCAAAACCTTGATAGTGGCGCCCCCTCCCTTCAGTGTTTGAGAAAAACTTGCAAATTGTTGATTTCCACTACGATAATATATGATTTCACTAATAAATTACTTATTTTATTAACGCTGATTACTCGCAAACGCAATCAACCACATAAACAAACAGTGTAGTCACTTGACGTCCAACTGTTTAAATTTGTTCGGCTGGGCTCGTGTAGATATGTGACGGGGATTGCCCTTGGCAGAAAGATCACGGACACTACGCACGCGTTCAAAAATTTACTTGATCTGTTAAGATGCGTTCATAAATCACTTAGTATGTGTTCAAAAACTAACTGGGCGTATGGAAATAGAAAAGTTTGTTTTTCAAACATAAAGATTCGATTACTTGTTAAAAACCTATGAGATTGTAGGAACAGAGGCTTCATTTGTTCGATATTTCGAATTCTTGTCTCAAGGATTTGGCGCCCCCTTGAAACTGCCGCCCGGGGCAAGTGCCCCGGTTTGCCCCCCTTAGATCCGGGGCTGCTCACTCCACCCTCACTTCACCCAAGTTTTCACGATGAGATGGTTACAGAATCACACTGCTGATCCCCTGAACCCCCTCAACAGAACAAGCAGGGGATCGAGAAGCCCCTTCTCGATCCCCTGCTTGTTCTTCTGTTTTAATCTCTGTCTTATCCACTCGAGCTGAAGCCGTGAAATGCAGATTCGCTGCCTTGTGTTACATAAGTAGGCACTGCGGATGTCTATTAGCGGCGATGACTTCTTATCACCATTAGGCTGGACATTTGCCTTAGTTCGCAAATCAAAAATGTTTTGGGTAAATTCATGACCACTTACAGTAGAATTCCGGGAAATTATGTAAATAAAGTAGGTATGGTAGTTGCTTTAATGGTTCAGATTGGTACCTATACATGTTTATATTTCTTGTAATAGTAGTACTTAAACGGCATTGTTTATCCCATCTTAAATGGCGTCGTACGCGACAACAGTGGGCGATACAATCGTAACACGAGATAATGATGTCTTCCGGCGATTGGTAGCTAATGTCGCGGTCGTTACAGCTCACAATTGTAAGGCCTGGCAACCGATTATTGTAAGCAAACATAGAGGGCATAATGTAAGTCTGTTTTAGTTAGCTAAATGATTCATATGCGAAGGCTACCAAGCGACCAAGTACATAGTATGTTCTACTTCTACCACACACACGTTGTTCAAGTGCTTGAACCCACTGAAAAACGGCCTTATTGCAACGGCGCGGCGCTGCTAAATTACCGTAAAGTCAGGAAAATAAATTGCTAAACAAATTGGCACCCAACGTCAATTCGTCGTGTTTAGCCATTTTATACAACTGTCAAGGATCGATTGTTCCTCAGGAGTCCGTGTGGTGTTAGACTACGTGCCCAACCACACGAGCAACGAGAGCGAATGGTTCGTCAAGTCAGCTCAAAGAGACCCCAAGTATAGTGACTATTACATCTGGGCTCATGGCAAGCCTGACCCCAAGAACCCCGACTATATGGGACCTCCTAACAACTGGGTAAGTTCAAAGGCATCGCGGGACTAAAGCCTGTGATTTTGTACTATATGCGTACCAACTGTAAAGTATATTTTTACGTTATACAGATCAGTATATTCCGCAAGAGTGCCTGGGAGTACAACGCTATCCGGGGACAGTACTACTTGCATCAGTTCGTCATTGGTCAGCCCGATCTTAACTACCGCAACGAGAAAGTTCGCGAGGAGATGAAGGTAGACCTACTCATCTAAAAAGTAATTCAAAGGAAACTGACTAGAAATAATAAAAATGTTACGCAATCTTTGTAGGATGTTCTTCGTTTCTGGTTGGAAAAAGGTGTTTCTGGATTCCGCGTTGATGCAGTGAACATGCTGTATGAAGTGGACCCAGCCAACTTTAACGGACGGTACCCTGATGAACCACTCTCAGGTTTGTGCATAGCAAAATAAATTTTGTCTCTGATACGAAGCTTTTTTTAACCAAGCATATCTCTTTCGGAAGTTGAAGTGAAATTTTACCAGAAACTACTGAATATTGTCTTCTACCCGTATAACAATGATGGTTTCAACCCAAGACAGTTGAGAAATCCTTGAAATAGAGAGGCACTTGTGAGAAAGGTCCTAATTTTATCGTTCAAATTTATTTCGTAAAATAAGCCATACTTCTGTTTGATGTCGATAAGCATCGATAACTCTTTACTCGTTACAGGTATGGCCGGAAAGACACCAGAAGACTATGACTACCTAACCCACACCTACTCCAGAGACCAAAAAGAAACGTACGACCTCATCTACGACTGGAGGGCAGTTCTTGACGAATTCACGGAGAAACACAACGAGTCCAAGGTCATGATGACTGAAGCCTACACTGAATTACCCCTGATGATGCAGTACTACGGAAACAAGACCCAGAATGGTTCCGTTCCCTTCAACTTCGTGTACCTCGGGGAACTGTCCAATAAGTCAACCGCAAGGGATATTAAACTGAAGATTGATATGTGGATGACGTATATGCCAACTGGGAATGTTGCAAATTGGGTGGTTTGTATCTTAATTTCTTTATTAGAACACTTTCTTCATATGTGAATAACTTATCTTGATTAATTTACCTACCATCTTCAAATTGACTCATGATCTCTCTCATACTTCACCATAAAGCGAACGGAAAACCGCTTTCATAAATTATAACATACATTATCAACGTACTTACAGAACGGCAATCACGATCAAAGCCGCCTGCCCTCAAGGTACGGCGTCAACAGAGTGGACGCGATGAACATGTTGGCCCTCCTCCTCCCTGGAATCACCATCACTTATCAGGTAAACAGTCCAAAAATCTAAGGAATATCAATTATCATTATCAGTAATCATTATCAATCGTTTTTACTTCAGTCGTTTATCGCCACGCCACTGGCTGTCATTGTTAAGGGCTTCTTTTTTTAAACATGTATTTTCATCTCCAACTGAAACTGAAGGTAACTTCTCTTCTTAGTCTGTGTGAAACTGCTTGTGATAGGAGTGGGCTTACATTGTCACTTTGTCTATGGTCCAATGTTGAAATTGGAACTCACGCCTCCGTTCACCCAATCCTGATATTCAAGCCTTTATATTAACTCCAGGGCGAAGAACTCGGCATGACCGACGGACACGTGAGCTGGAAAGACACGAAGGACCCTCAGGCTTGCAACACCGACGATCCTATCAACTACTGGAAGAGCAGCCGCGACCCTGCGCGCACGCCGTACCACTGGGACGCTACCACGAATGCTGGCTTCTCTACTGGCGCCTCCACTTGGCTTCCCGTCGCTGACAACTACGCGACTGTTAACTTGGCGGCCCAGATTGCTGCCAAAAAAAGTCATTATAAGGTAAGATTGTGATGTCAGACTGCTAAGGTAATTTTAAGCGTCAAGCCCGAAAATAGGTGAAGTAAGCTTAAGCTGTCAATAGTGACAATCCCTCCCTAGTATCAGGTGAAATGACAGTTTATTATCAAGCTCACTTTATATCTAAGCACATTATATCTAAGGGCTGATTTTTCAATATTCTGATAATTTATATCTGAGGATAAATTTTGCGGTTTGACAGCTTTTGTATAGAAAATATGTCATATGTCATAATTATTCTTCAGATAAAAGTAATTCGACTATTGAGAAATCGGCCCTAACTTAAATATTAATGTATTATCTCTGATTGGTGGTGAAAACCGCATCCAAATCCTTTGCGGAGTTTAGAAGAACAACGGGGTCACACTGACACGAAAAGCGGCTTTAACTGTATAGACACAAAGTACTTATTCATTTAATATTTCCAGTTCTACAAGGCCGTGGCTGCGTTGAAACGTCTCCCGGCTGTCCGTTCCGGTGACCTGGACGTGCGTGCGCTCTGCGAATTCGTGTTGGCTGTTGCTAGGTACATAATTTACTAAATTTACTCCCTAATATGGAATGATTACGATATGGCACACTACATCGCAGCAAAAATGATAGCATGCAGTGGTTTTTTTTCAGTTTTAATTTTGAACTTTTACATTTAGGTTACTGCCCGGTCACCCTGTGGTCGTGGGTGTCATGAATCTGTCTGATAAGGAGATTGCAGTAGACCTCAGCTCCTTGCATCTGCTGCCCCAGCAGCTAGAAGTTGAAGCCTCTGGTATCAATTGCTCACTGGACAAGGGGTAAGAGACCATGTTATTATAGTAAGGGCAAGATTCACACGAATAATACCTGAACCTGATTACTAAGCTTCCAAAGTTCATAAGTGTATAACAATCTGTGAGCATGTGAACATTCATACGACTATAAATCTTGTATACATAAAGTTAAGATTTATATTCGTATGAATACAAACTCTACCTAGCAAAGTGAAGTCAAAGTGCAATATGTGGATCTTGACATAAGTGCCTACATAGGAACTTAGTATAGTGAGCTAATATACATATAGGAATTGATGGGATATAACCACGACATAGCGAGTGATGTCCGTCAAGCAGTCACTGAATGTAGTATAATATAGCGCTACAATGTTAGTTAGACGCGTGACCAAAATCGGAACTAACGCCGCCATCTTGATTTTTGAATACATGATTCCAAGTGACATTTCACAAAACAACTGCACAAATTTTTACCAACAGCGCCTCTTTGCCAACGTCATTCAAACGATCGAACGACGAGCGCCAAAAGATCCTTCTAGCGGTGTACTTATACATTAAATTGATATTTTTATTGTTACAGAGCAAAGGTACAGAAAGCTAACGTTACCATGGCGGGCCACTGCGCACTCGTTCTGACATCTACAGAAAAATGTTGCTAATCAACAAAAAATAATCACTCTGTATAGACTGTGCAGTATTTAGATAAAAGGCGTATTTTTGTATTTAATTTAATTACTATTTATTATTTATTTATTGTCGTTTGTAGGTAAAATATACATTTTATTTACTCTCAAATTATACTAGTTTCAACCATTGAGTTTGTTTTCTTGTATACTCATCTATCTTAGTCACCTGTCCCACCGCTGACGAGGAATCTACTAGCTATATGAGCAATCAACTGTTTACTCGCTTAAGAAACATACAATATTTCAAGATTGCTTTCCTCAAGCATGGAAACTTGCAAATATACCCCTATTTTACAAGTATGGACCTAAGGATGGTGTCGTGAATTATCGTTCTATATCAATACTGTCAGCTTCTTCTAAGGTTTTCGAGAGACTTTATATTATACCCTCTACTGCACAATACTATCAATCAACAACAACATGTATTCGTCAAAAGAAGTCAATTACAACCAAGCTGGTAACCTTTGTGGTCTATTTGTTCAACAACATGATCTTTGGTGTTCAAGTTGATACTATATATTCTGATTTCCGGAAAGCTTTTGACAAGGTTGACCATCAATCAGCTTCTCTTGTATATATAAGATTAGAATGAATTTTCTATTTAAAGTATAGGTACGTATTAAAACACTGATCTTCTGAGATGGACTAATAGGACTCAATGGTTTGATTTGATCACCCTGAGTGTTACCTCTGGATTGCCTAAGGGCTCATATTAGGACCTCTTTTATTCATCATATTTATTAATTGACATCAATACATGTTTTCAAAATTCTATACGTACACGATTTCAAAATATTTAGGCCTGTTAAAAATTTGCACGATTGTTTGTATACTTTGTATACCTTTACAGGAAGACCTAGACAAGTTCTCTACATACTGTTCAATTAATAAACTACAACTTAGTATATCTAAGTGTTGCTGTACAAATTTTCCAAAAAAACTAAAATTTTGCATTTCCTAAAACAATATTTTAACTAGAGAAACCTAAATAATGCCTTTTAATCCAGTCAAAATAGACAAAAATAAGTCATAACTTAGACAAAATTCGCATAGAGCTGAAAATTGGCAGAGATGTTAAATACATCATTATAAATGAAATGTCAAAAATCCCCTTCGATCCTACTTCTGCAAAAAAAATTATTCAAGGACAAAAGTACAAAATTAAGGTTTTTTCTATTTTTCTCGAAAACAGTAAGTATTATCGTGAAAATAGATCAGACAAAAGTTGTAGATCATACAATTCTCTACAAAAATGATCCAGTCACTTTTTCTCTTACGACTCACCATTCGTGAGATATCGCGGTTTTAATAATTAGAAATTTCATATTTTACATAATATGCACACACCGCACCACCTATGAGGTAATGTACTTAGTACATTTTTTCTAACGTGGTTTTCCCATTAGGTGATGGAGATAGCCCTTCAATTAACTCCCCTTGACCTGTACATACAGCAGGAAGCGGCGCTAGCCGCCATCAGGCTAATGCATCTGGGCATATGGGGCAAAAACATTACCAGTCCACACGCTAAAATCCCGGACCGGGCGATTGAGTACCAGCCTCTCATCGCTGCCCCGTGTGACAGAACACGAAACCAACCGATGTTCAACAAGAACTACATTATACAAACAGTTCAGGAAGAAAGGGATCAGTCAGGAGTCAATGAATTGCGCATTTATACAGACGGCTCTAAAACACAAAACGGTTCAGGTGCTGGCGTGCACTCCCTTGACCTAAATATTAACTTTCACATACCACTAGGCACACATAGTTCGATCTTTCAATGCGAATGTGTTGCCTTAACACAAGCTGCAACAGCAGTAAAGCGCTTAGGCATCCGGAACTATGGCATTAAATTCCTTTCCGACAGCCTATCTGTGCTCAAAGCGAAGCAAACAAACTAACAATAAGATAATTTTTGAGTGCCATCTAGCTCTGGAGAGTTTATCGAAGTCTAATCGTATTACTCTCCAGTGGATCAAAGGGCACAGTGAATCTCTGGGCAATGATACTGCAGATGAACTTGCGAAGAGAGGCTCTGATATGAGGGTGCCTTTGCCTTTCTCACAATTTCGTGCGTGGATTCACCAAAGATCGACCGAACTTCATAACAACAGATGGTCACGGGCAACAGACTGTAGACAGTCAAAATTGGCTTTACCAATGATACACCCGCGATTAACCAAAAAACTTCTCAGCCTGAGTAGGAATAACCTTAGAATAATAATAGGTACAATTACGGGCCACAACCTCCTTAACAAACATCTTTTCAACATAGGCGCCACGGACAGCCCCCTTTGCAGGGGCTGCCTTGATGCCGAGGAATCAGCCGCCCACGTCATCCTGGATTGCGAGGCCGTGGCTTCTCAACGTGCAGAAATCCTCGGAACAATAAGGTCGCTCCGCGAAGCCTGTGAAGCTCCTAGGAAGCTTCTGTGCTTTTGGGCGGAGCTAGGCTGGCTCTGTTAGCCAGAATCCCCACGCACAACGGCCCGAATGCGGGAAAGGGAGTCCCATCATCATCATCATTCCCCAGTAGGTATACTCTACGATCTATTGTAATAAAGAAAGTTTGATCAGATCGTATCCTTTTAATTGAAAGAATCCTCGTAGTAATATTGCTAATGAGTAAAGTGGAATAGATTGTTTTTTACACATGTCATTATATAAGACAATTGTCTAATTCTACTTCGACAATTATTTCTTCGTCTTTATTTTCTTCTTCTTGCAGAAGTTCGCTGTTCTAAGAAAAGGGACGCATCAATTGTCTCCTCATTAATATCATAAATATCTTCATCTGTTGTATTTCTTTCAATATAACATGTAGAAAAACAACCTATTCCACATTGATCATTAGCAATACTACTATTCTTGCAATTAATAGGATACGATCTGATCAAACTTTCTTTATAACAATAGATCGTGGAGTATACCTACTGGGGAAACCACGTTAAAAAAATGCGCCAAGTACATTATTACCTCATAGGTGGTGCGGAAATGTGTGCATATTATGTAAAATATGAATTTTCTAATGATTAAAATCGCGATATCTCACGAATGGTGAGTCGTAAGAGAAAAAGTGACTAGTCCATTTTTGTAGAGAATTGTATGATCTACAACTTTTGTCTAATCTATTTTCACGATAATACTTACTGTTTTCGAGAAAAATGGAAAAAACCTTAATTTTGTACTTTTGACCTTGAATATTTTTTTTTGCAGAAGTGGGATCGAAGGGGATTTTTGACATTTCATTTATAATGATGTATATAACGTCTCTGCCAATTTTCAGCTCTATGCGAATTTTGGCTAAGTCAAATGTCTATTTTGACTGGACTATTTCGTATGTGCGGGTTTGGTATGAGATCAGACACAGAATTTGTCGGCCCATATACATATGTATTAATTTATATCTTTACAAATCGTTAATCACGACCCAGTTAGAAGTACGCTGTTACAGTATGGAATCCCGTAGATTTTACCAAGAACGTTGAACATTGAACTGGTGGGCTCAGACATGGGCTTGTCTGGCTTGGGCACTAACCTCTATCATACAAGTACTTGTATAATACGGGTCAGTGGGCTTAGGGGATAACGATGACGGTGGCTTCATTCCACGCTTGCGAGAAACGTTCTTGCTCAGAGCGCCATTGAAGATGGCGATCATAAGCATATGAGAGGGGCGGGGAGGAGTTTGTACACCTTATTGGTGATACCGTCCGGACCGGGGGCTTTACCAGTAAGTGAAGCCAGTGTAACCATTCTACTCGTCGCACTCGCGCAATCGCACAAAATTATCCAAATTACACACTCGCTGCCCGTTGCTCACTATTACTCACCAACTAGTTTCTAGTTGCTAGCTCTACTCGCTTCTGCGCTAATCGTCGGCGGTGCGACTGGCGCCTTATCCATTAGGACTTCATTGAAAATTAATTTCATCTTTGATTTTATTTCTATATCTTCTATGCAGTTGGGTATAAAGTTTAAGTAAGTAAAGCCAATAAAACAGCTTTTCATTGTAATAAAATATTATTATCAGTTCGTGTTGAGTATCAAAACCACATTAAAATAATTATCCGTATATACACCTATAACACTTATCATATAACTAAAACTAATTATTTTCTACTGTACATATCATTTAGTACATCATACATGTGTAGATATGGTTATGCGAATTGAAAATATCACCATAATTATTAGGTTTTTTTTTTCTATGCAGCCTATTGATGTTACCAGTGTTAAAAATAGCCTGAGACTTATTCAAAATATATATTTTAACTATAATTATATAATCAACTTTTGTGCTGTACAGTTCATTGTAATAAATCGTTGTGTTGAAGAAAAAGAGCTGGCTGTATTATATTTAATTTTGTATCATCTGAGAATATCTAAACTCGATACTTAAGCTATAAGCCTTTATTGTAGCTACTTCAATCGATCCATTGATGTAGGCCAAGGTATTAGAGAAGCCTTGCAGTTGTTCACAAATACGTATCTACTTATTATTGCTGCATAGTAAATTATAAATAAAAGCCTGGAAGGGGGGGGGGGGGGGGTTCAGGGGATCGGACCGGAATAAATCACTTTATCGTACGACTATAACAGGCTGAAATAACTGAAAGTCATTGCAAAAATAGCAGCGCACGCAACATTTTTCTTTGTTTCTACAAAGAGTTTATTTTTATTTTTAGAGCAGCAATTTATTTTTTAAATAATTGCCTGACACTTTTTTAATAGCAAATACACGTTGAAGCATGCTAAGCATCTTCAGAAGGCACTTCGAAAAAGTTAGAGAAATAGTTTTTCAAATAAAAACTGAACAGCCTGTAGCTAACGCATAAACAAATTAAAAAAACGCGCAAAAAATTTCTAATCTTTCACAAACAAACGTTGCGTCAATATAATTTCATTCAACCACAATTAAAATCTCTAACATTGATAGAACACAGAATCGCTACATTTTAAAGCTTGCTAGTTTTCAATATTCTTATTATAATTCATAATTACAAGAATAACACTACTAAACTGGTCCATTCCTCCGTCTTTTCATTTTAATATATCTCTTATTCCCAAGCAACAAATCTACACTGTACACAACAATTTTCCAAATAGGTCATAAAATAGTCCATTTTTTTCTAAAATACTCTAACTTAAACATAGTAGTTTCTTCCAAAAAGGTTTTTTTCCGTGTCTAATTGGCAACCCCGCCAAGATGGCGGCGTCGAAAGCATCTTTCAACTGTTTTCTGGTCTTCGCAGAGGTTTCTATGTAGACTGCGTTGATCTTAGTTGCTAAAGCTCTTGCCTCGATGTCCGAGACAACGTGCTCCCCACGACCCTGAAAAATGGCATACATTCTAATTATTTCAATGTTTTTTTAAATTTATTGTGAAGGCATCCATTTTTGGAAAGCTTCAAGAAACATGGTTCAGTTCGAGAGAGAAAGTCGACGAAAACTTCTTATTGCAACATAATCAGTTTTATATATTTTAAGACTTTATGTTAAAAACTGAAGCAGATATTCACCTTCAAAGTCTGCAGCACTCTCGAATCCTGCGCAAGATCACTCTGCGTGCCGACTAGTATGAGCGGCGCGTTCACATTAGCCACAGCTTTGGTCCACCTCTCAGCAACAGACCTGAAGGTCTCAGGCCTTACCACAGAGAAGCACAGCATCAGTACATCGGTGCCAGGGTAGCACAGCTCACGGAGCTCAGACATTGAGTCCTGGAATTAGGAGAAAAGAGGTTTAAGTTTTGTACAAATGAGGTCTTCAGTGAAGAGGTTACATTAAGTACTTAAAAGAACCAAATATGGGAAGTAATTCAGTTTTTACACTGGCAACATTTTATGAAGTAATGAGTTATGACTGTTTCCCCAGTTTTCCCATGCTGTTCCCGTTCGAGCCATCATGAATTCATGATCAACCCCTGGGGAACTTTAGTAGATTATATAATTTCTATCAATTAAGGCAAGAACCCTCTCTTTTCCCGAGGACGTCGAAAGGCGAAACATGAGATAACCTCTCACTCTCAGCAACATGTGCTACATTTATCAATAGGTAGGTCATTTGTCAATAGGTAGATACCAGCGAAACACGTTAACTACACGATGTATTTTCACGTCACGCACGACTAAAAATGTATGTTAATAAAGTTGTGTATAATCACGTCTCAAGAGGCAATCATGTTTTGTATCTTATTCTCTCGATAGCTCTCTATTTCTAGTTGACATTTTAGCCCGTACGCACGTGCGATTTTTTACATGATGATTTTTTATAGCGCACCGGATTCCAGTGCATTGAGAATCCAACGTAGCGCATTCCAGCATCCCAGAGGCGCATTACAACGTCTATTTTGTCTATGGTCTGTAATGTCCCTTACGTTTTACAACGACATCAATGAATGGTTCCATGCAGATCTGTGATCTATTCTGTGCCGAAACCAGCAAAACACGGATACTTTACAAAGCCAAATAAATATCGGAATCACGACCCAAATGTATACAAAAAGGGATAACATAACATAACATTTTATTATAACGGTGCAACCGTAGTCCGGACCTTAACGTGCCCCGTTTAGGGTCAACGAACAGAATATTTGATAAATAACTGTTCCTACATCGTAATTATTCTGACCGACTAATTACGATTGATAACACAATCGTAACGCATTGATTTTATACGGTACATTCACAAGTAGTTCATAAGGTCGCGTCGTTTATCTTTATTTTCAAGATGGAACATAATTAAAGACTAGGCCAAGAGTTGTTATTGTTCTAGGGCCAAACAAATATTACGGGAAAAGTGAACATAAGATCTATTTTGGCGAAACCGTTCTATACAATGTTACTGGTACTGGCCAGAACACTAAACATTTATCATCTGCTAGTATTTCAGACTCACTGCAGAAGACTAGCTTCCTCTCACTACGCAGTTGTGTTTGTCCCAAATTCCCAACCCCTACTTCTTCTACATTTTTCCGAAAAGCCTAACTTTGTTGTCAACTATCTTATTGCCAAGGCTTCAAATTATAAAGTCGATTTTCCCGACAACATCTGGTACAAACATTCCAAGTAATCTTGAAAACTTTTCCTACACCGAAATCTATGTATATCTGGTAGGTACTAATCAGAATTTACGCAGCACCCGTAACCGCAAACAATGAAACCGTTTTGTTTAGAGCATGAGTGTTAAGTCGCCACCAAAGTACCTACTGCATACTCTGTGCCTACTGCGATAGTCCATGAGTGAAAGTATTGACAGCAACCATCAATTTACTGACATACCATTTCTGGTCGGCTGACCAGAATGACGCAAGCACCCTTCAACATGATGCCACCTTTTATAGTGAGCTATGATTTTATATCGGTGTTTGATTGAAAAGATTGTACGTTTGGTGTCTGTGCAGTATTCGAACATGATTGTGTGATGAAATGGTTTTCTATGTCGTCACATAAGCGTTCAGAAAGCGTGGTAATAGTCGTTCACTCACTATCGTTAAGTATACTCGAATACTTTGGCAAGACTTTCAATTATAGCCTGGAATAAACATGCCATGTAGTAGCACAAAACCATGCTAATTTCGAGCAGATGCTACCTGGTAGCTGACAATTATCATGTGTGTGTACGAAAAGAGTGTGGCGACATCTACTTCGCCACATGCAAACTACGCATCACACTGTCGTCACGCAAAATCCTGCATCGGGCAAATAGAGTTTACTGCGCAACTAGCATTTTATATACAATGTCCCGACTCCCGACATCAATCGTCGGGGCAGTAGCCGATCAGAGCGTCCGTTTGGTCGGAGGATTCTCTCTTTCCTATGGAGGCTAAGTGAGCTTAACACCAGTTCCTTATACCTCCCTTACTAACACAGAGTATGATTATTTTCACACACGGAGAGCATGCTACCTGCTAGCAAACAAGCGTGCTTTTTGGTAGAATTGTAGCCTTTCCAAGACGATCCAAGTATTTTTCTAGATCAGCAGTTGTGATGTGACCCTTTGTTTAGAATGTTGCACTGCTGTCTGATACAATCCAATATCAAAGCTTGAAACCTTACATGTATCGTTTTTAAATTAAATTAACTGATTCAGCACACTATTCATTAGCTGATGCTGTTTTGTCTAAACTTGGTCGAGGGAATCTATTATTGGCCCACAGAGCTCTCACGCTAAGCAAATCTAACCAATTGTAAATTGTCTTGCTATGCAAAATAATTGTTATTTTCCATCGAGAAAATATGAGAAATCAAGATGATTGTGTTAGTTTTCACTAATACCCTAGAGGAATTTCTCTAATTTCTCATACAGCTAAATGACGAGTTGCGTACATTAAATCACTTTCATTGTCATTCATAGTCGGGGTTTCATAAATGGACCTACTATCCAATGAAGCAAAATGTAAGTACTTACAGGTTTTGTAATATTTAATTCTTATCACTTCTGTGCGCTAGTGTCCTTTTTAGGGTTCCGTACCAAAATGGTAAAACGGAACCTTTATGGTGAGACTTAATCTGTCTGTCTGTCCGTCTGTCATAGCTGGATATCTCAAGAATTACTAATGCTACCAACTTGAAATTTGGAATAGTTTTAGATGACGTTTGCTAGTTGGGCAAACGTCATCTAAAACTATTCCAAATTTAGCAAATAAGAAAGATTTTTTTCTTTTGCAACAGTGACTGAAAGGGGTCTGAAAAATTCGAAGTGCAAAGAGAAAAATCTGAAATTGTTCTATGTCAGTCTCTAACTAGCACACCTTTTCAGAAATCATCAACAAAAATTACATTAGTTCCACTGTCGGTCAAGAGATGGCGCTGACCGAAAACTGCAATATTCTACACAGCCAAAAAAAATGTTAAAATTCTCTGACTATTATAGTCCTCGCCGATGAAAATTTAAAAACATATTATTATGATGACACGGAACCTTAGTCCGACTCGCTCTTGACCGGTTTTTCTATACTTTTTCGTGCGGGCGAGTAAATTCGTGTGAATCGACTAATAAGCCGAAACAACTGAGAAAATCCCATCTACCTAAATAGGTAGGTGGCTTAAGCCAAAAGAATAATATTTTTTACTGATCAAGTAAAAAATATTACCTAATCAATGCGAGCTAAATGCTACTTGCAAAGTGCTTGACATTTATTATTAACACTACCGAGACAATATTTGTAAAAGAAATTCGCATAGATTTTTTTTTCTGAACCTATGCCTGCTTCTGATAACACAATCTTTCCGCAATTTAAAAGACGATAAAGACTCCTTCAAACAGGCGCGACACGCGATAAAAAGCACCGCACGCAACACAAAGGCACCGCAAGTCGCGCAACGGGCGGTGCCTTTGTGTAGCGCGATTATATCGCGTGTCGCGCCTGTTTGTAGGAGCCTTAAAAGTCTTTGATGCCGTTTCAAAAGTGCAAACAAACCATGATTGTTTTGCAATGTATATACTTAAAAACCCACGTTTCGCCAGTTATGTTTAAGTCCCATGTAATAGGAGAGAGCCTTTTGCAACACAAATCCAGCCTCCGGGCTGCTAATGAGAAATCCCTAATGGAAAAACCCAATAACACTTTGCCTGATCTGGGAATCCAACCCGGGACCTCATGCTCAGCGGTAGCACTTGCGTCCACTAGACCAACGAGACCAATGTGGGTGGGGGTATCATTGGTAGGTTAGGTATACTTCTTCCTAACCTTTCGGGCTTAACATTTAACTTATGAATTTATTTTCCAATTTGTTTTTATTACGTAGGTACTTCAATTTTTCAATTTAGTTACTCGTATAATAATATTATTTTGGCATATATTTTATTCCTTGGTTACTAACATAGTTTTTAAGTATAAGTACTTACTAACATAAATATGGATCACTGTATCTGACTTAAATAATTAATTCTTATTGTTATTTTGTCTTTGACATGTCTCGGGACCCCGGTCCGGTGGTCCCGGACCCTTGGAAGACATACGAGGGGACGAAGCCAACCCGCAGGGGCCCGTTTTAAATGAGGCACCAACCGACGATCATCCCTGTTCGCACTATGCAAGTGCACCCAAGGACAACCCCCGGTTGGTGTAGGACTATTGCAGGATATGGAAACAAACATATTAGATTATGGGTGGCTAAAGTGAACTGGTTATTTAGGACTATGGAAAGTCTATAGCCCCTGCTTTATCAATGTTTTATATAGATTAGACAAATAAAATGGCAGGGGGATATTATTATTATTAACAGGCGTGATGTTACGTTACTTATTAAAACTGTAGTCTTCACTTCTTGAGTAATAATAAAATGACGCAAAATATTCTGCAAAATGTATAAAGTAACCGACAAAGACTGCGGACCGGCATGGTTGCATACATACAACAATTGATAATCAAGTCTTGCATGCATTCCCGTAGTTAATTTCAAGTGCTTTCCTCGTATAAATAATTAAATAAGTGAATAACAATGTGTTTGGAGTTCACAGAATCAAGCAGTAGGTATATCACGTTTTTTCAATAGGTTTTTGAAGTGAAAACTCCTTTAGGCGCTTTGGGCATTTTTTGAGATGGGAAAAAAACCATTGCACTCTCGCCACTGTTACCGTAAGCGACCCCGCGCGTGACTTGTTTATAAGACGATTCAAAAAATACCCCCTTCGGATGTGTTCGTCTGTCCTCGGGATGTACTCGGTTTTAATTTATATCCGATATGTCAATGAGTGATGGCAAAAGTATGTATGCTGTTTGTGTTTTGTTTCACTTCTGTCGGCACTCCCGGGGTGCCATTGTTTTTTTTTTAAATAATGTCATGCGCATGCGCATCCGACGACGATGAAAGATGAAGCCATTGTGATGTGACTGCCATGAACGAATCGGTGCCAACGTGATCAAACATTGGGAGCACAATAGACACGTTATACAATGCGAAATATACCTACAGAATGGCAGGGAGCTCGGACATCGACGCGCAAACTGTAACCAGGGATTCAACACATGACAAGATTCTAGACCTCAGACCAAATAAAAAGTCAAGACAGCGCTGCGAACTGCGAACAATACAGTGAAGCATGCAAAAACTTCACCTCCGCTCTGTGTTCATACACGCTCACACGCACACATTTACAATCAAACAACACCTCACTATATGCACACATGTTTACGAAACCGGCGTCACTTTACTGTTGACAGCCCTCTGTCTTGGTTTTTTATTTGGTCTGAGTTCTAGACGTAGAAAATTTTCGTCAGTTATCAAAAGAAAATATTCTGTTTCATAGCAATGAGCAATACCTTACGCGGTCAAAATGTATGGAACAGCAAATTTTTTGGGTTCAGAATCATGTACTGAAACCATGGTAACAGGCTGCAAGTCGATGTATGTCATCCGGTGGCCATGTAAACTTGTGTAACATGTCATTGCTTCTTGCCAAATTTCATGATTCTAGGTCAACGGGAAGTAGAGTACCCGGCGATAAATATTGCACATCGACCTATTCGATCCTATCGATTTTATACAAAGAATAAAAATGATTAACAAAAGAAGCAAATCATAATTGTTTTAACAGCTCCTAATAGATACCGGACTGTTTGTATTTCGTGCGACAGAGATAACGCTCTACGAAGCCGAAATTAGCCGATAATTCTCTTTCCAAAGGTTGATGTGCAATATTTATCGCCGGGTACTGTAACTACCTAGATTTTGATTCCCTTGCGAGTGTTAAAATATGCGGCATGAACGGAACATAAACGCCCGAATTTTTTTATTGCGTTGACTTAGAAGTTTGATTTTTTCACTGCTTCTAGAGATTGCAGCCCTGAGTATTTGATATTAATTTCAACTTGATAACTCCACGCGTTCCTGAGAAAAAGGGTAAAGTGATCTCATAAGGGTTCCGTTTTTCCTTTTTAGGTATGGAACCCTAAAAACAAACTGATTTAAAAAGTAAGCTGCTTGCTACTTGTCAGTAGTTTCAACCACAGATTTATCTGTTCTGTGGTTTCAACAGTGCTGTCTTTGGGCCTATGAATGAACTAGAACAAGTTAAGGCTCCTACAAAACAGGCGCGACACGCGATAAAATCGCGCGCGCCACAAAGGCACCGCAAGTTGCGCAACGAGCGGTGCCTTTGTGTCTCGCGCGATTATATGGCGTGTCGCGCCTGTTTGTAGGAGCCTTTACCCACCACTCAACCGCCACCTGCATTAGTATACACACATGTGTGCAATTAAATTTTTCTATAGGTACCATACACTACACAGGTAGAGAAACTATGGGAATGCTCGGTGCACCAGGTTGCGTATCCATTGTTAAATGAAAAAAATTGGATCCGGCGTGTAGGAGGTTATAGATTAGTGTAGGGAATCCAATCCCGCAAACGCCTTTTTTGCGGGTTCAGAAATGCGGGATTACACCCGTGGGATCCCGCAGATTTGCGGGATTGAAAAAAATATATATTTAAGGAAAATGGGCTCAGGCGACTATCTTATTATTTATATCTTATCTTATCATAATATTTAACTTTTCATTAATATTTAAATTTGTATTGAAAATAAAAAATATTCCTTTGTTTTAGAGACATAAAGAGGTGAATTAAGTAAAGCGCTTCCACACTTGTAGGCGGAAGTCAATTCCGCCTACAAGTGTGGAAGCCGAGCGTGCTTTTTCCGCCGCTGGCTATTTATGCAATAAGATAAGATCAAATCTAAAAGATGAAACGTTAGATACCTTATTGTTTCTTCGAAAGCATTTTCAGAAAAAATAAGCTCACTTTTTACCCGGCGTTTACTTAATTCACCTCTTTATGTCTCTAAAACAAAGGAATATTTTTTATTTTCAATACTTTAAATATTAATGAAAAGTTAAATACATATTGTAAAGAAGTTGATTATTTATGCTTCTTAAACATAATTACCTATATTCAATTTATAATATGAGTAATAACTTAGCTTCATATTGATAATAATACTAAAAAAATACTTGTCTTTATGTCTTTCATTTCACTACACAAAACAAAAATAATAGTAAATAAAAGCAATGCCGCAAATCCCGCGGGATCCGCGGGATTGATGTCCTTGATCCCGCATGCTTGCGGGATCGCGATTTTGATGCGGGATTGGATTCCCTAGATTAGTGCACGTGCTATTATTTTTTCTTATCAAACATAATTCTACCTTTTTGTTAGATAAATATGGCGCTACGCCAGGTGGTGAACATGGCCGTGGGATCCGCCATTTTCAATGTTTGAAAAAGTGAGCACGCGAAAAGTAAGCTTAGCGTAGGTTGGGTTGGGTGTGCGAATTTTGACGATAACTCCATGTGGTCGATAAGCTAATGATAATGTGTTATTTTATTGATAATTCAAAATTATGTCACGGTTTTCGTGTTGCGATAAATGATGAAGAAACCAAGGACGGATGTTCTAAGAAATACTTATGTACTTATTACAGATTTTTTTCGATGAAAATGATACAGATAGCGGGGTAATTGCGTAACACACTATCAGCAGCAACGGGTATAATTTTGAGAGTTCAACAACATACATTTACGTTACTTACGTACGTTGTTGAACAGACACATTTTTCCACGGAACAGATTATCTGTTCCGTGCATTTTTCGATCATGTATTAGCAATATTTTTCAAAATGATTCAGATTGAGATAAAAGGCTCCTTCAAACAGGCGCGATACGATACGACACGCAACACAAAGGCACCGCAAGTCGCGCAACGAGCGGTACCTTTGTGTCGCGCGCAATTATATCGCGTGTCGCGCCTGTTTGTCGGAGCTTTAATAGTGTGCTACGCAATTATTAGGGTGTCGGACGACAGGCTCTAGTTCTCACTAAGTTCGGCAATGGATTATGGAATTCCTATATACCAAATCCCCAGTCATATACATATTACTTACGTGAAGAACTGGCTATGGTGGAAGAGAAAGTATGGATGGATTGTGATAACATCGCTAGAAAGAAGTTCGACACTGAGATGACGGCTGTGTATCGAAGAAAAAGAAGTACTTCGAACCCAATTGCATTGGGAAAAGTACAGGAAGATGTTTGTTACGCGAAGAACTGATCATGCCAACATAAACATAACACATGATCCCCAGGCTGAGGAAGTTCATCGGATGAGATGACTTTTACATACATATCCGTCTTCCCAGCATGGTTCAGAGTTACTGTCAGTGTTCCAATTCGGCAGTTTTTTTATAAGAGGTGCAGGAGGTAAACGAGCTTGGCGGCCAGCTGTTGGTAAGTAATCAAAGCCGCCAATATACACCTGGAAAATCAAAGGAGTCTTTTACGTACCCTCCTCATTAATTTCTTGAAAGGTCTCTAATATTTTAGTGGGACCAACTGTGTTGCCCCAGGGCTTTGAACATAAACTTCTATTCTTATAGGTATCAGGTTCTAACTACGCAATCTTTGGAACATAATATCTTCAGAAGATGTTCTCATCTTTAGTGGTTCAGGCTGTGTGTTGTCCGTCGGTAAATCAGATGACCAGATTAGAATGTTTTATAATTATACATATAAGAATGGATACTAACTCCCTTACTAATAACTGTTGCATAGCCTTTGTATAGTTACACAACGCTTTGTCTTCTTCTTTCGAAAGTCAAATTACTGACGACTGAAAGAGATACATTTATAAGGGACTAACCACACTTATTCAGCTCTGTTCAGCTTTTGTCCATAGAAAACAACGATTTTGTATGGAGCCACGTACGCATCTGAATAGACACGGAAAGCTGAACGGATGGCTACGCATCTCCATACAAAATTGTTGTTTTCTATGGAAAAAAACTGAACAGTGCTGAAATAAGTGTGGTTAGTCGATATTAGTAAGGGGGATAGAGTATAGATATTGCTTTGTTTCTTCGTTAGTTTTCAATATTAATTAGGTAATATAATATCTCACCTGTCCAGCAGTATCACAGATTTCTACGCAAAGCGGCCTGTCGTCCACGTCCACTACAACTGAAACAAACAAATGAGTATCATTAATTTTGAACAAGATTGATACAATTAGCAACCATAATTAGGTATGTTTATTAACCAAATTCGCTTGGCATTATATAATTTTTTTTTTAATAAATAAAAATGGGTGTAACTTGTCAGAAACTGGCATAGTAACTATTTAGTCATTTAAAACCCAAGGTTGGTACATTATGGAGGTAGAATGAAAAAAATACCAAAAACTTCCGCATTATTTTTGCTGGCAGCATTTTTTACTTTGTTTTGTTTACGCAACATTTTATACTTGGCAACAAAATTCAATGAACTACGCCTAAGTACTTTCAAGTTTGTTGTATGTACACAGCATTGATTGTGTAACTTAAAAGTAATATTTTAAATGTCAGTGTGAACACGGTTTACAACCGCGAGCCGCAAAAGCAGCTAAGTTAGGTAACCAACTTGATTCTTGTATTTTATTCGAAACAATAGAATTCTCATCTCCGTGCAAAGTGAGGTGCAAGTTTAAACTTAAGTACTTAACAAATTGATTGAAAATTATAAGTTAGATCGCAGACGCTGTACTTTCTAATAGTAGATAGGTATTATGTGCTGTTAAACAATGGATTCCTGGAAATAATTACAGCGGAACTAGAAAACAATTTTGTTGCAATTATTATTACATCATAATTCCGACACTGACATTAAATGGCTAAAGGAATTCAAGACTTATTATTCAGTACTAAGCATTATGCGAAGTATATTTATTTGCGCTGCAGGGTAATTGCGTAACACACTAACACAATGGCTTTCATTTTGACAGTTCAACGATGTCCATTGCTTTATGATGTTCGAAAAATGTGTCGCTCAACAACGCAAATAGCGCAATGAATGTTGTTGAATTGTCAAAATGAATCTCATTCCTACTGATAGTTTGTTACGCAATTACCCTGCTGGTACACTGGTACGAATCATAGCTTATAAAATACACGTAGCATAAAAAAACTACAAAGCAAAACTAGAATAATTAAAATAAAATACAATAATGTCAACCGGTATGATTTCTTTTTTTACAGTGACAACACTGAGTCGACACCCGATACGTCACGTCTCCCTCGGCCCGGATACGCGCGGTAAACAGCGAATACCCGAACATCCTGGCTTTTGTTCAAAAACCTGTATTACCGCATTTTACCGCCATTCGCAATTACTGAAATTACTGGCCACACGAGCCGCCATACTGTTTTGTAGTAATATTTTGTTATTGTTTGATCGTTGTGCGTTTTGTGTGCTAGTTGTATGAATTGTATGTACCATGTAATTATGTCACAATATAAGTCAATGCATAATAGGAAAAGTTGGTATAGATTCAAATAAACTGCTGAATGAGCACTGTATTTTGTTAGATTCGGAGGCTTCGACTCTTATCTACTTTTCCTATAATGCATTATGCCAGCTGTTCTTCCTACACCTGAAATACTTGGGAAAGGGTTAAGACCATCGAATTGGACCTAATCCACTTTAGTCCAGCTCCAAATATATCTTATTACTATGACAATGGTAAGGTACAACACAAATTAATACAGAAAACTAATCTGTGTCTACAATTTAACCGTTTGCTCTTTCTATTTATAGGTTAAACCGTTACTCGATAGGATAGACTTTTGCTCAACCGTAGCAAAAGAGAAATATTCTACGAAGTACAACTCAACGTAACAGAATAAAAAGTTTCCAATAAAAAGGAGGTCACGAGAGGCGGTCATAAAAAATAGAGAAAAAAAAGGAGCTGAAATCGAGAGCGTATCAGCCAGTCAGGTAGTCAGGCTGTTTGGCCAAAGTCCAGTGCCTCGAATGAGTCACTATGGTCGTGGTCGTGTAACCGTGACCGTGTCTCACTATCCTTGTGTCCGTATTAGTTTAGATGTCACTACTTTTATTTCACTATTTACTATTTTATTGGGCTTAGCTAGCTTAGTGATAAATAAAAAGGTACTTATTATTTATTATGTGTTGCTTGCATTTTTAGGCCATTATCGCGATCATTGTCATCATCATCATCAATCAGCCGAAAGACGGCCATTGATGGACATAGGACAATTATCGCGAAACAGTGGTCTATATACCGGCTATGAGCACTTATACAATAAAGACCCAAGTAGGAGGTCAACGTTTAACACAACAGGTCAATCAAAGCTGCTAGGAACTGATCCATCAATTAATGTTAATTTGGAGTCAATAACCAGGAGGTCTCAAGTCTACGTTAAAAAGTGGTAACACTTAACCTGTCAGTAGCTAATTAAAAGTCCGACGATGAATGTCTGATTGCAAGACTTGACATTATGAAGTACTTTTTTTTGTTTAGCCTATACTGTCCCACTGCTGGGCAATGGCCTCGCTTCACTCTTTCCGGGCTACCTGAAGTACAGTACCCGGCGATAAATATTGCACATCGACCTTTGGAAAGAGACAATCGGCTAATTTCGGCTTCGTAGAGCGTTATCTCTGTCGCACGAAATACAAACAGTCCGGTATCTATTAGGAGCTGCTAAAACAATTATGATTTGCTTTTGATAATTATTTTTATTCTTTGTATAAAATGGTTTTGTGTAAAAAAGGTCGATGTGCAATATTTATCGCCGGGTACTGTACTTAATGTTTTATATTATTGGGACTTGAAAGACTTGGCATATTTATATAGTTATGTGACAAAATAATCGATTCATTCAAGTACATATATATATTATAGTATTCAGTTCAAAATCAATCCATTTTAAATTGATTTTATAAAAAAGGATTATATTATTAGAGGATGATATTTATAATGAAATTTAGGATTATTATAAGTTTACATCAAAAACATTGAGCAATGCCTAATTACTGTTTTATCATCACAGTGATCGGATTGGATTTATAAAAAGCATTCATTTTAATCACAAACATATATCTTTTAAATATTCTTATTTTTGTGGTTTTTGGTGTTTTGCAAATATGTAATCTTGTTTACTAAACATTATTCCTAATGAAAACTTTTAATTTATTAACTAAATCGATTTCTTAGATCGATACAAGTAGTAGGAGTTTTAGAGTAAAAATTGAAACAAAAATATCTTTAGTATGTAGACTATGTATTTACGCTGATTTGAAATTACAACATATATTTTTATCCGATTAATACAAAGAATATTTGATTGTTTACGTTTAAATCAACATTAGTCAATGTCGAATATCTAAATTAAAATGAAGTTTCAGTAGAGATAGTGTGGCAACATTTGACAGACATATGACAGTAAGACAGTAAGAAGTGTCATTTTACTGCAGCTAATTAAAAGTCGGACTATAGATACAATTATTATTGTGATTTAGAAAGAAGAGCCTTAACAAAGGCTGGTTATTTTACAAAATGAATCAAGAAAATGTCGCGGTCTCAGCCCGTCGGAGATGCGGGACGGGAATGAATGACCTCGTGTCAAAGCAGAACAAAATAAACTAGTCTAGACAAACAAAACACTGCCTGGGGGCTGGGTTCAGTCACACAAACAGAGCTACAAGGTGAAAGATCTTGAGCTTGGATCTTTGGCTGTATTTTGCAAGATAATTTATGTCAGAATTGAAATTGAGTGTTGACCTCTGTTTTAAAAGATCTATACGGATTGCAATGGACTGATTAAAAGTAAGAAGAATAAAAAAGTAATAAAAGTCAAAAGTTGTTAAGTTGTATGAGATACTTGGAAGTTTAGACCAGCCAGTAGCAATAAAGAGAAACAAACTCTGAATGGATAAGTTTACATAATAAACTAAGAAGCTTATCAAGCATGAATGAGAAAACCACTCAGTAAGAACTTGAAACTCACATTACATCTTTTGCTTATTTTTACGAGCATTTTACATAAAAGCTATGAATAAAAGATGCAAAAGGCATAACATAAACATTTCTTTTTAGATCTACGAGATATTTTGAGAGTACGCAGCGGGCATAGAAATACATAGATAATCTAATTTGCGACCTTTACTTGCCATTTGGAACGGTTCGACGACCCTGGTAACCCCGTTTAGATGGCGCCACTGTGACCTTCCCGAGGACCTAGATCAACTTGACCTATTATCGAATAAAGACGAGTACTGATGTAAGCATGCGATAGAGCGAATCATAGAGTTGCCATTTTTATTCCTGGATTATTATCTGTTTAGAACTTTAGATGCAAGATAATGGAAAAATTGCGTTTGATGGGACCAGCCTTCATCAGAGAGTCGAGTTGAGAGATATACACCTACAATCATCAATGAAAAAAATGTCGTCATGTTTTTCTTCAAAAATTAAATCGTGTTGCGCGCAAAATAAAGCGCCTGTTTGTCGCGGCCGAAATCGGAAATAATTGTTTGCAGCCATCTGGTCGTTTTATCAGGTGTCAAGAGAGTGTGCTGTGTTCCATGTTTTCTAAAGTAAATAATTGCCATCATTACGCCGAAAGTGACTAAAAGTGCTAGTAGAGATCTTGAAGTCAAACGTCGCGCGCAGACATCTTGCGCGCACTCAATAATAACAAGAGCACATTATCATTTTGAAATTTTAATAGTAGGATAGCTACATTAGAATTTACCTACTTATTGCGGCCGCCAATACGGACCTATGAAACCGATACAGACCACAATCATTATCACAGCTAAAGACTAGATAGTGACAATTTAGTTCAGACCGCAGTGGTCAGGTAAATGGGCAGACCATTGCGGTTACAATCACAACAGGATGAGTGCCAATGAGAGGTCGTTTAGTCACTGTACCTAGGTACTTCCACGGACATGTAATATAAATGGATCTTATCGTTAAACTATGTCAGACGTTGTCGGTCTATGTGGATTGTGGAATAATGAAAGCGTGAAGCCTGCTATCAAATAATCCTAGTGATACAAAGATGACATTGAAGGAGGCGTTGTTGGTAAATATGAAATAATATTGAATAAACAAAATGGCGGCGATTTTAGCTGTACGTCAAAAGATCCTTGTACCTACCAACAATGTACATGTATGAACACGAACAATTTGGTCGGAAAAATACCGATTCTTCTTTTTCCGGTTCATCTTTGTTCCGTTGATTCCGAATTCATCTATTAATGGAGGTATTATTATACTGCTTCGGTTATTTTGAATTTATCTCTGACCGGTAGTGGAGTAGAATGGAGAGTGGAGACTTCAACTCGACATGCATTACCAAATGAACCATCTTATTCGGTTTTATTTAATATATTGGTTTGGTGCGATCTTTCTAGCACCAAAAACATCGGTGGTTGGAACGTTGGTGGTTCTATTATGTGGGGCATACTTACTGAAAGTTTCTGGATCTGGCCACTTACAATAACAGCTAGCGCGCACTAGTGAGTTTTTGTTGACCGATAGTTTGATCGTTCAGGGAACAGTATGGAGCTATACTGAAGTGCACACATTTGGCAATTAAAAATCGGCCGATGAAACGGAAAAGAAAAAGTTCGCGAAAAGCGTCCTCTTAGCAATGTTCTCTTTCACCACGATAACGCATCCTCACATTCCGCTAAGGTAACAGAAGCCTATTTGGAGGCTTCAAATGTGGAACTGGTGACGCATCCGCCTTACAGCCCGGACCTCGCACCCTGCGACTTCTTTTTGTTTCCAAAAATTGAAGACAAACTTAGAGGCACACGTTTTACGAGCCCTGAGTCGGCGGTGAATGCGTTCCATGAAGCCATTGAAGAGGTCCCTAAAGAAGACGGGTCCAAATGTTTTGTACAGTGGTTTCAGCGAATGCAAAAATGCATTAATTGCGAGGGAACATACTTTGAAAAACAATAAATGTATCGTAAAGGCTCCTGCAAACAGGCGCGACGCCCGATGCGAATCGCGCGCGACACAAAGGCACCGCTCGTTGCGCGACTTGCGGTGCCTTTGTGTCGCGTGTCGCGTCGCGCCTGTGTGTACGAGGCTTAAATCTTATATTATTATCTAGTCTTATTTATCAGAATCCAGAAACTTTCAGTACCTATGCCCTGAGTATACCAAGTGCCGCATGCCGTTCTTCTTCGTCTTATCGAATAGTTTGGACCAGAATACAGCCACGTCCATAGCGTTAAGGCTCCTTCAAACAGGCGCGACATGACACGCGACACAAAGGCACCGCAAGTCGCGCAACGACCTGTGCATTTGTGTCGCGCGCGATTATACATATAGCGTGTCGCGCCTGTTTGTAGAAGCCATTATCATTGGCCTCGCAAAGGTTTTTCATATCGCAGGTGTGGGTTCCACAGAGAACACGACACACAGAGCGGCTGATTCCCAAAAAGCTGGCCAAAACTCGAAAAATCAAGTAATTGATTTAAAATTTCTTACTCGGGGGTTTTCGGGGTCGCTGATTACGAATTTGATATTAAAAATTTTAAAAGCCACCCCCTTCCTCCCATATTGACTACCCCCTCGCGTGAAATAGCGTATATTATTCAACATAATCAAGATGCATGTCAATTCATATGTTTTCGTAGTCGCTGATTACGAATTTGATATTAAAAATTTTAAAAGCCACCCCCTTCCTCCCCTATTGACTACCCCCTCGCGTGAAATAGCGTATATTATTCAACATAATCAAGATGCATGTCAATTCATATGTTTTCGTAGTCGCTGATTACGAATTTGATATTAAAAATTTTAAAAGCCACCCCCTTCCTCCTCTATTGACTACCCCCTCGCGTGAAATAGCGTATATTATTCAACATAATCTAGCTGAATGACAATTTATAGGTTTTCGTAGTCGCTGATTACGAATTTGATGATGATCTATAACTTATTATGATCTATAAATTGGTATATATGGGTTTTTAGGGTCGTTTATCATGAATCTGTTATCAGAAATAGTGAATTCCAAATGGCCGTCTCACTTGCTCATTCTTGTAAATAAATGTACAAAAAACAGCATGTGTGCAATTCACACGTGGTAGAAATGAAACCTTCAAAAACACTGTATAATGCTTCCTATCTCATTTTCTCCCACGTTAAATCTTATGAATTTACATGTCTCTTTTTACTTTCGCTTTTTCGTTTCATAAACTTTCAAATCACAACGATGCTAAAGAACATCCATCCATCCATCCATCCATCCATCCATCCATCCATCCATCCATCCATCCATCCGTCCATCCATCCATCCACACCCACACCCACACCCACGCCCACGCCCACACATCCATTAAATGTGATGTCATTTGTACTAATAAAAAACAAAAACACTGTATAATGCTTCCTATCTCATTTTCTCCCACGTTACATCTTGTATGTCTCTTTTTACTGTTGCTTTTTCGTTTCATAAAATTTCGAATCACAACGATGCTAAAGAAGTTTTCACTTCAAAAACTCAACGGGCAGCTACGGGCAGCTAATTTTTCTTTTTTCTGGTACATAATAATATTATTAACAACTTTCAATAACTTAAAGAGCAGGATCTATCAAGATAAAAAAGTTTTCACTCGACTATATAGATAACAAAAAAAATAATATTAATAAAACACAGCCTGGGCAAATCTCTTTTTAACAATATACTATTTAGTATTTTATAAGCAGAATTTTTTTTTAAGTATTGTACTTACCTTCAGATTTAGAATCCATTTTTTTGTTTAAGGTTTTCTTGGCTGTAAAAACTTTCACACGTGTTCAATGCAAGCGTTTATTAATCGATTTTCCCTACGCGTGGCTACACGTGCCGTAACGGCCACATTCAGACTAAGATTATGGAAGGGATTCGAGGCAAGGGACCTCACTCCGAACATTTTTCGTCTCTTAGGGGACTCCTTAAGCCAACTTGATGACAAAAAAACCCTAACTAAAAACTTTAATTTTGGAGTTTTGGCCGCAGAAAGCGGCCTTCGGCCGCGTTGTGCGACATGAGGTGAGGCGTGAGGCATCGTTTGAGAAGCATCTCCAAAGTCGTCGTTATATTGAATGTATCCCCAAATCTAATTCTCATATTTATGATTTCATTTTACTTCCAATGAAGAGTGATCAGCTCTCTGAGTCCCTAGTCCCCACAATCTGAGCTAACATTCATACTCGGTCAATTTTAGTGTGCCATTAAATTAGGTCCGGGTTTACGACGTCTCGTGGTTTTTATAGTCGGTCGGATTTTACGAGTGTGCACGCAATGATGGCGCGAACCGTTTAAAAATGTTGCCATTTTACAAAATGTTTGACACCTATTATAGAAGTGTCATCGCCCTGGATTACCTACAAGTACCTTAAAAGGTTACATGCTCTGTGCTAATTAGTGTCTGCTTGCGAATAAGTTAACGTATGCTACGTGCCACTTCTGAACAGTCCTGGGTTCGACTCCCAGATCGAGCATTGTTACTGGTTTTTGCTCGGACCGTCCGACTAATAATGGCTCAAGACTAAGATACTTGGGACTGAAACATAACTTGACTTCCCAGAAAAAACGTAGTTAACTACCCTGTAGTAAGTGTTTCATGTCATGTCATTTCATGTTGTTTCTAAAATCTATTTGATAAGTTAAGTAGGTAAGTAATGTCGCATGATTGCTCCATTATTTTTCAGAGAAGGTGAAATGTTGAAGGTTAAATGAAAATATCACGACCTTGCACATAATGAGCCATTGTCGTATTGAATGGCATTATCGGCTGCTGCACGTGTGTGTTTTGTAGACAAAATTTATGTTATAATTTATCAATGCATCAATTAATACATCCTAAATAAGAATATAACACTTGTATTCCTTGAAAGGGTATGCAGAAGTCAGAGGTGTATAGTATAACTCAGGCTCACTCACCTACATTTCAGATTTCGCCAGTATTTTTTTTTTTTTGTAATTTCAGTCCCTTGTATTGGAAGAAACCAAACCTGTTTACACAAATCAGACTCTGACATCATTCTGTGAAATTTGTGTTGAAAAAAACCCATTGTAACTCTTTGCCCGACCATGGAGTCTAACTTTGGACCCCGCACGATCAGTGACTTGCGACCATAGACCAACGAGGAATAATTTATAAATATTTTAGTAACTAACCGAAACTACAATCTGGTACTTAATTAAAATTACAGCAGGCTGCAAGCGATATTAAAATAATAATTATGAAGTTAAATTATGATTTCATTACAAAAGAGTGATCAAAATTGTTGATACTTATTAAGGCTCGTACACACAGGCGCGACGCGACACGCGACTCAGAGGCACCGCAAGTCGCGCAACGAGCGGTGCCTTTGTGTCGCGCGCGATTCGCGTCGCGCGTCGCGTCTTTGTGTACGAGCCTTTAAATGTTTTCATCGATTTTAAATTAATTGGACATAAATAAGCACCGACATTAATTAATGCGTCAATCCTATGCACTAACCATGCAATTTATAAATTCTAAATAGCACCGTGTAATGTTAATTACTTTGCATATACCATTGTATGTATAGATCAGGTTCTTCTAACTGAACCGACAACTGTGCTGGGTAGTTTATTGCGCCAATTCTTTTTCCCATCGAAAGCACTAGGAAGAGGTGAAGGGCGGGCGTTTTAGGGGGCTGTTTTATGAAATATTGAAGTTCAAAAAGTGCTAATTCGATCTCTCAGCCTAATTTGAATACATGATTTTGCACAAAACCAGACAAACTATTACACTTGCGTGCAAGATTATCTACTTGCCTCTCTAATTATGTCATATACGAACTCTAGTGTTTCTATAGTAATTGAATCAAAACACTGACTTTTTCTCACATCTCAACTTATTGTTGTCTAAACAAGGCCTCATTTGTACTCACTCTCAGAGTTGTCATAATAACCAAATTGATACTGTTGACACGATTCGTATAATCACACTATCACATCACACTAATATTATAAAGTCGAAAGTTTGTGAGTGTGTGCGTTTATGTTTGTTACTTCTTCATGCTCAAACGTCTGGACCAATTTAGATAAAATTTTGTATGGAGCTGACACCCTGGATTAACATAATTATAGGCTACTTTCTATTCCGATATTCCCACGGGATGGAAACATGCATGTGAAACCGCGGAGCGCAGCTAGTCGTCTATAAAGCCCAGTGTTTACTCTTTATCATATAAACACTAGTGCAATTATTACATGTTTCTATCGGACACTAGCTGACCCGGCGAACTTCGTATCGCCTCAGAATCTAAATCAGGCAATCTGTTTTTGAGATATCATCAAAAAAGCCGTTCCATACAAATGTATGACAAAATGGATTAGGTAAGTACTTATCTTCATTATTTCTTTTTTTTTTGATATAGATAATCTGCTATTAGAGGCTGAGACAAATCCGACAAATCAAAGAACATAAAAATTGGTCCAGCCGCGCGTTCTTGAGTTATAAATGGTGTAGGAACTTGCGAGAACATGACTAATATAATATAATATACATAGTTATGCCTGGATGCGGCTGATTGACAACACAGGAAGTTTCTAAAATGTTTATGCGATCTCCTGGTTCTTTAATCTCGTTTTGGTCGCCATACAAATAAATAAGAGCACCGCTGTAATGAATGAGTATACGGATATACCTACTTACTTCCTGCTTTTGAAGTAGGTTTTACTACCTACATAAATAATCATATTTTATGTGAAAAATATTAGGTACTTACTATGACCAGTTTTTGAACTAGGCAAAGACATACAAATTATACAGGCTAGTCCATTTTTAATTCCTTCACTTTGAAGAATATTTTGACAAAATACTATTAACAAGTTAATTTTCTGATTTGTTTTTATTCTTATCACAAAGTCATGATAAAAACTTACATATTCAGACAAGAATACAAGAAAAATATTGACGTGCAATCTTTCCTTATCACTCATGTGACATTCACACATGCTTGATATTTAATTTACATACATTCCAGATAGTGTTTTAATAAAACAATGATATAATTAGGTGCCGTGGTTCTACCCTTGATAAAGATAGCTTAATTAATACAATGTAATGCTTCTGTAGGCCACTAGGCCATCGTGTGTACACAACAATGGCCCATTTCTCAGTGCTTTCACCTTTAGGAAATAAAAAAAAAATTACATTGACATTATACATTTTTTATTGCGTTTTCTCGACATGTGTAGGTATGATGTGTGAAAGGTTAACCTTCCTGCATTAACATGTATTAAGCAGGGATAACAACAATTTATCAATGTTTCCATAATTGTAATCATGTAAAATATACACAGACATGAAACTCAGTCTTTATCAGTGTACAAACACACACTGCCTATTTCCCTAACTGTTGCAAAGATCAGGGGGCCTAAAAAGGCCACTTTGGTAGAATCATAAAAGGATAACATAATGGACAGTTTACTGTTAAGTTAATCGTCAATCAAATCCCATTGTTGAAGCATTTTTCAGTTATTTTTTTTTTACTGTGTTAAATGCCAATCAATACAATCCAAATCCAATCTCAATCTCTGATTGTACCATACGTAGTGCAGCGAAAAAAATAAGAACACGGACTGTCTTCGCCATATTATGTTATTACTACTGCAACAATAATTTATATGAATCATATAATAAAATGCGATCTAGTGACCTGGATACGGGACGGTTGCACTGTGATATCGATCGCTACGGAGAATTATTGCCGTATTCTAGCACATTCATCAATATTGCAGGCGGGAACGAGCGCTCTGCTGGCAGCACTGTTATTTTTCGCAATTTTCTGGCATCTATCAAGTTAATTGCCTATTTTAACTGAATTTCTCTGGATAGTTATTATGTTCTATATTCTTGAAAGAGTAGACGACCGGCAGCATACGTTGGAGGAATGACAAATTAACAATGAAGAAATCATAACCATAGACGAAGGTCCCAAGGTAAAAAACCAGAATTTGGCCGTTGAAGACGCTAAAACAGTCGTTAGATTACTCACCATAATAAGCAATACCCATGAAAACAAAAATACAATAACTTTATTGTTTTTCGTATACAGAGACCAGTAAAAGTAGTGCCAAAAAATAGGTTGTTGATGCAATAATAATATAATTGTAGCATGATAAGATAGCGGATTGATTTCAAGGAAAGCAAAAACAAACAATGTTTTATCTTACACAAGTACTTTCTTTACACATTTGTGTTTATACTGTAGGTACTACAGTGCAATGGAAAAATGTAGAAGACTGCAAGGGGTAAGAAATAGCGGCAAATTACCAGACAAGTCATGTACAAGTCTTCTATTTAAAGTTTAAAGGGAAAGATACACTGGATACAATAGTGGATACGATACGAATACACTAGATACAATAGATGACCTCATCAAGTGTTCAACAATAAATAGAAAAGTTTTAGAACATCTAGGCTATTTTTACAAAGTAACACAGACTTACGAGTAAGTGCAATGCTAAAATAATCATTATCAGCTTACTGACATTTTTTTTTGTTTAGACTAATTGCTCCCCGCGACTTCGGTCGTGTGACATTAATACCTTTAGATTTTCTTTTCCTAAAATAGCCTAAGTTATTTCTTATAAGATCAGCCAGTGAAAGTCCCGTCAAAATCGATCAAGGCGTTTTGGAGATAAGCCGGAACATACAGACAGTTTTTTTTTATAAGTGCCGAATACATATACCTACTTTCTTAATATGCAATTAGTAAAAAGCTATTATTTTGACATTATAAACAGCTGGTCGATTCTGTAAAAATCTCACCGTGAAAATTTAGGTGAAGTGAGTTTGTTTTTGCTAGGAATTGACACTATTGACAGCTCACTCCACGCTCACTTCACTTAAGTTTTCACGGTGAGATGGTTACAGAATAGCAACGCAGTTCAATTTAATTTAAGTGGAGTGATCTTTTAAGTTGTAGTAATGAACTGAAAAGTCAAACTCGACAGGACAGGGCAGGACTTGAAAGGTCTACTTATCCACGTTCATTCATCTTTATAAGGCTGAATGCAAAGAACGTGTTCTGCCTTTATTGAAATTTAGAAAAAAGTAAAAATGCGGTATACCTATTCAGGAATACAATTATAACCATTTCTTTAAAGGCTCCTTCAAACAGGGGCGACACCGCGCCTGCGCCTGTTTGAAGGAGCCTTAAGAAGGTAGATTTATTGCTGTTTTTGATCGATATCAATTACATAGCTAGCTGTCAAACAAAAAAAAAACTTTATGCACTTTGTACGTAGGTCATCTACCCTACCTAGCTAAATGGTGTGCTGTGTAGGTATTGAATATCTAACAATAATGTTATTCAATTAGTTATTAACCACACTGATTGCGTTAATGAGGATCATTTTGTAAATTGCAACCATTACGAAATAAATACTCAGTAGTTTCCGATAGACTTTCATGACTATAGGCTGTTGTGAATAATTGCAATATTTACAAGGTCTACTTAGATCCGCCATCTTGTTCCTGTTAAGGTGATAAAATGATATAATTTATTGACTAAATGATACGTGTACACTGACAAGTAACTAGCAAGCTGCTTCTCTATGGTCAGAGAGTCTAACAGCCATCACGAATTTATTTGGTTGACAATGGTTGATCTTTGTGCCACTGCAAACATTTCAAAAAACCGTTGTGGTGTAACTTTAACTTAGAACTGTGGTGGTCCAGTGGTAACGAACCCGAATTACGAGTTGTAGGTCATGGGTTCGGACCCAGACAGGCACTTTCATCATCATCATCATCATTTCAGCCGAAAGACGTCCACTGCTGGACATAGGTCTCCCCCAAGCACCTCCACTTCGATCCTCCGGTTCTGTGCTTCTCGCATCCAACGGGTTCCTGCGGCCTGCGGCAGGCGCTTTACTTTGTGTTATTTCATCACCATTGCTCTCAAAAACGGTGAAGGAAAACATCGTGAGAAAACCGGCATGTCCTAGAACCAAAAATTCGAAGACATGTGACATCTACCAACCCGCACTGGGCCCGCGTGATGGATTACGGCCCATTCCCTCTCACAGAGAGGAGGCCTGTCCCAGCAGTGGGAATAGTATAGGCTAATTATGTATGTATGGTGCAACTTTAAGATAATCTAATGGGTAAAGTAGAACAAATGCTGGACAAACAGACATACTTTTCATCGTTCTACCCTTGGGCCTTGTCGGAACTTTTTTGGGGTTGGTGGAGCATCTTCTTCCATAATATGTACCTACAGCTATTCTATTAGTCGTCTCATCATTTTTACCATTCATCTTCAATCATCGCAACAAGAATATAATCATACTCATCTTCAGTTTAAAACGTTTCTTTTTTTATGTGATTGCAGCCAGTAACAATAACCAATTCTGACCAGCCAGTGCTAACATAAAAAAAAAATGACACGTCTATGACTTATTCCCTAATTGCAAACTGACGTTTTAGTACGTCACACATTAATTGGTTCGATGCCACAGATACCGGACACATTAAGTAAGGCAACGACGACTTTTTTCCTCAATTAACGTTAAATAAACTGGTTTAGACATATGAGTGCTGTCCCTCGTTAATACCATTGGTATTTTTAAATGTAAGTACTTATTATGTGTTAAGTACTTTTGTTCTGCTTTTTTGTTGTATGTAGATATAGCTGTGTGCCATGTTTTTATGCTTTTGCTTGCCAATAATGGCTTCAGAAACTGATAAATGACTGACATATTTTGATATATGACTAAAAAGTAATTTATCGAAATCTGTTTTCAAATCCATCATTTCTTGTTAGTGTGCATTATCACGATAATGTTTATATTTAAAACAAGAATCGAATAAATAAATCTATACATAAACTAATAATAAAGCTGAAAAGCTTGTTTGTTTGAATTGAACGAGCTAATCTCTAGAACTACCAGAGGGGCAATTCTACTAATTTTAACAACGTTCACAGTCTGATCTCAGTCTCAATCTGTCAAAAAATACTTCAAATTTCCCTACATTTTGATAAGTTTTTGACATTTCTTTGTCGCCGAGATGAGACTGCGACTAGATTTTGAACGTTTTAAATTAGTAGAATTGGCCTACTGGTCTACCAGTCGGAAAAAAAATTGTTTTTGCATTTGACAACCCAATTTTTGAGGAAGGCTATAAGTAGGCTATTTAACATCACGCTAGGAGCCGAACAAAAAGAAGAAAAGTCAGGAAGAACGCTAAGCGAAAACTGAGTAATATCACGGGCAGGCGATGCAATGCAATTTGCGACGGTATGGGTCGGGGAAAAGAAATTTCACGCGGACGAAGTCGCGAGCAGAATAAAGCATGCACCCAAAATTGCAGTACCAAGCTAACATAAAAGAAAGTGAAAAAGTAAACTAGAGCATACTCTGCAATAAACCCTATTTTCAAATAAAGAACACAGTCATGCAGGCTACAATTTTTGTTATTCGTGGGGTATCAAAGTGCTCGACGTGTAGCAATAAGTCAGGTAAGTACCGCCTACAATGCGTTCCATGTATGGCATAAAATAAAGCTGAGTTACTTCTACGGCGTCTCACGGAGCGTGGTGCAAGAGTTAAAAAATGAGAATAGCATAACAAAAAAATCAAGAGTAAGATTATATTGTGACGTCACATAATATGAAAACCAATTAACAGTTTTAGTGATAAATTTGATATGGCTCAGAGAAAATCAGGCGTACAACTTCTGCTTCCCTAGTCCACTAAACTAAAACAAAGAAAAAAACTACACTGCTTTAAAAACTCGGACATTTCTCTCAAAAGAAAATGTTTACAGAAAACCTTGCACTGTGTTAGAAACAAGGCAACAGTTTTATTAATCAAATCGCTACATCTTATAACACTCGCCTGACCAGCGTCGCCGTCTCCCCACATCCGCAGGGTAGTCATTTGTGTCCATATCTGTTCCACACATCCTAGCGAGCGAATTAAATAATCTTATATCTGAGCTAACTCGACCAAACATGGCCATCAGGTATGTAAGACTTTATTCTCTATAATTATATAAGGGTAAATAGCTTACCTTTGAACGCGACCACATACGGTGTAATTATGTGGTTTGACTATTATAAGTTCTAGGTTTTTGTCTTGTTTATTGATGACTAATTCGAGTGGATTCGTGCAGCGGTTATAGGCAGATACCACCTGTCATGAATAGGTGGCGTAACAGTGACCAATTAAGAGAACAGACTTATTATCTAAACGTACAATGAGTAGTGAATAGTCTTCGAAGGATTGTAAACAATTTCCGAGGCAGAAGCAGCCACCTTGTAATGAAAATATTATTATGTCATCGATATACATGACACTACTGTGAGTACGTAGTGGATGATTGGAAAGATGATAACTAATTTCATATGGGTGATACCTACAAACCGGAGAACAAACGGATGATATACCGGAAAATATTTAACCCTCCTTCTGGCGCAGTCGGGTAAAAAGTAAGTGAACACTGCTATGATCGCAAATCAGAATGAAGAAAACAAAAATGTGCTGTGTTGTATCCAAAGAAATTAGGATATAATTATGATAATTGGGTGATGAGGATGAGCTTTATTAAAATACAGACAATATGACCAGATTCCGCCAGCCTCGAATCTTAATTTATTTGTTCCTTCGCCTCACCAACCTACCAACAAGCATCCTTTTGTTTTCTTGCGTGGTGGAAAATCCTCATGGATCTCCGCCGCCCTGGGGCGGGCAGCGGGGTCTGTCAGACTCTTACTGACTAAAAACCATCCCGGTGTCTCACACCTACGCCGGGGTTCGCGGGAACGTACGATCAACCAACATGCAACCTCAACTAACTGACATGTTTATTCTGAATACACCTGTAAGCCCCTCTAGTTAATAAAACACAGCTGCAATCACCATTATTTTAATGATTAAACGTTTACACGCCATTTATAGCTATAAAACAGCCTCGTTGACTCAAAAAGTATCACACTTGATAACCGGATAGATGTAATAGGATGTAATGGTAGAAATTTACATGGAACGACAAGTCCAAGATCATAATGTGGCGGAAGACATGGCGCCAACTTATAAATAGTTTTCAATAAAGTGCCGCCTTTAGGTGTAGTGAGTAATCTCACTGGAAATAATTGACTCGTCCTTGCTGACAAATTAGTGCAGTGCGTTTATCTTTATCTCTGTCTTTCTTTATCTTTTGAAGGGACAGGGAGATTGCGAACATGGATGCAATAACATAAAGCTTGGTATTAATCAATCTATTACAATGGCTTTGTTTGTTGAAATCTTTGAATTTTAATTTAGTCATTGCCCTTTGAATCACAGCTGCTAGTGCTAACCTTTTGTAGTTTGCTGACAATGTATCTATACCTACGTCCAGGTTGATGATTTTATAGTTTTTATAGTAAGCATAATGCTCCAGAAAATGTAATTCTTTTCGTCGCAACTACAACAAAAGATGAAGCAGACATTCCGCCTTTGCAGAAGTTTTAGTTCTTAATCACCTATATGACGAATAAACACGATGAATCATCTACTGTACCTTGAATACTTCACCTTTTTCGCTTTTATTATCTCGTGATGTATCATCCAAATAGATTGAAAATAACTGATAATGGTTACATATATTTTAGTTTTTCCGTAAAAATATCTTTAATTAGAAAATTATACACATGAAAGATTGAACTGAATCTGTAACCAATCCTAAATCGGCAAGATTTGTGACTTTGAAAAATAAATATTCGTTCAACTCTCGTTGAAAAGTTTAAATTATTCTCTTTCCATTTCTTTGAGAAATTGACTGTAGTCCTTGAAACTGTCATCTCCAAATCTACACAATCATACTTCTTCGCACAAAACATAACATTTTTTTAGGGTATCATTAAATGAAACGATATTTTATCATTTATGGACAGGTCATTGAAGAGTTCTATCACGTCCCTTCGATATACGCAAACTAACCCTATAAGGGCACCGGCAGATTCTCTGCTTCGGATGAATACTAATGCCCGCGACAAAAACGTTAATGTGCCCTTCGTCTGTTATTAGGCGAAACTAAACAATGTATTCTGTGATTCAATTCAATTTCATTATTGATTATTCAGCCTTTGTTTTGTACTTATGATAGCAATTAATTTTCATTCATTTTGACAGTTTGCATAATGTTTGTTGCGTAATTTGGTGTTCACAAGTCTTCTTGAACACTTGATCACCTAAATGAATATTACTGGACTGTCAAAATTATATCTATTGGCGACTTGGCGGTTGTTTGTGTGTTATACAAAAAGTGTAAACTATTGCTTATTGACTATTGTTGTAGACTGTTTCCATTTCTATATCCATTGGCGGTTGTACAGACGCCAGCACATCAATCTACTACAATCTGTCAAATTTCTTTGATAGATTTTCAACTTTATTGCTAACGCATAAGGTTCAAAGTTGATTGGGTAAATTTGACAGTTTCGGGTAGCTTGATGTGCTGGCGTCTGTACATAAAATATATATGCATGTGTTACCTATACAAAAAGTGTAGATTCTTATAGCTAAATCCGAAATGTGTTAAGGGCGTGAGAGTTGCCTTTCTGCCAGGTTTATTTATGCTGTAATGCCCTTCTCAACTTCAACAGCTCATAAATTACTTGTAAGCAAGCATACGTGAGACCTTAGTTAGATCGACGAATTTGGGATCACCCATCATTGGAGGGCCCTTCCTTTACAATAATCAGTATATGTCCTATTTGCACCTCCTAACCGGTGTTCTTGTGACCCCGCGCTGTGATAACCTTTCAAATAACAATGAGTTTAGAGGTTACTGCTGGTTAAAAGCCAAAATGCTAATGCAAGCCTTGGCTTGTTCTGTTGTGCTTGATGGTTATGCTCGGCTTGGAAAGAACTCAACAGTAACGCTCCAATTTGATAACTTACAAAATCTTTTACAGTTCTTATCAAAAGCAACACAAAAGCCAGCACACACGATTGGCCTTAAAATTTCTCTCTCTCATTTACGTGCCAATTGGCTTTAGTCTCATAATCCAAAAACCGGTCGCACCGGTGAAAAGTTCAGCTGTCCCGCATTCATTCTGCACCAGATTCCATCATTCGTCACGATGAGAATGTGAATTACACGTAATTACACCCTTTACGGAAATATATTACATTGTTCTTGGATAAAAACATGATAAAAAGCAAAATTGTTAACGCATGCAGTTTGAGTTTTCCAAAACCTTATTAACATTTCAAAAGCAGTTGACCGTTTTTATCATTCACGGTAAATAAGGACACAGCATCTTTATAAAATAACACAAAGATTGAAATTAGTTGGGCTTGGGATTCTGAGATATCGATTGTCGATTGGAGACATTCTTCAAAAGCTAAGTCATCAATCAGCCCAATTATGGTCTTGTTTTCTTTGATAATACAATAGCAATTCATGCCGGAGATTGGATGTTACATACTCGTACTCTCTTTCAATAAAGTGTGATTCTATCGCGTATCGGTCCATGGGATTATTAGAAAACGTTTATCTTCTTATTGTGTACATACGGCGACACATCAAGCTATACATTTCAAGTTTTAGCTAACCTAGTATTGTATAGGACTATAGGTTATATTATGTATAGGTTTTGTGTCGCCCGTGCATACCTATAGTGCATTGAAGGAGTATGTTCAAAAGATAATAGGGTCGGTATTTTTTTAAGAAATTTCTAGGATGCATCCTTCATGAACCAAATAGGGTAAGCACCACAGAATAATCTTGTTCTATTAGGGTCTATGATGAATTATTTTGTGCAGGAAAATTCTATACTTAGAGCAGAATAGGCGTGCAAAAAAAAACTTAAAATATAACCTATCTAATAAAAAGTAATTAAAAAAAATTAAACGAACTTCAAAAAGAAATTAACCAAAAATTATGAAATTGCTTTAATTTCGCAAGTCGGTGGTAAAAAACTAAAACTATAAAATACAGACAACCCAAACTAGACATCGACTTCCGAAATTAAAGTTATTTCATAATTTTGAGAGATAATTTCTTTTTGAACTCGGTTTAATTTTTTTAAATTACGTTTTTATTTCGTAATTTTTAGTTTTAAGTAAAAACTGGAATATTTGTTTTTTGTAATAAGTAGTTAATAGTTTTATTGTAAATATTGCACTAGAATTTGACCAAGGTTTTGAGATGTTTTCCCTTGCCATTACACCCGTAGCTCGTATCAATAAGCCAGGCCGTCACACTTACCTACACGTAGGTATTAGTCCATATCTCGAAAATTCCTTCATCGATTTTGATGAAACTTGCTTCCCTAAGTGGAATTAAATGTAAGCCAATAAAAAAATGGTCACGATCCGATTAATAGTTGCGGAGAAATGCGTGGACAAACATATATACTTACATACGTCTATAAAATTTTGTATATTTGTTTGGAAGCCCTAATAGATTGTCATATGAGAATATAATACAATTCCAATAAACATACATACGTGTCGAATTGATAACCTCCTTTTTTTATGTCGGTAAAAACAGCCTTCAACATAATAGTAATGTTGCTACTATTTATGTTCGATCGCGTAACTGAAATATCCTTCAGATAACGACTCATAAATTCATAATACAGATACTTAATTATCAGGATCAGGCGACTGTGTCGAGTGCTCGAGTGTTTATCTTGGTATAATAAGTCGATAAGAAAATTCGCAGCAATTGATAAGTACGTAAAATGACGGAGTAAACATATGATGCATTTTGGGGTCTGTCTGATAAACATTCATGAAATGAATACGTAGGTATTCGAAATAATCAATGAACATCTTAATAAGGACACAATGTTCATAATACGATGTAGGAGGTACAACCGCGGACATTGGTGATTGACCACTTTTCAACCTCACCCAATCTACAGAAATCCTTGTAGGTAATAGGTGTACTAGAAGTCAAGAACACAGCAAGCTTGGACCTCGATTTAAAACTATAATTATTGAGTTCAAAGAGTAAGAACTTAGTTAGAAATTCAGATTCAGCTAGGTAATTGCGTAGCACAGTCTGTAGCGATGGCTTGCATTTTGAAAGTTAACAACATTAATTGCGTTATTGACGTTGTCGAGCAGACAAATTTTTCGAACATATGAAACAATGAATTAACCATATCCTTCAAATTTATTCAGATTGAGATTGCCTGACTCTCTAATGGCTCTGGAAGTCAATCGTAACGTTTTGGACGATCAATAAGACCAACTCAATTCTGCACGCGTTTAGGCCCTGTACGTGCGAAAAGACCACTGTTTTCCCTTAGGTATTGTTAGCAAAAAAAGTATGAACGAAATAAAAGGAATTTGTAAATGAAAATAGGAAAGGAGCGTACCTTGGTAGAGTCAAGCGCACTACGCACATCATTGGTAATTCTTGCAGGACGAAAATCGCCCTTACATCTACGACATTAAGGCGCTGTCAATGTCAAATTGTTACCACTGATACTGTTGACTGTAGCATTATTGAATAACTATGACGATTCCAAAAACCGCTATACAGGAATGAATCCAGTAATAAGACGTCTATTTCTAAAACTGTGAACCTTGGAAAATCCAGTTCAGGGAGTCTTGATACTTTACACCGTGTTGTGTAAATGATAAAGATCTACTATCAGACTATCAGTAGATTAAGTATACCAAACCCATAATCACGAACAAAAGAGCCGGCAGTTAGCCGCCATTATAGCGCAAAAAATGACAACAACCGCAAATCATATAATTTTGAAATCACCCAGCTGGAACATCTCAATATTTGTTTACAAGCCAACGCTAAAACTACAAAAGCGTAAAACTAACTAGCTAACGTAAAAACTAATGCCTATTAATATAACTTGTTACGATTTTCTTTTGTTGCCGCCATTTTGGAACGGGAGTTGGCGCCAAGAAGTTTTTGTTAGGTTATTTTTATGACCAAATCAGCAACGGTTGCTTCGGGTAATGAGTAATGATTCAAATAAAGGAGGTGAACTTATGCGTGTGAGTTAATTTTGTTGAAACTTAACTTTGAATGATTTTGTTCGCGTTATTTATGAAGCTACTGGCACAGACTACTAGCTAAGTAATATCTTTATGGACTTTAGAAGATTATTGTGTTGCTCGAGCAAACAGTGTCTGTCTAGTTTCCTTTGTTCTACAGGCAGGGTGATCAGACCGGAATAAATCGTTTATATCATTTATTCTGTGAGGAATTGCAGCCTTCCTTTCTTAAAGGCTCCTACAAACAGGCGCGACACGCGATATAAAAGGCTCGTACACACAGGCGCGACGCGACACGCGACACAAAGGCAGCGCAAGTCGCGCAACGAGCGGTGCATTTGTGTCGCGTGTCCCAAAGGCACCGCTCGTTGCGCGCCTTCGGTGCCTTTGTGTGTTAGCAAAATTAAGTAGTATTATGAGCAAGGCGATCTACCAGGCAACTAGTTTAATGTATGACTTATAATGTTAAGATACAAAGCTATTGTTGAGCTGTGCTCAGTGGTAGCAGTGGTAGGTAGGTAGGTAAAAATGTGTCACTTAATAGCCAAAATAGGTACCTAAGAACCACATTATTCAGAAGAATCTAAGCAAGCAGGTGATGGATAGGACATGTTTTGGGGATTCTCCTATGGCAGACAATAATTTTCCTGCTCAGGTTCGTAGTAGCCATAAAATTTGAATGGTAATAAAGTGAAAAACGGGTATAATACAGCAATGCACTACCATCTAATGTCCGAGCAATGGTAGGTAAGCACCTATTGGGAGCGGACGCTGGAATGCATCGCGCATGCGCCGCGTCCATAATGAAAATGAGTGCGGTACCCGTCACGCGGCCCAGGCGCTAACCGTTACCTAAAAACAAACACACAATGCCACCAAATCAAGCCAAAATCAACCTTAAACGAAAAGCAATAACAAAACAATACGATTACTTGATATCTTGGTAAAACAACCCGATTGTAAGACACCTTATATAGAGCCATATACGGTGGAGAATTATCGACCAATCGGACGATTTTTCATCGATGATCGACGCGGAAAATTATATTCATTTAAGTATATCGTTTTATTGCCAGCCATATCCTGCTTTGGAAAATTTATGGTTTCTTGTCATTCTATGACGAATGGAATAGCTTCTCGAGCCTTAAAAACTGTAAAAGCACAAGAACTCATCAGTCATACAGAGATCGGCGGGGCAATTGCATAACCCCCAAATATAATGGCAATTGATCGCAATGACTTTAATTTTGACATACATTGCTTCATAGGTTTGTAAAATTCGTCTGCTTATCAGCGTAAATAACGCAATGAACGTAGCTGAACTGTCAAAATGAAAGAAAGGCATTGCGGTCGATTGCCATTTTCTATGTGTTACGAAATTACCTCATGGTTCTTTAAATGGCACACCAGAAAGATAAGGTCATAGCTACCTATACATACTTACATACAAAGGAATTTTCCTTTACATCATCATTATTAATACTTATTTCACATTGTTCATTGCATAATAATAATAAACAATAGGCGGCTGACACATTTTTTCTGTATTTTAATCCCTTATTTATACATTAATAGAGCCTTGCATTATATCTACTGGTCTTTGTCACCAAATCAAACACCTTTGTTTGAAAAATAACCAACATGGAAGTTTTTATTATATACAGGTGAATTTTTCAAGTGGGCGTGGATGGCCATATCCGAAACTATAAGGAAACTACCTATGCGAAAAGTACTCAAAGGAGTCTCTGGCTCGATTTTGATGAATTCTAAAACTGAATCATTGGATTTTTGAAAAATCAATATTTCTAGCCAGGAATCGAACCCGTTGATTTTGAAAAAAAAAACACTATTATTACACCATTCGATAGTGTCGCTAATAAGGATAGAATTCTGGGAAGTAATGACATACGGCAAACTTAAGGAAAATGAAATGAATTTTAAAGTATTCATATTACCGACATGCGACATTACCTGTACCTTGTTCGAAATGATGCTCAATATTTTTATTAACACACACCCGCAGCGCAGTCAGTTACCTTCACAATATTATGTTCTAAATTCAAATTTTTATTACGATATTTGGAAAATATTCTAAATGGAATCAATAATATTGTAATGCTGAATGCAGTACGATTCTTGCGACGTCTTATCCATCTATGTATTGAAAACAATGGTCATAATTTTGAACAATTAATCAGTTAATGTTTAATAGGTAGGTAAAGGTAACAGAAGAAAAATAAAAATGTATTAAAAAATTAGCTCTTTTCTTTAGTTTGCGTATGTCATTATTTCCCAGAATTCGATCCTTAATATACAGTGCGTTTTTTTTTTTTTCAAAATCAACGGGTTCGGTTCCTGACTAGAAATATTGATTTTTCAAAAATCCAATGATGTAGTTTTAGTTTTCATCTTTGAGTAATTTTCGCTATTACTCATAGTTTCGGATTTGGCCATCCACGCCCACTTTAAAAAATCATTCTGTATAAATGAATAAATCAGCCTACACCCTAATTGCGTAACACACTATAAATCTCAATCTGAATCATTTTGAAGGATATTGCTAATCCATTGCTTCATATGTTAGAAAAATGTGTCTGCTCAACAACGTAGATAACGCAATGAATGTTGTTCAAATGTCAAAATGAAACCCATTGTTACTGATAGTGTGTTACGCAATTACCCCGCTGTTGCCTGTTGTCCCTCTACAGGGCAAAGGCCTCCCTTTCCTTTTTCCACTGAATTCGATCCCGCGCCAAAATAAACTCAGGGAAATTAACTGAGAAGCAAATTGACTATCAATTTAATGTCCGTACATTCAATCAAATCACAACTGTCATTCTTTTTCCGTCGATTGAAATTGCTATAACACAGTCAACGATCAAGTTCCCTGACTGTACCTACGGCTACATATCAAGATATACTGAACCAGTATAAGCTAACTTCCGATTGTACAGACGCCAGCACATCAAGCTACTACAATCTGTCAATTTTTCAATTTTTTCGCTAAAGCATAAGGTTCAAAGTTGATTGGGAAAATTTGACAGTTTCGGGTAGCTTGATGTGCTGGCATCTGTACGAAAAACCTATACAGTGCGAGGTCAGTTAAAACTGGAAATGTATAGCTTGATGTGTCGCCGTGTGTACAACATGTATTATTAATGTGTCTCTTTTACCGAATGCATTGTAAATTGTCCCTAATGCATTACCCTGTAACCTGCAACGTATTCTATTCAGTCAATCGCCCAGGTTCTGGACCGGTTCTGTTGGCAAAGATAACAGCTGCTGTGCTCCTACATTGTGATTGACACGAAATGTTCAGACAACTTGCTCGTTTTATTTACAAGCTTTAATTTATTATCTTCACTCTCAAATTTCTATTTAAACGTAAAGGAATAAAGTTAAAAATTGCAAAGCAGAATGAGGAGCTCAAAGATATTTTTCTCTACATAAGTATCGTAATCGTAATTCGTGCTTTTTTTTTGCAAAAATGCGCCTGAGTCTCGTAGTAGATAATACGATTTTGTTTTGTTTCACAAGCAGCTGATCCGTTCCAAGTTATATCGCGGCTTCCAACTTGAATCATTACAAGTTACTTATATTAGTAAATAGGGCTAACCAATAATAAGCAGTCATTGAAAAATAATTCATAGAAGTTGCGGTTGCTATTATAAAACGTGTCATTAAAGCAATATAATTTATTTATGAACACATAAAATGACTCATAAACGATATATGTACATATTTACAAAGACTCGGCGCTTTTGACCTGTCATCGTACATTCATATTTATGTCTGCAGCCGCGAATTTTCTAAGGTAAAATATTTTAGCAATTAATCGTTTGGCTTTCTTTGACCTGAAAACAGTAATTCAATGTTTATTTTTGAATATGATGGGTGATTTGTAGTTATAAAAGCTTGATGAACTTTAAAATGTTATTGAACATACACATCCAAAGGAAATTGTAAAATTAAGACAGTAAGTGCAGGCACGTGTAGAATTTAGTGAAAATAGGTATTCAGCAAAATTGATTTAAGGCACCTACAAACAGGCGCGACACGTGATATAATCGTGCGCGATACAAAGGCACCGCAAGTCGCGCAACGAGCGGTGTAAGGTGGCGCGCGATTCGAGTCGCGCGTCGCGCCTGTTTGCAGGAGCCTTTACTTTGACACAATCGGATATTTCCACAATCGGATATTTTTTCAATTAAATTTGTGCAAATACATTATTTATCATCTGACACTGACACGTTTACTTTTGCCAGAAACTACTCTGATTTTTCCAGAAGATCCTCCTAGCTACTTACCTTCATTAATTTCATTCAAATCTTTACAAATAAATAAAATTTATCAGAATAACAGCTTTTTACTAGATGCACATGACTGTATACATATATACGGTACTTACAAGAAAAAAATATTTCTCGGTCTGTCTGTTTGTTCCGGCTAATCTCCGTAACGACTGGACCGATTTTGACTGGAATTACTTAAAAATAAAGAAATTCAAAAGGTATTAATGTCACGCGAACAAAGACGCAGGCTGCAGCTAGTACCTATTCAAATATAACCAAACCGATTCAACGCTAAATAATCAACTCACTCAACAAGCTCTACATAGTCTACCTACATGAAGGAAGAACCATAACATCAATAAAGAAAACCTATTTAAGGACAAAACCACAAATACCACCAACAAATTTCTTAGAACTTTAAAAACGCTCCATAAATTATTTTCATGCGGGCATAGCTCTGCTGTGTACTGATGCTTATCAACCGTAGAATGTCGGACTAAGTCAAATCATTTATTTCAAATAGGCACATTAAAGGCACTTTTGAACGTCAAAACTTACAGTAAAATTGAATTGATTCTAGTCGCCCCTTCCAAAAGGTAGTGTTCGTATGGAGAAGAATGGGCAAGAAACTCCACCGTTACTCTTTTAAAATGTTTTACAAGGTTTTGTATACAACATATAATTATATGCGAAGATGATGTACCTAGAATAAAATTAGTCTACCACAAAAGTAAAAAGAATTAAAAATGAATCAATGACAGGTACCTAAATCTTATGTGATAGATACATGGTGCTCACATATTTACAAATATTGTAAAAGTAGATGATTTTCCTAGAATTTTAACAAATGTGTGAGTTACTGTAGTCACAAATTGTAAAAATCAATGTGATAAAAATTTTAAAAATATAAATTAAATTAGGAACCAATTTGATTTTGTCTAGACTCTACTAAATATTCCTTCTGACTGTCATAAACTTATAGAAATATACAATAGTAGCACCAGTGACATAAAAGTTGAGGAGTCTGTTAGTGTGTGTGTGTGTGTGTGTTGTGTGTCTGTGTGTGTGTGTGTTGTGCCTGTGATGCAGAAAGATGAAGAGCATGTGTCAATAATTTTGTTAAGATTAAGAATAATAAGACATAGACCAAGGAAAAGACAGATTTTACGAGTTAAATAAAGATGATACAAGGATGTGAAATCTCTATCAGCCCTTACACCAAAAAAAAAAACGTACGCACTGCTATACATCAAGATATACAGAACCAGTATAAGCGGACTTCTGATTATACGAAAAATCTATACAATGCGAGGTCAGCTAAAACTGGAATAGTATAGCTTGATGTGTCGCCGTGTGACATAATTATGTGGAAGAAAAAAGATATGTAACTGCACCGAATCCGATTAAATTGGGATAAGAACTGAAGGATGATAGCAGTTATAAACTTATAATGTAATACGAAGCGGTCTACAATCAAAATACGTTCTCATCCAACTCGCCTCTTTACAGCGTGTTTTAGTGCATAACGAGATTTAAAAAGAGATGGTAATGTTCATTGTATGCAAACTCCAACGATCCCGAAATCGATTCAGTCTGATTGAATCTCGCGAGAGTTGCTCCATGTGTCGGAGACCGTGACATGTAAAGAAGCTGTTGAAAAGTCGAAGTAGATGCACGGATTTAGGGTTACCACTGGGCCACCACTGATTAATAAGTGTTAACTCTAATCAAATCACACCTTCGGCTGTTAAAGACGACAAAGGAAATACCCCTTTCAGTAACCAATAGTCCGCAATCCCCTTAAGATCAATATATGTATTTAGGAGTATTTCATATATGCACAGCAGATCGCAACTAAAATAGTACTTCAGGTCTTTCTCAATTATAACACCAATTGTAAATGTAGCCGCGAATTCCCTTCTTATTAGATAATATGTTGACCCGGGACCCCGGTATTAAGCAATTTAACCCATTAAGCGAAGTATGCTGTTGATTGCAACAATCAACGGCCGGACTGTTTGATTGACACAGCCTAGATGGAATTAGGACTCATTTCATTGATACATACAGGTCATCAACTGTCTGTCAATGTCTACGATTACTTGTATCACATAGAATTAGCATAATGATTAACTGGTTTGATTGTTGCTTTGACTGTTAAGGGTGAATTTCACCAGTGGAACTGAACGCGCTCAGCACATCTAAGCAGCGTTCAAGAGTTGTCAATGTCAAAATTGTTATGATATATTGAGTTCAGTTTCATTGGTGAAATCCGCACTAAGCCCCGTATTATAGAACCTCACTCAAGTCTCAAGCATTACTTTAACCTAGTTTCAAACAATCAAATGAAACTAGACTTGACTAGTTTCAAATAATGCTTGAGTCTTTGATTAAGGTTCTGTAATACGAGCCAAAATCTGTAAAACTTAAATGAAACAAGTGCCCATCATCTTTAAGACCCGCAGAAGAAACTTTCAAACTGAACATAACCAGCCTATAATATTCCCACTGCTGGGACACAGGCCCCCTCTCGGTGTGAGGGAGTGGATTCCACCATGCGGGCCCAGTGCGGGTTGGTAGATGTCACATGTCTTCGAAGTTTTGGTTCTAGGACATGCCAGTTTTCTGACGATGTTTTCCTTCACCGTTTTTTTCGCGTCTGTTACCACTGGGCCACCACTGCTCCAACTGTTCAAACTGAACAGAAATATTAAATTAAGAGAAACACCAGCTCGTTCTTTAGAAAAATCTTCGTGAATGACCCATACACGGTCATATTCATGTAAGAGTGAATCAAGATTTGTGTTGGACAAACAGCGAACGGTTCAGCCCAGAGGTGCATATAAGCTATAACGCGGCAGTCACGATTCGACTTCGATGTGCACGTGTTACCGAACTGGTTTGTCGAGAGTTCGAGTAACGTTCGACATCGATGCTTCTACCGAATACTGTAGTAATAATGTATGGAAGGAAGATGTTTTTGGGTGAGTAACTTCGTGGTTTTCAAATGGATTCTGTCCAGGCATATTACCATGTGGAACTAGAGGACTATTATTAGGATCCTGTGGCTGAGACTCTATAATCTAATTTGTAATTGCAGTGAAAATTAAAAATAGGACTATTTTGTTTAATTTTCGACACCAATTACATGATTTTTATCTACTTACTGCTTTCAAGACGTTTTTGACTTTCATATCTGTTCCTTTTTCTTTGAAAGAGATGGTGACCACTATCAATGTCGGAACTTCGGAAGTTGTGGACAAAGAAATGAGATTCTTTTATGCCACCCATCATCAAAAACCTGTTAACTAATCCGTGCACATAAAAAACCAGCTTAACTTGTACTTGAGTACAAAATATACAATGTGGGGCCTGTATGAATAGTACGCATTGCAATGGAGATAACGGTACGTAGGCAAGGCATGCCCGTATCTGAATAGTTACGCAACGGATTATGCTACAATGATAGACTTGGTCGATCAACCGGGAAGGTCGTGAGAAATGTTGATTCATTATTCAGTGTTGCAGCGCAAATTGGAACTTTGTGCGATTGAGCGCCGCGTGCTTACCAACCTGATAGTTTGTAATACGATAATCGGATAGCGTAAGGGATATATGTTTTGTAATAACAACTCATACCTAGTGTAGGTAAAGTGAGGGAAATTCAATCCATGTAACTTTGTCTGTATTTTCTTTCGCTTATATACCACTGAACGGATTTCGATAAAATTTGGCAAGGAGATAGATTCTATGTCATCGTGGGAAGGACATAAGCTATTTTTGTCCTGGTAGCACATTCCCGTGGTATAATTTCCGACATACATGCGGGCGAAGCCGCGGCTAGAAGCTAGTTGTACATAAATTCAAATCAGAACTGTCAGTTTTTGAGAGTTGTACCTATGTAATATAGTGCTACAAGGATCTTTTGTCGTCTGAATGACATTGACAGAGGGGCTTTGTTGGTAAATAGTTGGGAAATTGTCACAGAAATTGTATTGATAAAACAAAATGACGGCGTTAGTTCCGTTTTTTGCCACACGCCAAAATAACCTTGTAGCGTTGTACCTAAAACACGGGAAATATATTTGAATTTGCTTAAAAAATACTCTCTCTTCTTTTTTTCATTTAAACCAAAGACATTGGAAATGAGGAAGCGACTTTTTATATTTTCAAATACACCAATGACCAAAGCAATCGAAAATGACATTGATTTTGAACTTTACATTGCGCAAATAAGCAATGTCATTGCAATGACAATAGGTTTCGTTCATTTACCTAACAACTTGTGGTCGACCATTTTTCTCGTGGACATCCTGCAATTTAAAAGCGTTGGACACGAACTCGCTTTGTGTGACTGAATATTACATGAATAATATACAGATGCGTCATAATAAATATGAAAGGTGCGATTTAACGATATGCCGCTGCGAATGTGATGAATTTTATTACAGAATACTATTCGCTCCTCACGTACACATATTTCCATTTATTTACTCGCAACCGGAATATGATGAACATTATTATTTTTTCGATTAGGTACGTATTGCCAAAAAAACAATTTAAATACACGCTAGCTTCCGCCTGCGGCATCGCCCGCGTGGTAGTCGATTAAAAGTATAAAGTAGCCTATGTCCTTCTTCAGGGTTCAAAGTATCCCTCACCAAATTTTACCAAAAGCGGTCCAGCCCTTTCGGAGTTTATCCGGAGCAAAACAGACAGACAGACAAAAATTAAAAAAATGTTTTTATGTTATAATAACTACCGTATATACTTTCATATGCATTTAGTAAAAAGCTGTTATTTTGGCATAATAAACAGACAATTCAGTTTTATTTATTTGTAAGTATATGCAGAGAGATTAAAACAAAAGACAGTTCTAAAAGGTTATATATTAAATGTCACCCTGCCCTGCTATGCGTTCTCTTACTGGAACCTTGTGGCCAACGTTTGATCGTTCATGTCCCAACGTGTGATCAAAAATTAAACTGTTCACGAAGCGAGGCGCACTTTCACTCATTGGAAAAGAAATGCTTAGTAATTATAACTGAGATGCGTGAAAGTAGGTAATTTAGTTTGTGTTCGTTGTCACGATAAGATTTGCGAGCCGTTATATTTGTCTACACTGCCGATAATTTATAGACGATGACGAATAGTCGGCCATTCGGCTATGATTAGGTACACCTCTACTCTACAGTCGCAAGGCGTTAATTACTACTGGGAATCATTAAGTTGTACCAGTAACCATGATTTTCGGAATAGTGTTACCAGAACAAATAAAAGATGAATAAAGTTAATATTATTTAAGCGGCGACGCGAAGGGGGACTACCTCGTTGGTCTAGTAGTGCGGGCTCGATGTCCTGGGTTCGATTGACAGTTCGGGAAAAATATTATTGAGTTTTTCCATCACGAATTTCTCAGTAGCAACCCGGAGATTGCGACAAGCACATAACTGGTCGAAGTGGCGGTGCTTGGGGGAGGCCTATGTCCAGCAGTGGACGTCTTTCGGCTGAAATGATGATCATGAACCTGGGGTTTGGATTTGTGCTTGGTTGATGGCAAAGGGCTCGCCCCTATTACATGCAACGTCAACGTAACTGGTGAAATGAGGTACCCGAAACTGTCAAATTTTCCCAATCAACTTTGAACCTAATGCGTTAGCGATAAAGTCGAAAATTGATTAAAGAAATTTGACAGATTGTAGTAAGTTGATGTGCTGTCTATAGGTACACAATACATCTGCCTAAAACCCTTTGGGGAATATAGGCGTGATGATATTATGTTATGTATGTTAGGTATTTAAAGCGCTAAAATAGGCGAGAAATTGAGAATGAATAAAATTAATGTGAGCTCATGTAGGTACAGACGCCAGCGCATCAAGCTACTACAATCTGTCAAAGGACATGTTAGGAAACGGGCTTAAAATAATATTTTTTTTGAACAGCTGTCATATATGGTTTTTCTGATAGGGAAACTTATTCAGGGTGGCCTGACAAAAACAGAAAAAATATTAAAAGCACCATTATTGAATAAATACATATTTTAAATCCAGATATTTTTGGTGTCATAATATTATTTTTGCACATTGAAACAAAGAAAAAATGGTTAAATATCATTTTTAAAGCAAATTATATACCTTATTGTTATTTAAAATATTCTAAAATAATATTAGATGGCTTAAAATAAAACCAACTCCATGAAATCATGGAGTTGGTTTTATTTGGTTGGGGTTGGTTGGTTGGAATCTATGAAAATATTACCTCTGCCAGCAAGGTTGTCATACTTGTCAGCTGTCAGTACACAGGTCAAAATTGAATTGAATTTGACACTTGATTGACGTTCACAATTCACAATGACAATAATGACATCCAACCGAAAAGTGTTGCCAAAATCAATAATTACTGTGGGTTGCAATTTATTTTTTAAATAATGATTATTAAAATGTATAATAATTACGGGAAAGGGTGCTTTCAAAAAAAATTTAAAAATTATACAAAGTCTCCTTAATTTATGTACTTTCATAAAAATATGATCTCTTCCCTGTTCACAGTAGCTTCGAATAAAAGCCCAGCTTCCATACAAAAACCTAACATGTCCTTTCTTTAATAGATTTTCAACTTTATCGCTGAATTATAAGGTTCAAAGTTGATTGGGAAAATTTGACAGTTTCGGGTAGTTTGATTTGCTGGCGTCTACAACTACGTCGTACATAAGTGTACTTAATCAATCTGAGCAATTATACAATCAAACATAAAAGGTTTTTTATTTTAGCCTAAAAACACTTTCTCTTTTTGTATAACGTTAATATCTTCTCTAAAACTATACCTAATCATCTGCCTAGCCATTTTCCAAACGGTTTTGGGGTCGGCTTCCACTCTAACCGGTTGCAGCTGAATACCAGTATTTTACATGGAGCGACTGCCTATCTGACCTCCATAACCCAATTACTGGGTAATACGATATCTCTATTAAGACTGGTTGCTAGATTTTCGGGCTTCTGATTACCCGTAACAACTGTCAAAGATCCACGAATGAAAGCACTACCTATCCACTTACAAACAAACATCATTAAACATGTAATAACAGCTTCACCATACAGTATTCAGTAATAAAAGTTACCAAAGACTGTTTTATCAGTTTTATCTCTATTACAACAGAATGCCTGCCCACTAAAACGTTTAATTACAATGTATGTATGCGTAGAACGGAACGCAATGCGCGGTATTTTACATCATTACCGCATTCCGTTCCATTATTCGGTATTTCAACATTAGGAGCGTGATTTTTTAATAATACTGCATTTTCATGGTAAATATTTGTTTCTCGTTGCAAAGTTACCATTTTATTTATGTTATGAGACTTTATTTCAAAACTAGTTTCCGCTCGCGACTTCTCTCGCGTGAAATTTCGGCCCTCCGACCCATCGCGTCGCGTACCTACTCGCGTCTCATCACTCGCCCGTCCTACTACTTTCTTTACGCTTAGCGTTCTTTCTGACTGGTCGTAGCGTGATGGTAAATAGCCTATATAACCTTCCTCAAGAATTGGGCTATCAAATGCAAAAATATTTTTTCTAATCCGATTGGTAGTTTCGGAGATTCCTACATACAAACAAATTTTACCTTTTTAGAATACTAGTATTATGTAGGTAGATGATAACATTTTAATAGACGTATGGAAACACTGTTTTTCTGTAACCTTCCCATAGCTACAAGATTTATCAGCTGATAGGCAGCAGCTGCGTGCGCATACCTGTGTTATTATCATCATTATATCATAGAGCCGAGGGCCCGTCGTCGTGGCTCAATAATAACAGTCGCACAGGGGGCCTAAAAAGGCCACTTTGGCAGAATCATAAAAGGATAACATTATGAATCATAATAATATGGCGAAGACAGTCCGTGTTTTTCTGTTTTTCGCTGCACTACGTATGTTTAATCAAAGAGATTTGGATTGGATTGATTGGTATATTAGCACAGACAAAAAAATTACTGAAAAATCCTCCACCAATGAGATTTTATACGAACATCCCTTGATCGGTGGATCGTTATGATTACCTCTCAGTAAGATTGGCTACCCGTAATGACTGTCAAAGATCCATGAATGACAACCCGAGGCACGGAGGGGTCACGGTATGTAAAGATGGTCACCCATCCACAGACCAACGCTTACCGCCTACATACAGCGATTGCCATAAAACGTCTTCCTTTTCTCCGACGAACCCTAAGCGTATCTTTTTCCGTCATAGCCACAGACTTATATTATAAGTAACCAATAGCCGGTCGTAGCCAATAATCAAGTATTTTATATTCGGGCCTTCGGGGTTCCACATAAAAGTTTGATGAGTCTCGCAAACACATAGTTCCCAGGCTGCTTGTCCTACAACACTGGTCTACATTTAAATTACTAATAATTTTTACTTTTTATTCTGTGTTTCACGAACTGTGTCCAAATAAAGGCTCTCGCAGACAGGCGCGACGCGACTCTAGCATACTTAATGATTTCTATGAAAACTTCATGGAAATTGTTTTACCAGAAACGCGTCGCGTCGTCGCGTCGCGCCTGTCTACGGAGAGCCTTCAACGTTATTTTTTTTCTTTCTAAATGAACTCAGGAAATGATCGGCAGGTAAATATTTTACATATCATAACGAGCATTCAAAGCAATAGCGCAAGGACGGCTGGGACTGGGTAGTTGCAGTGACATACTTCACATTCATTTACTTGGAGTAAGGAGACACCGATTTTATTGTAAAGGAAGACTCAGCGGGGTAATTGTGTAACACACTATTCAGTTCAACAACATTCATTGCGTTTTTTATGTTGTTGAACAGACAAATTTTTAGAACATATGAGGCAATGGATTAGCAGTATCCTTCAAAATGATTTAGATTGAGATTGATATATGTGTTACGCAATTAGGGTGCAGGTCATAACCACAGATAATCTCAACAACGTTAGACTAACAAGAGAGGTCTGTCTCATTCCAAAAGTGTATACTTAAATAAATGTCCATCGTCTTCTCGTAGTTTCTACACAGCCTTAGAATCAGTACTGTAATTAACATTCCAAGTCTACATTACTTTAAAATCAGTCTTACTTTTTTCAACATCAAATGTGCCGGCCATAATGGCTTTAGACGGGGACCATCTACAAAAAAAAATAAGGTATGAAGGTACGTCCCGTCCCGAAGGCACCGGGTGCCTTTTCTAAAAGGTAATCGCTGGGAGGTTTACTTTTTTTTTTTGTTTTTCGTAGAAGGCAAGGGCACAAAGAGTTGAGGCAGCTGCCAATACAGCTGGCTGGTTGATCTATCTTTATGTTTTTTAAATGTCACCTGGAGCTAACGCCAAGTCAACATTTATTATAGGTTGAGAACATTACCAATAAAAGTTCCCTACTTCGGTTTTGTGCTCCAGTAGAAACTTGTCGCAACATAAATTACAATGCTAAGAAAAACCTTGTACGGAAACTCGACACTCATTACATTGTCAATGTAAGTAACGTAAATTATGTTTTCTGCAAACAATGCGTAATTTACTTCCGCGAAGAAGAAGCTTTGAAACGCCCCGCCCGAAAGAGTGAAAGAGTATTTATTTGCATTTCTTGTATGAAGAGTTTATGTGCGACAGCAATAAAACACGATTTAAAAATATAATAAAAGTCCTCATTACAGCCTATAAATTCGAGTATGTATTGGAAAACCGAGAATTTACTTTCCTTATTTACTTGAAAAACAATGATAACATCAAAAGACAAGTGTTGGCGCCTCCCTACCTCGATATACAATTTAAAACACTTCACTGAATGCATCTGTAAACGTTTGCTTATACCGACAATACTTTCTTGTTTCATTGACCCACTATACTTGAAAACGCTGCATTGTCCACTGCCCCAACAATATGACGGATTAGTCGCACAAAGGGCGGACTCCGCTGCTGGTGAATACTATACTTTATAGACGTACATTTGCTGTATGCGTTCTATCGACGTACACTAGCGTGTTTAATTGAATGAATATGTATGACTGTTTTTACAGCACCCTAATTGCGAAACACTATTGATCTCAATCTGAATAATTTTGAAACCTATTGCTAATCCATGTGTCTGAATAAGTATGTAAATATGTCTGCTCAACAACGTAAAAAACGCAATGAATATTGTTGAACTGTCAAAGTGAAACCAATTGCTGATAGTGTGTTACGTAATTAAAATAAGATTTGTATTTATAGTGTTGTCGTTTGTCGTGTTATTTTTGAAGTGAAAACTTCTTTAGCGGCGCTGTGTACTTTTTTTGGAATGGGTAAAAACTTCTAAACTCGCGTCAGGTCACGTGACCCTGATCGAAAATTCGTAAGACGTAAAACGTAAGACGCGCGTTGTTGAGGACAGCGCCATCTATGCACATCGGGAAGAACTACGAGGGCCTCACGTACTAACTACGTAGTTCATCCAACAACGACGAGATGGCGCTGAACCACGGATATATAACTGACGACGAGCTCCATGCGAGCGGCTTGCTTCTCTTACCACTGCCGCGACCAACACCACGAACTGAAGTCTATCCTGTGTGCTTATTTGTAAATCTGAATAAATTCCTTTCACGAGAAGAATAAACCAGTCACTTTGGTCATCATACCTGATTTGCAAAAAACCCTATAAAATAAGGAACACACCTTAACACGCGTGTTTTGTTTATAAGACGATTCACAAAATACACTCGTAATTGTTCAAGTTTTCACTTCTGTCGGCACTACCGGAGTGCCAGTGTTTTTTTCTATCCACACCTTCGTGACTTTTTCTTCTCCTTCATAATAATCTTAATCTTTATCAATCTTATATATATATCATCGATTGCTTGCATTTGCAATGTAACCAATTAATTAAACGCTGCTGCATTGTCCACTGCCTCAACAATATGTCGGATTAGTCGCACAAAAGGCTGTGGTTAATATTATGCTTTACTAGCAGCGCCCCGCGGTTTAACCCGCATATGTTTCGATCACGTGATTTGAACGAGATAAAAAGTATCCTATATGTTAATCCTGGTTATAAACTATCCATGTGACAAATTTCATTCAAATCCATTCAGTAGTTTTTACGTGAAAGAGTTACAAACATCCATCCCTCCATCCTCACAAACTTTCGCGTTTATAATATTAGTAGGATAGTTGGAAGTTGGATACTAGGATAGGCGTACTTTTACTGAATGCGCTTTATCGACGTAAATATACTAGCGTGTTTGAAAAAATATAAATGCATTAACAGTTTAAAATTAGAATTGTGTTTGTAGAGTTGAACGTTTGTTTATTCTTTTTTCTGATCTCTACTAGTTATTCTGTGTCTCTACGTGACTTTATCCTCTCCTGTTTAATAATCGTAAAATGAAAGATATCATCGGTTGCTTGTATTTGCAATATAAATAATTTATTGGCTGGCACACCATTTTTGTGGTTGCACAGCATGGAATCAGCATACGTATGAATCGAATTGAAATATTCACACCATGCCACGGCCGAGTCACGAGTAAATTAATAAAACCAACCGAGATATTTCGATATCCGAGGCAAAACCGGAAAAGCTTCTTCAGAATAGGTATCTACACTAAAAATATGCCGAAAATATGACAAATTGTGACTCAAAATACTGACTAATCAAAATCGAAGCCTATATTTTCTTTATGACTTAATACCTACTCTAAGTAAACAGTTAGCAATTCTACAAAATCCAAGTATGTATGCACTCGACGACGTCAGCGGGGAAACGTGTCAGTAATTCAGTATCGCATTTCCTCCTAGATTGTCCTATAAGATAATCGTTTTATCATTATTGTTACAATATATAAATAACGTTAATATAGTGTCTGTTTACAAAACATTATATTGTTCAACAAAACGTGTCCGAGTGACGTAACACGCTAAAGAAATATTTTGAAAATATCTTAGGGGCAATTCTACTAATTTTAACAACGTTCACAGTCTGATCTCAGTCTCAATCTGTCAAAAAATACTTCTAATTTCCCTACATTTTGACAAGTTTTTGACATTTCTCTGTCGCTGAGATGAGACTGCGACTAGATTTTGAACGTTTTAAATTACGAGAATTGGCCTTCAGGTTTCATTTTGACAGTTCAACAACATTCATTTGTCTCGATTTTGTCATTCGATATAATATTCAATTGTGTTTTGTTTTTGGTAAAACTCTACTATGACCCAGTGGGTGACAAACGACATCGCGGCCGGCCCAGACGGAGACGGAGGAATGAGCTGGATTCCTGGTTCTTGGCAGCTGTGGACAGAGAGAAGTGGAAAGAGAGTAGGGAGGCCTTTGCCCAGTAGTGGGATAAAAAATAAAGTTCGACACTGACACGCTACGGCAAATTGACGTGTTATAGCAATTTCAGACGAATGTCTAATAATGTTAAGTTGCATCAACTAGTAAAGTGTAATCGCACGACCCGAATCTTTCTCATTATCAACAAAGACTTTCTATTCATTTAATTTAAATGATTGAATGTCTAAATAGAACACATCAAAACATTTAAATGCTATCATTGTAACTGGATTAATAGCACAAGTGTTTTAAAACTGCTGTGTTAATTTGTGAGTGGTTGTGGCCTTATTCCGTTGCACCACACTCTCCCTAAGTTTATCGGAGGAATATAGGCCGATCTATCGTAATATACAGACGCCAGCACATCACGCTACTGCAATCTGTCAAATTTCTTTAATAGAATTTCAACTTTATCGGTAAAACACAAGGTTCAAAGTTGATCGGGAAAATTTGACAGTTTCGGGTAGCTTGATGTGCAGCTGGCGTCTGTACCTACAAATAAACATTGCGAAAACTTTCATCTTCATTCTCCTGACATAGCTTACATAGCCTATAATGACACAGGTCTCCTCTTTGTGAGAGGGCTGTAACGTAAATCCACCGCGCGGGCCCAGTGCGTGTTGGTGAATGTCACACGTCTTCGAATTTTTAGTTCTAGGACATGCCGGCTATCTTACGATGTTTTCTTTCGCCGTTTTGAGAGCAGTGGTGATGAAATTAAATACACGAACTGCCTGTCAGGGTTCTCCTGCCATATACCCATTTATTTGGGGTCGGCGCAACATGTATTTTCCTTCCACACTTCTCCATTAAGGCTCGTAGACACAGGCGCGACGCGACACGCGACACAAAGGCACCGCAAGTCGCGCAACGAGCGGTGCCTTTGTGTCGCTTGTCGCGTCGCGCCTGTGTGTACGAGCCTTTAGTCATCTCGGTAGTCACCCCCTTTCTAGTCATATCATCTTTCATCCATCCATTGTTTCTTTGGTCTCTCCCTGTTAGTTTATCGGGGAAATATAGACCGATCTGTCGTAATACTCGTAATTTACCTACCCACGAATAAACATTGTGAAAACTTTCGATTTTTATTACATACTTGCTTTTTGTTATACACAATGTTTTCGCTTGAAATTGCTCAAGCGAAGACATTGTGTATTCACGAGTACATTGGTATTGGTACTCGTGTATAAAAATATATACAATGTGTCGAAACTAAAGTAATATTGTGTTTCGTAAACGTATGTTGAGGCATGTAATTTTTTTAAGGATTGACAAATTTACGTTTATGTACCTAAGTAACGATCATCATTCATCAATGAAGGAAGTAGATCCTTCAAGTATTGAAGCACTCACTGGGCTAGCCTTCATTACTCAAAAGAGTAAAGAAAAAGCAAAATCAATAGAAATTTTTTCAAACTAGGCTGTGAATCAGCACTTTTTGAACGTCAAAATTACATAAGACAGTCCTCTAAAACGCCCGCCCGTCTCCAGCCGGTCGATTATATTAGAATCTCACCGTGAGAAGTTAGGTGAAGTGAGCTGTCATTCCATCTAATGCTAGGGATTGACATTAATGACAGTTCACTTTAAGCTCACTTCACCCGAGTTATCACGATGACATTTTTACAGAATAGCACTACAGTTCCTAGTGGTTTAGCTGGGAAGAATTGGCGCAACGAACACCAGCAGCATAGCTGTCTGTTAAGTTAGAAGAACTTGATTCTATACAATAGTATATATTAATTACTTAAAAGAGAAGAAACGAGAGCAATGCCTCCGTTGTAACAGTAGGTAGGTACCATAAAATAAGATTTTAACAGACAATTAGGCGCCGTTGACCCCAAACGGTTCACTATAAAATCTACTATCGACCAAGTTGAAAATGACATGTTGCCAATTGGCATTCTAGTTTCATTCCTATTGATTTCTATTTCAGGGCAAAACTACTCTTTCGGGAGGTCTATTTCAGGGCAAAACTACTTTTTCGGGAGGACTATTTCAAGGCAAAACTACTTTTCGGGAGGTCTATTTCAGGGCAAAACTACTTTTTCGGGAGATCTATTTCAAGGCAAAACTAATTTTTCGGGAGGTCTATTTCAGGGCAAAACTACTTTTTCGGGAGGTATCTATATTTCAGGGCAAAACTACTTTTTCCAGAGATCTATTTCAGGGCAAAACTACTTTTTCGGGAGGTCTATGTCAGGGCAAACCTAATTTTACTGTCTAGTTTGCAATGAAATAAAAATGCTACTTATTAGGTAGTATAAGTACCCACATCATCATTTTCCTGAGATGCCTATTTATTTGGGGTCGGCGCAACATGTCTTTTTCTTCCACAATTTCTATTAGTCGTCATCTCAGAAGTCACTCCCTTTCTAAAACCTGCGTCAGGCACTAGTCGGCTGCATTCATGCTAAACAGCCTCTTTTGGTGCACGCGTGAGGCACAGAACACTATTCAAAGTTTTTTCTATTTTTTGTTTTTGTCTGAATTTACATTAATTTTCTATCTTTTATTTTTCTTTCTAGTCATATCATCTTTCACACAGCCCATCCATTTTTTATCTTATATAGACATAATATTAAGTACCATCATTATTATCATAATAATTAATTTTGCACGTTCTTTGCTTCCTAACATCACGTAGACTTAATTATTTATGACATTGACTTGCAAGCAAACTACACAAAACCTAACAGGAAACACAGCTGATCTATAGTTAGACATTATTCTTCCCATTCACCTACATTATTTCTAAACGTAACGATGTATGTAGCAACAAGATTATTTTATTCTGTTACTCAATGGAAGTTATTGCGCGCGCACGTATGGACGCCAATGAAGAATATTGCAAAATAAAACGTATGATTGTATATGTATATGTTTGGAAATTCGTATTTGCGCTTTTATAATTTCTTACGGGACGATATTATCGTGGACGTCCATGTCCATAAAATGTATGGGAAAACGTGTACGTTATTACGTTTTCGTGTACGGTTTAAAAGCGTCTTTATTATATACGTTCTTCAAACATTTTACTTCCCTGTGTTATCGCAATACCAGCGTCGACGTCCTCAATAATACTATACATATAGCGCACTATGAACTTTGGAAGTACTTATGGAAATTTAAGATTTTTCGGCTATCGACGTCGTCGGTTGCTATTTTGATAATAATCGATGTTACACAGGCCGATACAGTCATGGAAGATTTACATCAGCTACGGTTACTTCACAATTTAGCGATTTAAGCGTATTCTTTTTAGATCGTAAGACTAAAGTTATTTTTGGTCATGTCTTGGGATTCACCAACAACGAGACGAGGTTCGTAGTCATTGTGTTAAAATGAAAACGCCAACGACCAGAGACAGCATCAATACTAATGAAGTAATAATAATGCTGAAGAGTTTGTTTGTCAATTAATATCCAAACTCTTGAGGAAGAGAAAACTAAGTGTAATAGCGCGGACGGACAATGCGATGCGATGCGACGGGGTGGCGGAGTCATGGGCAGAAGCTAGTAGTAATATTACTGTGCCAGTGGTCTTCAACTTTCGAAGCTTTTGTCAAAGACAACTCGCAGTAGTCGCAGATCAAGGCGTCGTCGGAGTCCAACCTTTTCATTTAGGTACCGCGTGATTAAGCTAAGCCACGTTTAGCCACTTTCAACAGTTCTTTAAAGCCAAGATTATACGCATGCTAATGTTGCAGCCGGCGAAAGTACATTGTCTTGACACTTTCACATTAACATGCAGACATAATACCTTCGTACGGGTTCCTGGAAACTATCACGATATGTTATAACTGTGTGTTTAGCATAGGCAATGTTTTTATGAACGTATTGTCTGTACGCGGAAGATCTTCGCTGTTACTTCATGCCTGGTCACGCTATTGTAAGTTCACGGCATTGGTTTGTTTCAAAACAATGGTAGAGGAGCTTAGAAGCTGGTCTGACTGACTAAGACAACGTACAGCCTAAACCACTGTAGATTACATAATCAGCTTATAAATTCCCACTGCTGGGACACAGGCCTCTTCCCTCTGAGAGGAAGTGGGCATCTAATACGCGAGCCCAGTGCGGGTTCAAATTTTTGGTTCTGGGACACGATGTTTCCTCATTTCCTCACGATGTTTTCCGCCACCATTTTGAGAGCAGTGGCGATGAAAATAATTTACATAAAGTACATTTTGTAAGTCGCGACCGTTACCACTGGTTGCCGTGTTGCTACACAATTAAAGTAAAATAATTTTCCAACGGTGCACTTGAAGCTCTGTCGAAACTTCTCTCCTTCACGAGTCAAATGGAGTCGCGGGCAACATTTATCTCCCTCTACTATAATGATAATGGTTTTGTTACATTTTGTGCTGTCTACGGTCCAATTTGCGATACCGTCAATCCAGTTATGTCATAGTCTATTACGCTTGCAAACTCAATTCGTGTCATGTCATTAGCATCAGATAATCATCATGCCAACGTCATACCATTGCCAAACTTACAACAGTGTTGCCACACTTTTAAATAAGTTCAGCATATTGTGTAGATACGAAAGAAGTTTTTAATGGCCCTCGTCACACAATGCATCATTCTAAAGTACGAATGTTTATACGAAAGTCTTGCAAACGAATGGACAGAGTGGAACTCTGAGTTTGTTAAAGGTTGAGTGTACTACGTGAGGTCGACAAATGGATGTGCGAATAACACTTGTGCGACAAAACTGTACTGCGACTCACCATTTGGGCTATTTGTAGTCTGGAATGTCATTGACATTTCTTGTCATAACTCACAACTAAGATTAGTTTTTATCTGTAACTGACGAAACTAATCACGATTATGATAAGGCTGATTATTGCTTACCGAGTTATAATAGGATTTTACCTTTTCAATCAAATAACACTTACGAAGGTAACAGTCAAATGCGTCATACACCAACATTGACATTACTTTCTCTGTATTGTCAATGTTGCCATTCTGTGGCTTCTGAACAAAATGCCGTTAAAGGGATTTTCTTTTACGGGTTTCTCTATGGAGCAAGTTCTTTGTCAAAGAAAGACACTAGAGACGTCGCCTTAATAGTTTTTTAAACGCTTTAATTTCATTTGGAGAGGACCAATTACGGCGAACTTCAGGCTTGTAATTATTTTTAAGGGGAATTATTTCGAGACCCTTCTTTTATCTGCCTGGTTTAATCAATGAAGAGATTTTTTTAAAGACTTTCATTACTTTTAGTCAAATGACAGCTTTTGATAAATCTCTACAAATTAGCCGATTACATACGTGTGTAAAATTTCTAACTAAACGCCTTATCTAAATTACATTAATCATTTCAAATACATTAAAGCGGGGAAATCACAAGATAAATCAGAAAGCGGATCTTGTCATCATTCATCAATATTGTGGCGAAGATCTCTACAGGAAAATTGAAACAAAATAATGTAAGTAAACAAAAACCAATTACTTAAATATATTTAGTAGGTACAACAAATTATAATTAAGGATGTAACGATGATTACTAATGTTATTCGAATTTCGCAGTGTAATCGGGGCCTCAGCGCAACACATTTTCATTAAAAAAAAGTGTGGTGCGCCCCGACTGTAGTTGTTTGTAAGTGTGCGTTGGTTCATAGAAAATGTAATATAGTCCACCGACCGTATTTTGGCCATGGTGGTCAATCTCAACGGAAACTAGTCTTCGGCGCGGGAGATATTATAGTGCACAAGCGTGTGCGCAGATACAGGTTGTGCACTCCCTCTACCCTCACTCTCATAGTCCGATGGGACGGCAATCCGACACGACCGGAGAGAGATCAGGCGGAGGACCACCGGCATAACGTGCTTTCCGAGACACAGGGGTTTACACCGCCAACTTCCAAACTCAGGGCTGTTACTAAGATATTCCTAATGGAAAAGCCCAATAACACTGCTCGACCTGGGAATTGAACCCAGAACCCCACTCTCAACAATGCGCTTGCGACCACGAGACCCACGGGGCAGCTATAGAAAATTAACGAAAGTAATGAAGGAGGATAATTGCATTGCGTTGCGTTGCGGCGCAACCTGCGCCAATCTGCGTTAGCCTTTAATGTCAGTCTTTAAAGTGGCAATGGCAACAAGATGGCCTACGAAAATAAAGTTAATGGACAGCAAACGAACGCGGAAAACTATTGGGAGGATTTAGAGATTGATTTAGTTTTTGATGGTCGTAGGAAAGATGTGTAAAAGGAAAAATGTACATGTTATTGGTCACCTAGATGTGACCTAGACATAGCAATTCTAAAACTGTCCACCACTGGAATACCAAGTAATTTATTTGGAAGTTTCCCGAGGAAACAAGGTAAACGTTCCGATTTCACCATCAATCATCCAATTTTTTTTTAAAGTTCATAGTTGCTAACGACAGCGTTGAGCAGACAAATTTTTATCATAGTATAGCAGTGGATTAGTAATATCCTTCAAAATGATTCAGTGGCTTCGATATTAACAGCAGTCAATCTTAGTAACAGTCAGTATAAATGCTACTTATATGGTTTCCAAGTAGAGTGGAGGTCAGTCCCTCGTTTATCTATAAGCACAAAAGTAGCCCTTGCGAGTTCGACTTGGGACTGGCGTGGGATGACACGGAGATAATTTGTTTTTTATCTTTTCCTTTTTCTCCCAGATAAACGGCAATGAAACAGGCTATACGAGTTTTTAATAGGTGTTGAAAGTCTTTTTTATAGAAATGCGTAATACTCGTACTTACAAATTGTCATAAAATACGCTTTTCACATAAATAAGAGTGCCAAGTAATATAAAATTTAGGTGCGCGCTATCGAATGGCATCGCAAATAGAGTGAAATAAGCGAATATGTCGTGTACATTTTCAAACTTCAGCGTGCTAAGCTGCTAAGTAACGTAACGCAATTTAAGGCCAGGATCTTCGAGCGTAGTAGGCATTTAGCGTTACCTCCGTCCTCGCGTGGCAAATGCCGCGAAAGCGCAGATCGAATGAACTCGCTGACCCCTGTCACGGTTATTTTTATAAGTAATAGTATTGTGAATCGGCCCTATTCTTGAAATATAGGGCTGCTCGTCTACAGTATTTTAATTTCATCATCCTACTTTAGTTTCTTTCTAGTTTTGTGATTGTAAATATTATATTTTTAACCGACTTTAAAAAAGGCGGAGGTTCTCAATTCGGATATTTCTATTTTTTTATGTATGTTAGGGCATAACTCCATCGTAAATAGACAGATTTACAATTTTTTTTTGAAGTGAAAACTTCTTTAGCATCGTTGTGATTTGAAAATTTTATGAAACGAAAAAGCAACAGTAAAAAGAGACATGAGATTTAACGTGGGAGAAAATGAGATAGGAAGCATTATTCAGCGATTTTGTTTTTATTATTACAAATGAAATCACATTTAATCCTATGCTACTAATTTGTGGTGATGATGAAGATGAGAATGATGGTGATGGCGATGGCGATGATGATGATGGCGATGGTGATGGCGATGGCGATGGTGATGGTGATGGTGATGGCGATGGTGATGGCGATGGTGATGGCGATGATGATGATGGCGATGGTGATGGCGATGGTGATGGCGATGGTGATGGCGATGGTGATGGCGATGGCAATGGTGATGGTGGTGGCGATGGTGATGGTAATAGCGATGGTGATGGCGATGGCGATGATGATAATGGTGATGGCGATGGCGATGGAGATGGTGATGGCGATGGCGATATCGATGGTGATGGCGATGGCGATGATGATGGTGATGGCGATGGTGATGGCGATGGTGATGGCGATGGCGATGGCGATGATGATGATGGCGATGGTGATGGCGATGGTGATGGCGATGGTGATGGCGATGATGATGATGGCGATGGTGATGGCGATGGTGATGGCGATGGTGATGGCGATGGCGATATCGATGGTGATGGCGAGTGCGATGATGATGATGATGATGATGGTGATGGTGATGGTTATGGCGATGGTGATGGCGATGGCGATGATGATGATGATGGTGATGGCGATGGAGATGGCCATGGTGATGGCGATGGTGATGGTGATGGTGATGGCGATGGTGATGGCGATGGTGATGGCGATGGCGATGATGATGATGATGGTGATGGTGATGGTGATGGCGATGGCGATGGCGATGGTGATGGCGATGGCGATGGCGATGGTGATGGATGGATGGATGGATGGATGGATGGATGTTCTTTAGCATCGTTGTGATTTGAAAGTTTATGGAACGAAAAAGCGACAGTAAAAAGAGACATGTAAATTCATAAGATTTAACGTGGGAGAAAATGAGATAGGAAGCATTATACAGTGTTTTTGAAGGTTTCACTTCTACCACGTGTGAATTGCACACATGCTGTTTTTTTATTTTTGTAAAGATCTGATGATGACTTTCGGAGACAAACAACGGAACTCTTCAATTAATGCCAGCAAATCAACCGCGATTGCTGCTATAGCATATGTAATCGCAATCACACAACATAATTTTTCGGTGCAAGTTGGGTGCGCGTACGTCAATTATGACGTTTCTGAATGTTGCCACTAAAAAGCGAAAAACGTTTATAGAGGATGATATTCTCTTAGCATGTATATTTCCTTTTGTTTGTATGTTTTTTTTTTTCTTTTTTATATTCCTATTTGTATTCAATCACGTTTTAAATTAAAATGTATTATTTTGCTTTTTGTACGCTATACCAGTAAAGCGTTTTAATAACTGGTTGCTTTAAAAATATAAATAATTTGTCATAAATACTTTTTGATGAATTACTGTTTGCTGCACCGTGCGACGTCATCACGTCGGCGCCAGCTGTCGCTGAAAACCAGCGCTGGGGCTCTGTCTTGCATAGGGTCGCAGCATAATGCTGAGCGATAGCCGTTTTGCGTGGATGTGACGCTTGTCAACCTTTTTTTTATTGTTTTTATTTGTTTAGTTCTTTTTTGCGTCATGTTTACCGCAAATAAACGTATTTTCTTTCTTTCTTTTTCTTTCTATAACATCACGCCTGTACCCTTCAAAGGATAAGGCAGATGTGCTCAATAGCTTTGTTACTGATATTCACATAGCAAGTAGTGATATATGAATTTGTTTGGGGTAGGTAAGTACAACTAAAAAGTGAAAAATAAAAACCTTTTTACAAAAAAAAGCCGACTTCCAAAAAAAAAAAAACACTACAAAGTGAAAAATAACTTTAGTTTCGAAAGTCGGTGTCAAAAAATTAAAATATATTCTTCACGTTGTAGTGTTTTTTTTTTTGAGTCGGTTGTTTTTTTGTAAAATAGTTTTTTGGTTGCTTGAATTCGTCAATAAGTTTTTTTTTAATTAAATCTACTAATCAAAAACACAACAATACGTATTTTTATTGAACTCTTCCTATTTCATTCACAACGAATTTCATATTTTTAAATAAAAAAAACAGCATGCGTGCAATTCACACGTGGTAGAAGTGAAACCCTGTATAATGCTTCCTATCTCATTTTCTCCCACGTTAAATCTTATGAATTTACATGTCTATTTTTACTGTCGCTTTTTCGTTTCATAAACTTTCAAATCACAACGATGCTAAAGAACATCCATCCATCCATCCATCCATCCATCCATCCATCCATCCATCCATCCATCACCATCGCCATCGCCATCGCCATCGCCATCGCCATCGCCATCGCCATCACCATCGCCATCACCATGGCCATCACCATCTCCATCGCCATCACCATCATCATCATGATCATCGCCATCGCCATCGCCATCGCCATCGCCATCACCATCACCATCATCATCATCATCGCCATCGCCATCACCATCGATATCGCCATCGCCATCACCATCGCCATCACCATCTCCATCGCCATTACCATCACCATCATCATCATCATCATCGCCATCGCCATCACGATCGCCATCACCATCGCCATAACCATCGCCATCGTCATCGCCATCACATCGCCATCGCCATCGCTATCACCATCGCCATCACCATCACCATCGCCATCACCAGCGCCATCATCATCATCGCCATCGCCATCACCATCGCCATCACCATCACCATCGCCATCACCATCGCCATCGCCAACACCATCATCATCATCATCACAAATTTTAGCATAGGATTAAAATAAATGTGATGTCATTTGTAATAATAAAAAACAAAAACACTATAATGCTTCCTATCTCATTTTCTCCCACGTTAAATCTTATGTCTCTTTTTACTGTAGCTTTTTCGTTTCATACAATTTTCAAATCACAATGATGCTAAAGAAGTTTTCACTTCAAAAAAATATAATATTTTACATATACAATCACAAAACTAGAAACTCAAACTCATAAAACTCAAATTTTGCAATTGAATATAAACCTTATTCCGTTGTAGTAAAGTTGAAAATCTATTACAGATATTACGATAATTGTAAATTTATGGTACCGACCTGCTACTGCTAGTACTGTGACGAAAGCAAGAGAACCTATACAACTACAATATTATTCTGTCGCGTCGTCTTATAAGTGGGTATAAATACGTAGAAAAATAATAATCAAACTTACCTTATTTTTTTTTAAGCTTTGCAGTTTAATGCTGAACATTTTTTTTTCTTTCTTTGAAACTAATACACAAACACGGAAATTAACAATAATATAACGTATATTTCGATCGATTAGCGGGAACGCGGCGAGCCAGCAAAAGCGACACAGGTCCTACCTCGGTAACGCACGGCGGGCTACTGAAGTGAAGCGCGCAGGCCGCCTTTTTAGATTATATCTTGTTAAGACAATAAAAATCAGTTTTGAGAAAAATTAACCGTTGAATGTTCTACTATACATCATTGCCTATTTTTTGATATATTTTTTGCGAGTAAAAGTTAAGTCTATTTCAAATGCGACTTGAAAAACGATTAAAAACTTCGCTGTTTTCGATTTGTTTGCGATTTTTTATGATCGAGTGAAGTTGTAAATATCGAGTTTTGAACCGTTGAATAATCAAGAATGTTAGTTAAACTATGCCATATATTTTTTTCAGATTAAAACAAAGAATATTTGATTGTTTAATGTTGAATCAAAAATAGGTCGATTCCGAGATTTCCGAGAGTCCTGGCCTTAAGTATTTTATTTGTTTATAAATTAACCATAATAGGGTGCTTAAAAGTTTTATACCTTGAGTGCTAAGTTACTTTAATTCGAGCCCTATTGCCGAAATTAAGTAATTAGTCTTTTTATTTTATCCATGCATCCTCTTGATTAATGAAACTATGTTCCACTCTGTATTCAGATCCCAAAGGCGGTATAACATTAATTGGCCTCGGTATTAGAGAATACATATTAAAAAGGTTCAACAACCCTATCCTACGTGCAGGTATGGTGAGAATCCTCTATTTTTTTTTTACTTTTTGGTATTATTATTATTCTATTGTCATACGAAGTTCGCGCGTGATTTGAATTACGAATAGATTATATTCGGCATTATTGCGAGGTTGTCTATTAATTTTCTTTGTTAGTTGTTAGTAGTGCTTAAATATCACGATGGCTCTACCTAATTTATTCTGGGCATGTTTATTATAACAATAGAAATAGGTAATGCTAGCGCCACTGGCAACATTGGTTTACAAGATACATAATATGAATGAACCCAAATATCTTGGATCCAATAGGACCTCAATAAGTTTACTATGATTATGCGGCATAAATAAATATTTATTTTTCATTTCTACAAATAATTTTAAGTCGATTTCTAGGAAATTGGCGAAATGATATCGATTTCGGACGTCCTCCTATAACGATAACTGGTTCTCTATGTCCAATATGAACATCAAACGTTTCACGCGTAAACACTTGATAGTGGTAAAGTCAAGGAAATTAATTGTTACGCAAATTGACTACCAACTTAAATTGTCCGTAGGTACCTACCTATATACAACTGTCATTCTTTGACAGCTGTTGTATAAAATGGCTTTATCACGGAAAGTTGACGTAGGGTGTCAATTTTTTTATCAATCAATTTCCCTGATTGTACAGACGCTAGCACATCAACCTACTACAATCTGTCAAATTTCTTTAATAATTTTTCAACTCTATCGCTAAAGCATAAGGTTCAAAATTGATTGGGAAAATTTGACAGTTTCGGGTAGGTTGATATGCTGGCGTCTGTACATAATGACTGCATAACCAATAAGTTAGTAAGCTCAAAATTGAATTGCACAGTTGTTATGTTTCGCCATAATGCATTTACTCTTATCTAATAAAAGTATTCCGTTTGTTAATCATTCAGTTATCTAGACATTCGATTCAAGGATGCGTTTATATCCAGTTCACAGAAGTGTTATGTCTCACTCGATACGTTATCACTTTTATGAAGTGCCGGCTTGGTTTCACACGACTTAAGTACACTGGGATAACACGATGAAACTGAGCCTTTAGCCTTTCCTTACTTCGGCACTCTTTTGTTAGTCTGTCTACAGTAAGTTAAGTCCTCTCTGTGTTCGTGTACCTGAAGACCAGGAGGAGGAGGAGGAGGAGGAGGAGGAGGAGGAGGAGGAGGAGGAGGAGGAGGAGGAGGAGGAGGAGGAGGAGGAGGAGGAGGAGGAGGAGGAGGAGGAGGAGGATCTGAGGAGGAGGTTCTTTATTTTATCCGGCTGTGGTTTGGGAAATATTAACCAGCGGGGTAATTGCGTAACACACTAACAGTACTAGGGAATGGGTTTCATTTTGACAGTTCAACAACATTCATTGCGTTATTTAGCGTTATTGCGTTGTTTTATTTTTATTTACTTTTTGCGTTTTTTTTTTGCGTTGTTGAGCAGACAAATTTTTCGATGAAGCAATGGATTAGCCTTTAAAATGATTCAGATTGTGATTGATAATGTATTAGGGTGCAGTGCAGAGCAGAGGTTGCTGACCAAATTGAAACTAAGTAATAGGTAAGTACTTATGAGATATTATGATGAATGTGTGGGGAATGGTTTCAAGTCATGAAGTTTTCACTAGAAAATGTTCATGCAACAATAGGAATGAGGGCTATTGTAGCATGCTCCGGAAGAAAATCGAGAAAGGAGTTACAATATCCTTGAAAACATACCAAGTGCTTGTGCTTACTGCTACTGAACAATCAACAACGCTTATCGTGAAAATGCTCTACATCAAATAAGTCGTTCTGCGAATTACTAAAAATACCCACCTACCCAAAACCTTGATGTTAGTTATGTCATAGATAAAATTAACGCAACTATCGCATTTTATAAAATTCAAGTGTCAACGGTGTAGGTAAATCTAAGTAACAAACAAAGATTATACGTCACAACTACCTACCTATGTAACGTGTTATTAAAAATGTAATAAGTACAGGAAAATTACGGCGAATAGCTTCGCCGCGGCGAAGCTATTATGAAAGACTTTTTTGTATGATATCTATCAAAAGGTTGACCACCCCAGGGTATGTCAAAATGTCAAATTCTAAAAGTAGGTACCACTAACTGACCACATCTGTCTCCCTCCCTTTTTGACAGTTCTGTCTTTGGAAGGCCAAAAGGCCATGTTCAGCAGAGAAAGTTTTTTTTTTCTTTTGGCCAATGTTAGTTCACTATCAAAATGTCCGATTTTCTACGAAAATCCAAACAGCAAAATCCTGTTTATATTCGAAAGAATAGATGATGAATTTCTGGATTCAATCCTAGAATATTATTTCTGAAGAACTTGTGGTTGGAGCTTGTTACTGTTATTTTCACAAGGTCGGTCATAGACTCGTAGTTTAGAATCATTCATTTGTTTATGTTATTTAGTTAATGTGCATCATTACCTAATGTTACAAAACCATTAACTATTTTCTATTTTATGAGTTTTTGCTGCAATTAGTTAATTAGAACTACGATAGATAACCTACTTTTATTATTTTTATTGTTTACTACCTTATTTTTGTTCATGTTTACCTACATGGCGCTTAACTAATTAGTATCAAATTTTATCGTTTAAAAAAAACTGTTGTTTTTTTTTAATTGATTTCAGAGTCTTTGATTTATTTATTCTCAGAAAATGGATGAACGCTGGAGGAAAAACTTTTTCAAAAAGTAGTAGGTAAGTTACATAAAAGCAAATAAACTACTAAAAAGAGCTTAATTTATTTAGAGAGCTCACGTCATTTAGTGATCAATATTTACACAAGGTACAGTTCGCAGAAATTTCGGATATTCTGTACTTCATTATTCAGTAACGGTAAAACGGGGTGAATAGGGATGCAGGGGTGAATCGCGATGAAACTTTAAAATGAATTTTAACATTCAAATAATATAGTTTTTTGCCAAAAAGGACTCTAATGTGTTTACTATATTATAATTAACGATTAAGTGTCTGTCTTGGCAACAAACTATAATACATCAACGTTAAAATCCATTTTAAAGTTTCGTCCCGATTCACCCCTGTATCCCTATTCACCCCGTTTTACGGTATCTTCGATCGCTCGTAGTTGTTATTTTAAAGATTTATATTATATGTATGTACACGGCGACACATCAAGCTATACATTTCCAGTTTTAGCTGACCTCACATTGTATAGGTTTTTCGTACAATCAGAAGTCAGCTTATACTGGTTATGTATAGCTTAATGTGTAGCTGTGCGTACCTATAGTATAACATGAAACAGTAAAATATATTTATTTGTACATAAATCTGGGATGTGAGTTCTGGCTAAATCATAATCTGTGCCATCATTTCTGGGATTACATTATCCAGAACTCTATTACTGGCTGGAAAATGAGCCAGATGTTCTGTAGCTTACGTTACTACTAACATACATCTTGAAAATAGTAGTCATTCCATTACGAAGATCTTAATAACTACATATCTATTGCATGTAGTTACAGTATACAGTATACCGTGTAAAATAAAGCTTGACTCGAATGACACCAGCTGAGTAATCTATTGAAAGGAGAGCTGACATAATTAATTATCGTGTTCATTCAAATCTTTGTGTGGGTAGGTATGTATTGTTGTAAATTAGTCGTAATTATTCTTTGTTTTCTTTTAAAAATACGACTACATTAGTTGAAGTTTTGTAAGTAATTTTATTTCTGACACCTGTCAATTGTGTCATCTTATTATGAATGGAGTATAGTGGGTATAGCCAAACAGGCCACTTACTTTCCCAAGGTCCATAAAATAACAATGACACAATTTAAATTATGTAATATGAAAAAAATATTATGAATGCCAGTTATAAATTGAAATGAGAAAGCGTAACAAGAATTTTAAATAAGAAACCGACCACGGTGTTAATGCTACGTGTGTTTAAAACAAGTTTCTTTTGTTGATAAGCCAACAGAAAATGTCTGGACGAGTCATTGACTCCTGCTGTATGAATATTATGGTGTAAGTTTAAAAGGTATTGCCTATACTAAACATTGTATCATAAAGTCCAAAGATCAGCATTCGCTTGCATGTTTGGCAGATTGTAAACAACCTTGCATCAACTTAACTGAATACGAAATTACTTAGTCTATTTTCAGAGGTTCACAACATTTTTACAGTCTCTTTGTGTTAACCCATCAAAGTGAAGTTCGTACGGTCTCGGTCAAGGACAATCCTTTCCTATTTTGATATCGTAGTACCGACCAATGACGTATTATATCATTGGTACCGACACGGATTACCGCACATGGAAGTTTCCTTTGTAATGTAATCAAAGTAAACAATCATATTTAGAAAGGCTCAACTTATTAAAAAATTACCGTGTTTATATGTATAGCAGCTTGTGCATACTCTTTTCCTTATCAATTACTTATCAATAACTTGACGTATTACATTATAATAAGGTAACTATGCTTCTTTGATGTTTCTGGCTAGAAAAAGAACAATATTTTTAATTGGAACGAACGAGTTAATTATAGCCAATCAGAGCGTGGAAGTACAGAACTCTTGATTCAGTTATATGATAGGTAAGTGTGTACTGCATCACTGCTTTTGCTTAGTGATCTTGAAACGATGAACAAAGCGTTCAGTTTACGTGCGTTGTTTTAATTATAGGGGTATAGGCGTTTATGGAGTTCGAGATTTAACAATGATGATTACAGATTTGCTTATGGCTTTCGGAGTCAGTAAGTGCAACGCAGATATGTAACGATTTTTATGGGTTTACAGAAATTCGGTTCTCTTTTTTTAGGTTATAGGCTGCTGTAGATCTAGATATAGGCACTGCCTAAGTGCATAACATTCGGTTTCTGAAAGACGGCATAATACCATAATCAGCCGGTCGATTCTGTAAAAATCTCACCGTGAAAACTTAGGTGAAGTGAGTTTGTTTTTGCTAGGAATTGACACTATTGACAGCTCACTCCACGCTCACTTCACCTAAGTTTTCACGGGTGAGATGGTTACAGAATCGCACTGCTGCCTGTGATGTTCCCACTTCTGGGAAACACGCCTCCTCTCTTTTGGAGTGTGCGTAATCCACCACGCGGGCCCAGACCGGGTTGGTAGATGTTTGATGCCACATGTGATGTGTTCGAATATTTGTTGCACAGATCCTCAAGATGTTACAGTGGTGAAGAAATCAAATACATAAAGTGCATGGCTGGGTTCGAACTCACGACCTAACTCGTGTCGGGGGCGTCGTCGGGGCCGATACCACTCACTGTTCCCTGATTTGATTGGCTGTTGTTATTTCGGTTATCCAATCACACACGAGTTTTATAAAAAAAACCTATCAGCTGTTTGTACGGATTGGCTTTTCTTAAACATAGTGTTGTGTGTGTAAAGCCAATTCAAAGAAGTTTTAGTATTTTTGGATTACCTGCATTGTTATCTTGCAGAAATTGTTTATGGCGCCAGTAATAACAAAACACATTACTATCGTAAATGCAGCTGACGATACGATCACTCGCCAGACGATAATTCTAGCGGTAATCACTCATTATCTCCACAAATCAGGGTCGTTCGCGATAAGTCACGCAACTGGCCGTCCGGCGCCCGACCAGCGATGATGTCTTTGTTTTATCTCAAACATATTCTTTTGTTCCCTGGAGAATGTACTGTTTCTTAGTAGGTACTTAATCTTAAGGCATTTACAAAAATAATCTTACCATTGAATGTGTCGTAAGCTGTAGGTTGGTAATCCTCCCGGAACGTGTCCTGCGCATACGCCGCTATCAGCGAGCTCTTCCCCACAGCTCCATCACCCACCAACACACACTTTATCTTCTCCTTCTTTCCACCTTTTACCTTCCTCCTATCTTTGATCTGAAACATTCGGTTCAAAGTCCGCCTGCTCTTCTTGTCCCTCACCGCCCACTCGTTCACTTTATCACAGCAGTTCAAGTCCTCAGACACATCGTCTCGTATCACAGTGCGGCCGTTTTCTTCGGCCACTTCAGAGTAATCGTAGTCGTCGTCGTCCCGCCGCGATATCGGGAACTGGCTCGGACTATGCACTCCGAACACGAACGGCCCGTCTCTCTCGGGCACACGGGCAGCGAACCCGTTCGCCGGAGTCGGGGGCTTCGCATAATGCACTACCGGGGCACGGTACTGACTCGAAAGGTATTCGTCAGACGCCTGCGGATCGAACCTGAACACTAGTTCCGCTTCCCTCCGATCCAAACTTATTTCTGGAGGCGTAACTTTATCTTGAAAGTATCCAACTTTCTCGCGTGCCCTTGTCTCCTGCAGTCGCCTTTCGAGTTCGACGTTCGATGGTTTCCAATAATCTGGTCGGTATTCGTAGGAATAATCTGTAGGCAGGTTCCTGGGTGCGGGCAAGGGCCTGTGCGGGCCAGTATCGCGGGGAGGCGCGCGTGGTGGGACCATTAGTGGCTTTTGCGGTTCCGCCAACAACGGTCGGCGCGCCGACAGGTTCGCGTTTCTGTTAAACATGATCCCTTCTAAACTGGGAGACATTTGCACTGTCACGACTGGCTGCCGACAAACGGATTATCGAGGTGTGCGTTCGCGCACATTACTTGCGCGATGTAATCGAAATGTATCGCGGTTTGAGGAGCGCGTGGGCGCGAGTAGCGACGTGCTATCGTCGCGGAGAACAGAACGCGACTGTCTCGCGGCGGCCGGTGGTAGCCGCGCTCCCCTCGCCCGGAGAAATGACCTGTTGCTTCTGTTACCTGTTCAGGTACAAGCGACCGTTTCGCGAGCAAAGCGCAGCTGCTGCCCGTGAAGCCGTGAACAAAGCCGTCATATGGCGTGGCTGTCGCCAGCCGCCTCACATAACCCCACAAGGAAATTCATTCACGATATCCAAGTCCAACGATGAATGAACCACGACGTGTTTTGTTTACCAAATGTTCAATGTTTACTTATTTGGTACCTACTTACTTTATAAGTCAATCTTTTAATATATCAATGAAGCCAATGGTTATTGTGGAATAGACTTCGTAACTTGGTTTGGTACTGCATCAATTTATTCTAGATTATCATAATGATAATGAACATCATTGTGATTCATCTTTTGCTTCATGGAATCCAACCTAGAGAAGGTTGGATTCCAGGGTGGCATGAAATTTGAAATGATGAAAATGACCGACGCCATTATTCCCCTTTTATTCAAATATTCATAAATACTAACAAGGACTATTGTCCATATATTAATAGAATACTTAAGTACATTCATTGCAACAAAGTCACACACAATATTTTAACGCACTTCAACCAAACAATAACCGTTACGTCTCGTCTGCAAACCTCTGTTTAGTTGGTTGTTCTTGTTTGGATTACGTTAACGTAGTATTTCTACTAAGTACTTACCTACCTAACCTGTCAAGATATACCGATGCTATTATTTTTAGTATAGAGCGCAGGGTATGCAAAATCACAGGTGCATGGATATGGGAATCGAACCCAGAACCACAACTGAGCTGAGTCGCGTCTTTCAGTCTATTAAAAAGTACCTACTCTGTGGTCGCGTCTACGACCACAAGACTAACCAAAACCAACGAGGCAGTCGAAAATATTATTTAAAATTTTGGATATCGAATTGTCTAAGAATTTTCATGGTGTTGCTCAGGCTGTTTAAAATTATTTCTCTTCTTATTTATTTGAAGTCTTCTTCTTCGTGTCACTAACACGACAGAAATTAACATTTTGTTGGCCTAAAACTTCACCACTTCCACGGCGTTATCGGTGGCAGCGCAGACTAGCGCAGAGGTCACTTTGCATGTTTTGGGGTACAGAACTACAGAAGGCTGGCTCTGGTTTTGAAAGTATTAAGAAGCTAAGCGCAAGGAAGGTTGTAAAAACATATTAAATGCCTACAAAGTGCGGAATGACTTGAGGTATTTCAGAGCAAATCAGTGTGTAGATATGTACCAGGAATTTATTAGTAGCAACCCGAAGTCTGAATGGAATTTGAGCCCAGTTCAGTGAAAAATTGGCAATGCCAATAGCAATGATTAGTCTCACCTATACTATTGGAGAATATAGGCATGTTATGCTATAAACGTAAACTCAAATAAAATTATTATGGTTCAGTCATATTTATAATAATAATTAAGAGTTTATAATAAAAATTATTGATTTCCGAACAAAAGTTTTGTATTCTATGGAACATTGACAAGCACGTGTTTTTATTTTGACATTATATTGACAGCTGCCAATGCTGCCATGCTACATGCTACATGCGTTCCATTTCAAACGAGGAAATGTCATGTAATGAAGCATATTTTTTTCTTTAAAAAGAGATGTCTTATTATTAATACACTAAAAAAGTAGAGACCACACAAACTTGTAATGTTTTAAAGTGTTTCATTTCTTTTGCCATCAATGTCAATGTCATTATTGAAATAACTTGGTTAGGTTCGGTAAAGTGAACTACAACTTATTTCAAATAAATCATTTTTAAAGATTTAAACTAAGTGTAGTGTTAATAATAAGAAGAAATATATCTCTAGTACGATGGCCAAGTTTAAATTGAGTAAGTAAACCATTAAATTGCTAGTTCACCCTTTAATGTAAGTCATAACTCGAAAGAGCATGCGACATTGATGTTGATAGTGATAATTTTATAAAAACTTCATGCTTTTACAACCCAATATCCAACTTAGTTGATTAAATGTACAGTATATTATATCTACCGTATCATTTACTGGCAAAAACTTTTACCTGAGTAGAGGTAGAAGGTGGTCAATATTTCACAATAATAGTACCTAACATTAAGCAAAGTTCTGTATCATTACGTGCTGAGTATTTAGTTTAATCAAAAAGATTAATGTTCTCAATAAGTTTGCGCCATGTATTTACTGAATCCTTCACAATTCAACACAACCTTCATCTATGTGTGCCATTTAGTTAGCCATTCAAAGGATAACTTGTGAATGAAACTAAATAATTTATTCCCTCAGAGAAACCATCAAAGAGGCAGCCGGCTCGTCTCCGCTACAAAATAGAAAAGAAAGTAAAAGATCATAATAGAAAATTAAAGAAAGAAGCAAAGAAGAATCCTAAATCAAAGAAAGCCAAGCCCATACAGATTCCTAATGGTTGCCCATTCAAAGATGACATATTAAAGGAAGTAGAAGCTGTCAAAAAGCATAAGGAAGAAGAGAGACAGAAAAAGCGAGAACTAGCTAAACAAGAGAAACAAAAGAAAAAGGAAGAAAAGAAGGGTGGAAATGTTAGTATGGGCACATTGGTAAGATATTAACTAATTTTTGTATTTTCATGCTAAAAAAACATATTTTATTGTAGGTACTGATCATCTGCCTAGCCTTTTCCCAACTATGTTGGGCTCAGGTTGAGATGCAGCTGAATACCACTATTTTACTTGGACTGACTGCCTATCTGACCTCCAAAACCTAGTTACGTTTTTAACCCACTACAAAAAAGGAGGTTCTGTATTCGACCCATATGTATGTATGTTATGTATCTATCTATTATTATGTATCTACATACTTTCGGGAAGGTTTTAGTATATAATACATTAGGTGATCATTCTTATGTACGAAGTTATATGCATAAATGTACTGCATCTCCGGCATTTCATTGCGAATTTTGATGATTCTTCTAGTCGGTGTCTTCAATTCTTCAATGCACTAGTGTTAGTTGAATTTATGTGGGGTAGGTATAACTAAAATGTGAAAAATAAAGTTGGTTGTTTTTTTTTTTTGTAAAAAAGTTTTTTTATCTAAAAATTTGTATAGCTAGTGCCCAGTGGTAACTAGTAATCTATGGACGTTTTATGTCTGCTGAACATATAATTTTTCTTCCTTTCTGTATTGTAACAAAATTTCTATTTATATAATTTACAGGTAGAAAATGCACAGGCCAGAGGCAAAGTCCATGATGCATTCAAAGGTGATGAGCCCACAGATGATGTACAGTTTGGCAAAGACAGAAAAAAGGAAAACTCACTCAAGACTTACTACAGAGAGTTTAAGAAGGTTATATCCGAAGCTGAAGTTATCTTAGAAGTTGTTGATGCCAGAGATCCTTTAGGTGAGGAAATTATTGATGTATTTTTGTTAATTCTGAGAAAAGAAAATTAAATCTTCATTCTCTCCCCTGTACCATATAAAACGCCTTAAAAGATGGTACATACTGGAACTCGATCAAAGGAACTGAAGTGTTCCCACATGTAGATTTGAGACTGTTCACTGGAATGGCCATCCGAACAATTCCACCCCAGTAACCACACCAACAACCACCACATCTAATTATGGTTAAACAGCCGATTGTAGATAAAATGGAAATTTAAAAAAAAATCTTCCCTGTATCCCAATTTATTTGGAGTCGGCGCAAAATGTTGTCATTATTACCATATGTTCTGGAAAAATTGGTTCCTGTATAATTTTAAAAGACATTATTGTATATGTATGTATATTTTCACCTAATTTAACAAAGAGATTAAGGAGTTTGGTGTGTTTTATTTGTATCTATGGTCCCATCTATTAACAGTTTAACCTAAAATCTTCAGGCACACGCTGTTCTCAAGTAGAAGAAGCAGTCCTAGAGTCAGGCAAGCGTCTAGTTCTAGTTCTGAACAAAGCAGACCTGGTTCCCCGCTCCAACCTCGAAACTTGGCTCAAATACTTGCGCCGGACAGCCCCCTCGGTACCGTTCAAGGCTTCTACTCAAGACCAACAGCATAATCTTGGAACGAGGAAGATGAAACATGTTGTTAAGGACAAGCAGATGAAAGGTAATTATTAAATTTGTTAATACATATGTTATGGTTTGCAATACAGATATTTTTTTTGGATAACTTAACTGGTTTTTAAGCTTATAATTTTACAAGTTATTAATCCAATTAATGAAAGGGTTCCTCAGTCAGATACTTCGTGTAATTTTAAGTATACTTCGCGTCAAACTTTATGACGGCTCTGAAGTGCGCAGTTGCTCACCCCTCACCCCCCGCTGACACGTGAATTTGTTAAATGCGCAGCGACTTGCTTCAACTTCCGAGCTGCAATAAAGTTTTTAATCAGACTGTAACTGGGATGTCAGATACAACATACCTAGCAGGTTTTTTTTTTATAAAACAACAACTTCTACTCTATATTACAAATCTGGAGTAATGAGTGACCAATAAACCTTTGAAAGCCACTATCAATCAGTTGGTGAAGACTTGAATTTTGCAATTTAAGATTAGAGCTGTCACTCAGACTGTTTTTTATAATACTTATGTATTCAGTTGCACAAAACTCGCAAAATCCCTCGATAACAACAACGGTTTTGTGGGGCTTAGTTTATAAGTCTACTTACCATCTTTGGTTAATAAATAAATAAAAAAAATAAAACTCGACGAAGTTTACCTTTCACAACAATCAATATTCATAACACCTTATTCTCTATTCCCAGGCTCAGCATGCGTGGGCGCAGAGTTAATAATGAGCCTGCTAGGCAACTACTGCCGTAACAAGGGCATCAAGACGTCCATCACAGTGGGTGTGGTCGGTCTCCCCAACGTGGGCAAGAGCTCCATCATCAACAGTCTCAACAGGTCTAAAGCTTGCAATGTTGGAAGCACACCAGGAGTTACCAAGTAAGTATTATTTGTTTCTTTAGGAACTAATTTCTTATTGCTATGACAGCGTTTGTTTATCAACATTACAAAAAAACCATCGTTCTTCAAAGATATAGGCAGAGGTGTGAAGCGCCAGTTATTAGAGAGGTATTAGACTTATGTGTCACTAGCAGCGCCCCGCGGTTTCTCCCGCATAAGTGTCGATCCCGTGGGAATATCGGGATAAAAACTATCCTATGTCCTTGCCCGGGACTCAAACTATCTCTATACAAAATTTCATCTAAATCGGTTCAGCAGTTTAAGCGTGAAGAGGTAACAGGTAGACAGACATACTTACGCATTTATAATAATATTAGCTTCCGCCCGCGGCTTCGCCCGCGAGGTATGTCGATAAAAACTATCTTATATCCTTCCCCGGGATGCAATCTATCTCTCTGCCAAATTTTATCGAAATCCGTCCAGTGGTTTCGGCGTGAAAAGGTAACATACAAACAGACAGACAGACAGACAGAGTTACTTTCGAATTTATAATATCAGTATGGATGTAGTGGCGAGCCCATTAACCGGCACAGTGGCAAAGGGTGAATTTATGACAGAGGTAAGCCGGAGCAAAAACATGCCAACATAAAATGTCAATAATAAACAGTTTCATTAAATTCCTATTTCAATCTACTTTTCTATTATGAGCTTCATGCGAATTAGCGAAAAATGACAGTACCGAATTCATGTAATGCCAAACAACTCCCTAAAATACCTAATATGAATTCGTCGGATTATCAATATCTGTAAAACCTTCTTTATTCGATAAACTACTAGAATCTGAGAAAATTAAACACGGGAAACAATACATTTTGTTTAATCTACACTGCCAGTCAGCCATTGATATTTATCGTAAAGAGAGACATTAAAAAATAATTTATAGTCCTAACTGGGCGAGCACGGTCTGACTCAATCACGTGTTTATTATTTTCAAAACCGAACCATATAAAGCATGTTTCCTTACAAAGCAAAATATAATCTGTCAAACAATAATCTACAGTCAATGATGCCATCCTAATGATCCTAGTGATTAATTTTCAAATCTACTCCCAATAAGTAATTTGATTTCAAGTTAATTAAATATCAACTTACCCCAAATACCTGACCAATAAACGACTAACCCATCTTCCAACCATTCCAGACAAATGCAGACAGTTCAACTAGACTCTAAGATCAAGATCCTGGACAGTCCCGGCATAGTGTTCCACTCCGGACCAGAGAGCGACTCGTCCGTGGCGCTAAAGAACGCAGTGCGTGTGGGCAGCTTGAAGGACCCTGTCACACCCGCGGCTGCCATCTTGCAGAGAGCCAACAAACAAACACTGACCGAGCTTTATTGTATACCAGACTTTAATACGCCACAGGTAAGCTTTTAGTTTAAGATGATGTAGCGCGATTTTTAGTGCTAAATAAACATCGACGTTGTGTCTGTTAAAAAACAGTTTAGAATAATTAAACTAGTTGCGATAACATATAGCTTTAAAAATGTCTGTATGTTACCTTTTCACGCCTAAACCACTGAAAGGATTTCGGTAAAATTTGGCAGAGAGATCTATAGATTGCATCCCGGGGAAGGACAGTTTTTATCGACATACCTCGCGGGCGAAGCCGCGGGCGGAAGCTAGTATTATTATAAATGCGAAAGTATGTCTGTCTGTCTGTCTGTCTATCTACCTGTTACCTCTTCACGCTTAAACTGCTGAACCGATTTAGATGAAATTTTGTATAGAGATAGTTTGAGTCCCGGGCAAGGACATAGGATAGTTTTTATCCCGATATTCCCACGGGATCGACACTTATGCGGGTAAAACCGCGGGGCGCTGCTAGTATTTAATCAAAATGTTTTATTCTATTGGATTAAATATAAATATATACATATTTCAGGAATTCTTCGCACACCTGGCATCTCGTATGGGTAGGTTCAAGAAGGGTGGTGTGCCTGATCAGGAATCTGCTGCCAGGATACTCCTAAACGACTGGAATACCGGCAAGGTAAGACTTGTATCTAACTAAAGACCTTTCGGCTATAAACAGTTCTCAAAAATAGGCGTATACAGGGTTACTGGTAAAACATTAACACCCAGAAATCGCGAAAAAAATATCAGCTGTTCGCTACATTTTGACGAGTTATACGAACATAAATGTAGGGAACAGCTGTTTTTTTATTTTAGGTTTTGTCCCATAGTAAAAGTTGTTCATAATGATGAGTACAATGACCTCTCAAGAGGTTGTTAATGTTTTACCAATAACCCTGTATACAGCAAAATATATTTGTGTAAGTACAGTCACGAGCATAAGTATGTATGTATATACGTGACTTTATTCAAAGACGATTTTCTCCTTTAGTTTTGAATGAAATTTTATGTTATAACGAACAAAGTATTTTCGAACCCATAGGTTTGTGTAAAGTGTCGTATTTCAACGTTGCATTCGTTATTTCACGAAAAAATCGCAATTGAAAGTTGCCAAGTGTTGACATATTAGTGCTCGTGACTTTTATTGTTTTTTTTCTTGTATAGTAGTAATGAATATTTTCATCAATTACTAAGAAACAGAATGCTGATATATCCCAAACATGAACGGGTGGTCAACAATTTGGCTTATTGACTATACACAAAGACTGCCAAAGTATTTGTATAATATGATCTGTTTGTGTATTATAGATTCCGTTGTAATCATAATCATTTATTTGTCAGTAATTAAGTTTCTAACACATAGTCAGACATTTTGACATGCAAAACATTACAATGTATTTAATTAATAAATTTATTTATTCTTTAATTAAAACGGTTTACAACCAATTACAGAAATTAAACACAGTTTACTTATAGGTACACATAAAACATTACATATAAAATCAATTAATGCTAGAGTCTACGAATAAGTATTATTTATTCGTAGGCTAGAGTATCATATTTATGACAATGGTATGCTTTAAATGTTAGTCTGCTAGCTGTCTATGACTCATTAATTTTATAATACATGCCTTAGTAATTATCGACACATTAATTTTAAACAGATTATTTAACATCCATACTAATATTAAAAATGCGAAAGCGTGTCTGTCTGTCTGTTACCTCTTCACGCTTAAACCGCTGAACCGATTTAAATGAAATTTGGTATAGAGATAGTTTGAGGCCCGGGAAAGGACATAGGATAGTTTTTATCCCGATATTCCCACGGGATCGAAACTTATGCGGGTGAAACCGCGGGGCGCTGCTAGTTATTTATTTTACTAGCTTCTGCCCGCGACTTCGTCCGCGTGAAATTTCTTGTTACTCCGACCCACCCCGTCGCATCGCATCGCCTGCCCGCGCTATTACTTCGTTTTTGCTTAGCGTTCTTTCTGACTTTTTTCTTTTTGCTCGGCTCGTAAAGGTCATAGCGTGATGTTAAATAGCCTATAGCCTTCCTCAAGTATTGAGCTATCAAATTCAAAAAGAATTTTTCAAATCCGACTGGTAGTTCCAGAGATTAGCGCGTTCAACCAAACAAACTCTTCAGCTTTATAATATTAGTATACGAGTAGATTTGTAGAATAACATCGTTTTTCCAGCAACCATAATGTTAACTTTATAAATGAAATAATGTAATTATAATTGTCATGCTGACGACTGGTCCCCAACTTCTTTTCTATTTGCAGGATCATCAATCTGTTTCCTTCATTAGCACAATTCAATATACATTTGTCTTTTCCATCATCAGGTCAGATACTTCACCCTGCCACCAGAGACTCTCGATTCAGATATCCACGTAGACGCGAAGATTGTATCAACAATAGCCGCAGAATTTGACATCAACGCGTTCGAAGCGATGGAGACCGAAGCCATGAACGAACTAGCCTCACACGATACCGGAGTTGAAGGGATCACGGTAAAAATCTTGGTTTATTTAAGAGTTTATTTTGCATGGTAGGTACAGAGATTGTGTCGACAATAAAGGTGTTAAAGAGATCCTGGTAAAGTAATATTTCGAGAAATTTAAGACGAGACGACGACGTTTTACAATTTTTTCTCTATATAATATTAAGAGTGTAATTTGCAAGGTTCAAAAATCTAGGTGCAAAGAAGCCTGCACTTTGAAGACCTCTATTTTCTGACTAATCTCATAACTTGATGTTGTCTTAAAAAACTTGCAACATTTTGTTATTAAGTTGGTTCAACCATATAAACTTTCGAAATATCAATAAAATTGTCTCAGCAATTTTAATGTCGATGAAATGCCAATGATGTCTTGAAAGAGAATGTCTTGGCCTCAGTCAAAAAAATATCTTCCATTGACAACTGAAACATAACACCAATATATTTCATCCTCAGATTTCAAGCACAGGCCCAGTGAAAGCAGCTTTACAAGATGATATGCAAGTAGACGAAGAAGATTCAAGTCTGCTCCCAAAATCTGTGAACATACGAGCGAACAAACAGGACAAGAGAACCAGGTCAAGCGAAAAAACAAAAGCAGACCCAGAAATGCTCATCGAAGGAAACACGAAACTAAACCAGTTAAGGAAACAACAGTTTAAGAAAGATAAAAAGAAAAAAGCGAAGAATGAGAAGCAAGCCATCCAATTAGCTGATGTTCTAGAAAATGTTACAATTACGAGTTATAAAAAGAAGGATGACTATGATTTTAAAGAAGACTTTTCGCTTTGAGCTGGTTGTGTTCGGTTGGCACGCGAAATTCTAGTTTTTATCGCGTCTGTTCAATTTAGGATAATATTTTTATTCAGGATATATTTAGGTATTATTTACCTATGAATCTTCCCTACTTTTCCATATAAGTTTGGTGAATAATTATTGAAAAAAACGGAAGTTTTAAAAAACCATGTTAAAGGTGCATAAACAAATGCATAATTATTTGTAGCAAAAAATAAAATTTGCATACTAATAAAAATACTTAAACTTTGTTTATGTCTAAGTCGCAGCCAACTGGTTAAATTAGCCGTTTAGTTAACCGCCTGGCCTTTGGAAGTAGTGCTCGCCTCGCTTCGCACGCGGTTGATCACAATTCTAACGTAACGTAACCCATTTGGTCGGGGTGCCCTGGCTTAGTTACTGCGACCAATTCGGCTCGTGATTGGTTACAGTTCCAACTTAAACTGTAATAGAATATCATTCAGGCCGTTAGTTGAACGGCCGCCGTTTACTTATAAGGCTAGGTGGTTAACTAAACGGATAATTAAACCAATTGGCTGCGACATGTACAGTCAACAAAAGAGATAAGTATGTTGTCGACTGAAATTTAATTTGATAAATGAGCTAAAATTTAATTCGAGAACATCCATTGGTTTTTTACTAAACTTCCGCTACATCCGACGATCCTGCATACTCATCTCTTTTGTTGACTGTACATACATAAACGCACGCCTCTTCCTATGGGGTAGGTAGAACCTACAGAACGCCACCTGCTACGATCCTTGCATTCTCCGTTTTTCTTCGTTTACGTTATGTAAACTTTCTTGGTCATGAGAAACTAGAATTTCGCGGACCAATCAGGAGCTTCCATAAAGCCACGTCTAATTTTTATAAAATATGTTATTCAATAATGTTTGAAGTACATGTGGTACTACGTTATTTTTGTCGAGCTGTTCAAGGACTATCAATAAAATAAGTGCAAAATTATTGTCATTGTAATTAGATCTACATTACCTTGAACGGTTTTTACTCAAGTATTTGTCACGGTTATCTGTAATCTTGTTGAGTAATTAAAGACGTTTACATATAAATTGGGGTTTTAATATATTTTTGGTATTTTCTGGCTAATTTGTTGACTGATAATTATTCAATTAAGAAGTTATGCAAACAGAATACTGTTTTGCTGAAATTGCATCGGTAAATACAAGAAAATTTAAAATTCACTGTCATTCTAGTCCATCATGATTTCAAACGAAAGACGTCCACTGCTGGACATAGGCCTCCCCCAAGCACCGCCACTTCGACCGGTTCTGTGGTTCCCGCATCCAGCGGATTCCTGCGCCCTTCACAAGGTCATCGGTCCACCTTGTGGAAGGGTATGTGTCATTCTAGTAGCAGTATAAATGAATACCGTACAGGACGTATCTCTGTTTTACCAAAGAAGTACCTTTTAGGTTTTTTTTTGTGTCTGTTTTTCAGTTGAGGTCTACTTGAGCCCTACTTGAGAAAAAAAACTTGCATCAGGATTCACGATGATGAAGGATCAATAATAATCACGTTCGTTCCAACATAGACCTCAACTATCACTTTCTATCAGACGTGTACGAGGTAAAGAGCACAAGACATCACTATGGTTATACGCTGGTATACAATGGACGCGAAAAAAATTGTTTCGTTGGTTATTAAAAAAATATATTTGCTGTTCCATACATTTTAACAGCGTACAATGCGTGCCACGAAAGATGAGACTTGACACACCACGTGGTTTGACTTGCGCAAAACACGATTTTAGGTATCTTTAGCGGTATGAGGTCTGAGTGCGGGACGGGACCGGACGTCATAGGGGCGGCGGAAAGAGCGGGGGAGGCGGGGTCAAGTCTCATCTTTCGTGGCACGCATTGTACGTATTGCATTTTTCTATTAAACAGTAGTTTTTTTTTTTTATAATCGACAAAATTTCTCTACGCTAAGGGGTCTAGGGACCCTGTATAACCATAATACAACAACCATCAACGTTGTAGTTGGCCAGCATATCAAGCTACTACAATCGGTCCAGTCTTTAGTAGATTTTAAACTTTATCGCTAAAGCAAAAGGTTCAAAGTTGATTGAGAAAATTTGACAGTTTCGGGTAGCTTGATGCGCTGGCGTCTGTACCTAGTATGCGCTGCCATCAAAAACTTCAAGCACTAGATTTTTCTTTTTTGCCGAAGGCGATAAATGAGCCATAAGGCCCAGTCTGTGACCCAGTTCTCAATATTCTCATACAGCGCTCGCTACATCTTGCGTGCACACCTACTAATATTACAAATGTGAAAGTATGTAACGTCTGTCTGCCTGTCTGTTACCTCTTCACGCTTAAAACGCTGAACCGATTTAGATGAAATTTGGTATAGAGATAGTTTGAGTCCCGGGACATAGAATAGTTTTGCTGCTAGTATTTAATCTATACTAATATTATAAAGCTAAAGAGTTTGTTTGTTTGTTTGGTTGAACGCGCTAATCTCTGGAACTACCAGTCGGATTTCAAAAATTCTTTTTGCATTTGATAGCCCAATTCTTGAGGAAGGCTATAGGCTATTTAACATCACGCTATGACCTTTAGGAGCCGAGCAAAATGAAAAAAAGTCAGAAAGAACGCTAAGCAAAAACGAAGTAATAGCGCGGGCAGGCGATGCGACGCGACGGGGTGGGTCAGGGGAACAAGAAATTTCACGCGGACGAAGTCGCGGGCAGAAGCTAGTCATATTATAAAAGCGAAAGTAACTCCGCCTGTCTCTTACCTATTCACGCGTTACCGGCTAAACGGATTTGGATGTATTTTGGCACGCGGTTAGACCATGACCTGGGTTAGGACATAGGATACTTTTTCATCATACATACCGTACCACGTTCTATATATTATAGTGGTATAACTTCCGACCTACACGCGTGCGATGCCGCGGGCTAAAAAACTCGTCCCCTTTGAAGGCTCCTACAAACAGGCGCGACACACGATATAATCGCGGGCGACACAAAGGCACCGCTCGTTGCGCGACTTGCGGTGCCTTTAGGTCGCGCGCGATTCTATCGCGTGTCGCGCCTGTTTGGAGGAGCCCTAACGAAAACTATCTATTTATCTAGTAGTAATTGTGATCATTGAGAGGATCTGCTTAGCTAGGACAATATATTTTATTCAATGACGTATTATATATAGACACGTTATCAACCAACATCTCGGCGCTTAAAAACGGCGAAAATACTAGATAACTACTTATACGCGTAAAGAAAGGGAAAGAAAATATATCACCGTACGGCGGGATGTCTGTTGCTAGAGGGAGATAAATAAACATCTTCAGTTACGTCACAGGATAAGTAATAGTCAAATTACATGCTCATTGGTCGAGCGCATGAGTGACGTAGCTATCAGAGTCACTTCATGCGCCGGCCGCCATTAGACGCAGCGTCGTACAAAATAAAATAAAATAATCTAGTTTTGTAAACTTACGCGTGAAATGACACATTTTTGTCTTTAACTTTTGGGGTATAATTATTACATCCTCTGAAAACACACGACGGCATATTTTCTTTATGTTTTGCACAGGTTTTCACATACGATATAAATTAAAAACAAACATACGTCGCGTCGCGTCGCGCGACAGGTTGGTGCGTGACTGAGCGCAAATGTGGCAATTGGCTTCATTTCATGTTGCCATTTTAGAGTGCGGACAACGTATCTATAGTTTTATACATCATTGATTTTATTAGAAGTACCTAACTCTTGTGTAGGAAATCATGCAACTTCTATAGGCACAAATGGCACAAACAATATCTATTCAATTGGAACACGTCAGAACTGGCCCACTATCTCTGGCTATTAATGATGAAAGTATCAACGGCGTGCGTGACGGTAAAACTACAATAATGTACCTACGAGTTATTTACTTTATTATCAGCTAAATTTATATGTACTGGCGTGGTTCTGTTCTGTTAGTAACTAAATGATAATATTTTTTAAATAAACCTATACAAACATGGAATACAGGAAATAATATCTACCTACAGGTGATAAATAATATCACACGAAAATTCCTTCAATATCCTCGGCCCATCATTATTTTGAACACCTATATATAAATTAATTATCATTCCTCGAATTTTATTAGTCACCTAATCACCCACTTTTGTATTAAGTAATTAATTTGTTGTTCGTAGTATTAACTGCATCGTTGGTCTAGTCATCGCGAGACAAGCAAGCGCGACTACTAAACGTTTTATCCTAGGTTCGATTCCCAAGTCGGGGGATGCGTAATTGGGTTCTCCATCAGGAAATTCTCATTGTAGCTCGGAGCCTGGGTTTTTGCCCGGCTTAGTGCCAATAGGCTCAATTTTAAAACTAACAGGTGAAATATGGCTGCAAAATGCACTACACATCGCCACCTACTTACCTTGGAATACAGACATTCATGTTGTTATGTGCCTAATGTTAAATACCTACTTTTTCTATGACACATTATGAGCAAGGTATAATACCTACCTGCATCTCCTACACATTTTTAAGTAGGTACAACATCAGTTAATACGTCATCAATCTTTGCTCGATTGTCCAGTTGTCCGTATGAATACCGGAAACTGCAATAATGTAGGTAAGTATAATGTCGCTCATTGTTTTATCAGATAAATCGTTCGCTGATCTAGAAGATTCGTGCGAACTGGCTGGTAAGGAAAGTACCACTACTACAAATTACGACAAGGGAAACAAATGAATATAACATATTTATAGCGCTACATTAGACAAGGTTAATTTGGCGCGTGGTTGAAATAGGAACGAACGCCGCCATCTTGATTTTCAATACAATGCAAAAAAAAAACCATCGACAAATATTTACCTACCTACCAACAACGTCCCCTTGTAAATGATTTTAGGTAAAGTACCTTGAACTCTCGGTGGAGCAGACTAGTCCTGCAGTGGAGACCGCGTATCGTCGGCAAGCGATAGTGTGGGATGCCTTCCAGCTAGATGGACGGACGACCTAAAGAAGGTGGCTGGGACGGACTGGATGCGGAAGGCGGAGGAGGACAGAGTGTTGTAGCACTTGTAGCGCAGCCTGGGAGAGGCCTATATCCGGCAGCGGACTGCAATAGGCCGAGTTGATTGATTGTTTGACCTTGGACTCCTAAGATCCACATACCTAGATCCTAGGTACAAGGATGTAGGTACAGACGTCAGCACATCAAACTACTACAGTCTGTCAAATTTCTAACTTTATCGCTAAAGGTTCAAAGTTGATTGGGAAAATTTGACAGTTTTAGGGTAGCTTGATGTGCTGACGTCTGTACCTGCATAATTGTTTAAACTCAAACTCAAAGCATTTATTTCAATTAAACCATTTACAGGCACTTTTGAATTGTCAAGAAGTCGGTCAGTCAGAAAATATGAAGCTAGTTGTTGTTACACTTTCAAACACGGCGACCTCTTGTCACGGGAATTCACGGGATTGTCCGATGTTGATGAAAAAACTGGGACAATCCCAACATCGACCCAAGACCGTGAAAAACAATAACATGGCTAACTAGTTACCAAGTTATTTCCTTATCGCATGTGATAAGGCTAATCTTTCACAGTATCACTACCGAGGTCACCCGATCATTCCCAAATCCCTACAATTTTTTTTTTCTGAAAAATAATGAAGAACACGTCGTGTGGACTCACCCCCTCTACTCATAGCTACTCTACTGACCAGGGCCTGATTTACCCACAGGCTAACTATGGCTCAAGCCTAGGGCCCAAGGACCGAGGGGGCGCTGAGCTTGCTCTTACAAGCACCACTTATATACAGAATTAAATTTGGTACTTAAATTAAAATATGCGCCTAAATACAAGTAGAAGAACCGCGGTTCGTAAATCTAATAAAATATAAAAATTTAGTAAGTATATTCATGGGCTAGGCAGGACAGGCCCGGGGGAGGGGGGCGCATATTCATAGTTAGCCTAGGGCTGTCAGAACTCTAAATCAGGCACTGCTACTGACGCGCACTGAAACTTCATTGTCCAACCTAACCTAGGCTGGCACTGAACGGTGAGTTTCCTAAAATTCATAAAGGGATTACCTATAGATGCAGCCTGCACGGTACCTCCTGTCTCTACAACATGTTTCAATCCAATCTTTCTGACAAGTCATCATCGCTTTCATTTCAGCCGAAAGACGTCCTCTGCTGGACATAGGCCGGGGAGGCCTATGTCCAGCGTTATGTGTCTACTTAAACGATATCAAAAATATATGTCAAGAGCAGGCCCATACAGCAATAAAAAAAGTAAAAAAAAAGTGTTAGACTGTTTGACCTAATTATTTAATTGGATAGCAGGTAACCTATACCTACCGATTGTTATTGTAGCTATTCCAAATGGGCGAATGGTAATGAAACCTACGGAATAAATAGATAATCCGTGGATCAACCGATCAGGATTCACCACATAGCAAGAACTGTATTTTGAGAAATATGAGTGTATTTTTTTTATTTTTCTGCCATGTAAACGTGCTCTAGAACTCCGTGAATATCACTTCTGATCAATCATTTTAGATAATATATTATTATCAATGTGATCAATGCTATTTAAAAGCACGCAAGAATATAAATATTAAATATAATATCTAATATCGCTGAAGAGTTTGTTTGTTTGTTTGGTTGAACGCGCTAATCTCAGGAACTACTGGTTCGAATTTAAGCGTTATTTTTGTGTTCGATAGTCCATTTATCGAGGAATGCTATAACATCACGCTATGACCAATGAAAGGAGTGGAGCATCAATGAAAAATGTTGCAATAACGGGAAAAATCATGCGGGAAAAATATTCTTTTTGAGAGCTTCTCAAAAAGAATATTTTTCCCGCATGATTTTTCCCCGTTGCGGAAAAATCATGTAAGTATGACGCAATTGTTCCCATATAAAAGGTCTAAAAAAAAGTCCGCCACAGCATAATTATAGTCTATCTTTTAAAGTTGACTAACTATAACTTTTCTTTTTGTTAATAAAATTGGTTCTAAAATGATGCATTATTTACGAACGTGTTTTTATAAACATAATATTAATTCTAAATAAATACGTTATTCATCACAAGTATTTAATTTTGAACAAAATTGCCCTTGACATCATTTGATTTCAATGAATATCTTAGATATCATAGTTTTAAAATAATGGAATATATTTTAGTAGGTAGGTTTTTCCCCAAATTAACGCGAGAGAAACCGCGGGGCACAGCTAGTGGAATATATTTTAGTAGGCTTTTTCCTCAAATTAACGCGGGTGAAACCGCGCGGCACAGCTAGTCATAGATAAGGATAGAATGGGACGCCTGGATGCAGGTAGGAACCTATCAAACCCGTTATCGGATAATATAATTCCTGTAATAAATATGGTTAAGTTCGCCTTGAAGAACAGACCCAGAACCTAGCTGTAAAATTCACTAATGTAAAATTAATGTTATTTTTTTGTATACCTATAGAGTGTCATATTCGCATTTAGCGAAAAAGCTCTTTAAATAAAGATTAAAAAAAAAAAAAAAAAAAAAGGTAGGTTAGTACCTAACTGATCAGAAAAATGACCCGCCTAAATCGATCTGGCGTAACCTTTTTAGATCTGGTCAATGTACGATATTCCGATTGGGAAGGTTTTCAAAGTTTTATCCTATCCATCCATGATAGATAGGTAGGTATCTATCTATAGGTACGGATCATACCTCACTTTCTAGGTAGGTATAGTAATAGACATGCTGGTCTACCACATGGTAGGCAATGATTACGTCATTGGTGGTAGGTAGTAATAGTTAACCAAAAGGTATTTTGGTATTCTCCTGCATAATATAAATATTTAAGTTAATTAGTAATTGTTCAAATAGTATAAACAATAATGAAGGCCACATTACATACAATACAAGTACAACAACTAATGTGAAGAGCCCACGACAAATCCACGTCGTACGTACTAGACAAGCACCTCTCTTTCCAACAAACGATGTGGTGTATTTTTATCCCTCTCTTATGCTCTGTGCGGTAGTGATTGGCGGCTACGTTTACGTTATCATTAATACTATGAATAAACTTTCTCGATTATCGAACAGCAATAGTATTTACGCATACTAAACTATGGTCATCGTTCAGATAATTATTTTTAAGCTTGGTTACAGAAGGATTAAAAAACATAGATTATAACATTAACGAAAAACCAGACATTTATGTGAGACCTGAAATGTAACAACCGGTGTTCATATTTTCCCGCCGTCTGAATCATTAATTTCATGTAGTGTGTTCAATTCCTATTTGCTAACTCCCAGCCAATAGCAGCTTTCCATCTGTCTGTCGTAATTTAACGTAAAACGTCATTTTGCTCTTACTCTCTCACTCCCATGTGAATTCACCGAATTCAAAAGTATATCTCTCTCGCTTCCGCATTACCCAATGCATTGGCGTTTACGCCCATCTCATTCGCACTTCATATGTTTGTGCTTGACAGAGCGAGATAAAACATTACTGAGGCTTACAAACCGGTCGAAGTAATAATAGAGAATTCGCAAATTTTTGAAGTTATTCGTGGCCAGTCCTTTGAACGTCGAGGTGCTTGTGTGAATCAAAAATGAAGTCTTTAGTGCTAGCTGTTGTCAGTTTACTGGCGATTTCATCAATAAATTGTGAAGTGTTCTTTGAGGAGACATTCCCCGATGGTAAGTTTAAGCATTTTATTCAAAAACCTTAATTTTGATCTGTGCCGGCTTGCCGCGTGTGCTATCGATCGTCTCCAAGATTATCGACAGCCGGTTTATTTTGGGGAGTAATGTGTTAAAACAGTACGTTTTTAATTTCAGACTCATGGGAATCCAACTGGATTTACAGTGAACACCCCGGCAAAGAGTTCGGCAAGTTCAAGCTGACTGCTGGAAAGTTCTACAATGAACCGGAGGAAGATAAAGGTAGGTGGAGACCGGTCCCTTTCTAATGCCCCTTACTATGTAACATTCACGTTTGAGTGATGAATTAATTTTGTTGTGTGCAGATCAATGCACTTAAGTTACAAGCATGTACCTATGTATGTTTAATTATGTAGTAAATTACCCAATACATACTATGAGCGTGCAAAGGGCAATGAACTGTATTACACACAGCAAATTAACAATAGGCCGGGCGTCAGCGTCACAACACGCCATCCTCACTGCATCTCCTATACATTCCTGTTCTCCTGGTACTTGTCAGGTCTGCAGACGTCTGAAGACGCGAGGTTCTACGCATTGTCGCGCAAGTTCGAGCCATTCAGCAACGAAGGAAAGCCCCTGGTTGTGCAGTTCTCAGTGAAGCATGAGCAAGACATCGACTGCGGAGGCGGCTACCTCAAGGTTTTCGACTGCAAGTTGCAGCAGACTGACATGCATGGAGAGACCCCCTATGAGATTATGTTCGGCCCTGACATCTGCGGTCCTGGTACCAAGAAGGTAAGAACAAACTTTTTCATATTATATACTGAGCATTTTGAAAGCAATGACAAACGAGGAGTTATAAAGCTACATAAATAATCCCAAGACATTTATTTTTCATTTACAAATTGGCTTGAATAAGTATTTACTTAAGCCAATTTGAAATGAATGGCCCACTAAACTAGAATATCATCCACCTAGCCTTTTCCCAACTATGTTGGGGTTGGCTTCCAGTCTAACCGAATGCAGTTGAATACCAGTATTTTACATGGAGTGACTGCCTATCTGACCTCCACAACCCAGTTGTGGCTAATACGATACCACTTGGTAAGACTGGTTGTCAGACTTGGGCTTCTGACTACCTGTAACAACTGTCAAAGGTCCACGAATGACAGTCGGGGACCAACAGTTTAATGTGCTTTCTCAGGCCCATTAAACTATAATAACCAGTTTCAATCTCATGATCATTAAAGTTGACTAAGTACCTAAGATGTAGTATCTAAAAGTTTTTTTTACATAAATACCTGTTTAGGTATAATTTTATAATAGTCTGTTTCCATTGGGAAATAACTCAATTCTACTGTATGAAATTGTTTTCAGTCACAGGAAATAATAATTAAATAGTTCATGGTGTAGGTACATAATGTATAACAGTTGTTCACTTTCTATTATCAAGTACCTATGTTACTATGACATTACAACAGTACTGATGGATTTTATAGGTTCTTATCTGATTAAGACATTAGTTTTCAATTAGCTAAGTAGTGTTCATGGTGATTAGTAGTTATTTTTAGGGTTCCGTACCCAAAGAGTAAAAACGGGACCCTATTACTAAGACTCCACTGTCTGTCTGTCACTCTGTTGTCTGGAGTTTCTTGCCCATTCTTCTCCATAGAGATCTACGTTTTGGAATGGGCAACTAGTTTCAACTTTCTGACTGACTGACAGACTATTTAAATTTTGACAATTCAAAAGTGCCTGTACAAGGCTTAATTGAAATAAATGCTTTGAGTTTGAGTCACCAGGCTGTATCCCATGAACCGTGATAGCTAGACAGCTCGACAGTTGAAATTTTCACAGATAATGTATTTCAACAAATACTAAAAACAGAATAAAATAAATATTTGAGGGGGGCTCCCATACAATAAACGTGTTTTTTCGGCGTTTTTGCCTTGTGGTACGGAACCCTTCGTGTGCGAGTCCGACTCACACTTGCCCAGTTTTTTCATTTAGCATTGGTATAAACAAGTTAGCCAGCCAATGATTTTCTTCCTAATTGACAAGTAATGAGAGCATAATGGAAAATACAGCTAATTAATTTATTAGGACTCAAGACTTAGAGCTTTAGAATAAAGGCAAACAATCACTAGTACTAGGTATTTCATTTTAAACCTATTATAAAAAAAAGAAGTAAAGTTCACACACATCTTTTCGAACAATTACATTGTGATCTCTTTTTTAAAATTAAACTCACGATAACTATAGAGACGACGACCGAACGAACGATCGAACGAACGATCTCGTGATAGAGTGATTAATTTTTTTTCTATATAAATAGAAAAAAAAATTTATCACTCTATCACGGCTTTTATTAACTGTAAACGACCTTCGGCATATTAATTAGGTTAGTAAATAATTAAAAATGCGCCAGATCCATATTATCGCTATGTCGTAAAAGCTGGACAAACCGCATGGAGTTCTTATCAATATTTTATTACTATCAGATATTAAAAAAGTCCGAGGTCAGCAAAAATGTACCTACTTACTCTTGCTTTCCATTACACAACAGTAATAAGAATGACAAATATAATAGTATTGATCTACTTCTCGTCACATTAAATTAATTGAGAGATCAATGGTTGCGTTTTATCGTATACTTACTACAAGTTATCGTAGTTGATCTCGTAAAATGCTCGACAGATTTTGGTGTTGGTAATAGTTGATCTCGAAAAAGACAACACATTCTGATGCATGTTTCGTCATAATTTCAGCGTTTTCGCGAAGTTTTTAATTTTATTATACGCGTGCAAGTAGCTCATAAAAATTAAAAATCATGTCAACATTATTGATCAATCTTCATTAAAAATTCATGTGACCTTAGGGGAACACGTCGAGTTGTCGAGTGCATGCAGCTTCTAGCATTATCGATTATCCCAGGCTCGACACTGTTTGTACCTAGGTAGCGTTACACCTAGCCCATAAAAAAAAATTTCAACATTAGTGACCAATCTTCATTAAAAATTCATGCGACCTTATGGTGACACACGTCGAGTTGCTGAGTGCAAGTGCATGCAGCCTTTAGCATTATCGATTATCTCAGGCTCGACACTGTTATAGGTATCGATATATTATTAACACCTAGCTCAAAAAACATTAAAACATTATTGATCAATCTTCATTAACAATTCATGTGACCTTATGGGGACACATGTCGAGTTGCCGAGTGCATGCAGCCATTATCGATTATCCCAGGTTCGTCACTGTTTGTATCTATATCGATATACTAAAACCTAGTTCAAAAAAAAAAATAACCAATCTTCATTAAAAATTCATGCGGCCTTATGGGGACTCGCGGCGATGTTGTCGAGTGCACACAGCCTCTAGCATTATCGATTATCACAGTGTTATAGGTATCGATATATTTACACCGCCCCCAGCGTAACGTTTTGTAACAAATGTTCAATGAAGCATTGAATAGCAAGGATGTTGCATAACATTGGTATCCAACCGGCGATTTCACGCAGGCGTTTATTGTTTGTCTGTCACAATTAGTTGGCAACACTAATTTGGTACTTACTCATTTGCTAATGTAATGAGGTACTTATCATTTGTTAATTGTTAAGTTTCTTAAATGGGATGTTTATGTTATGTCTAAACTAGCAGCGCCCCGCGGTTTCACCCGCATATGTGTCGATCCCGTGGTAATATCGGGATAAAAACTATCCTATGTCCTTCCCCGGGATGCAATCTATCTCTCTGCCAAATTTTATCGAAATCCGTTCAGTGGTGTAGGCGTGAAAAGGTAACATACAGACAGACAGAGTTACTTCCTAATTTATAATAATTAGTAGGTATCGATTAGATAATAGGTATTATTAACAAAAACTAGACAATTTTAGGGTCACTGACCAATTTTGAAACAAAACTTGCGCGTCTAGCTCTCGTGTAATAAAATATGCAAATACATAAATAAATTATCACCGATAGCAAAAGTTCGATGGATTGTCATAGTTCGTCCACCTCAAACACGTTTGCCAAACTCCCATCTTCTCTCTCTTTCGATCCTTAGTGCTAACTAGATCTTCCTTCTCCCTCAGGTTCACGTGATCTTCAGCTACAAGGGTAAGAACCATTTGATCAAGAAGGACATTCGTTGCAAGGATGACGTGTACACCCACTTGTACACTCTGATTGTGAAGCCTGACAACACCTATGAGGTGCTCATTGACAATGAGAAGGTTGAGTCTGGAGAGCTTGAGGCTGACTGGGACTTCCTGCCGCCCAAGAAGATCAAGGTAAGAAGCCATTTTCAATGAAGACTTAATTCCGTGCTAGGCAGGTCAAAATTTTATAACTAGAGATTCGCGCAAAATCGGCTGAAGATTTTTTGTGTCTATTTGGAGGTTTCTGTTTACGGAATTTAATAACAAAAACCAGTCGTAACAATTAATGAAACTATACCATGATGGTATAAGCATTTACAGAATTTTGTCAAAAACATTAGTTTTAATAGCACTCTTCTAATTCTCTAACTTTCCTTCCCCTCAAAGGACCCCGAAGCCAAGAAACCCGAAGACTGGGACGAGAGGGCCACCATCGCCGACCCTGATGACAAGAAACCCGAAGACTGGGACAAACCTGAGCACATTCCCGACCCTGATGCCACCAAGCCCGAGGACTGGGATGATGAGATGGACGGCGAATGGGAACCTCCCATGATTGATAACCCTGACTACAAAGGAGTTTGGGCACCTAAGCAGGTAATTTGTGAATTTTGTATCAGGTTTTGGAAGTTTAGATTTGTCGGTCATTGTTAAACCAGTTCGTGCGAAATGGCGTCATCGGAAATGTGTCACTTGCTATGTAGCTTGAGCAGCAGCCATTTAATTTTAACACTGAAAGGTCATGAAATAGAGCAGAGAGTTTGACGACACTACCTTTATTCTGTGACACTACGAACGAACAAACTTTTTTGACTGCATCATCAAAGATTACGATTCCGTGTTTCTGTGTTGTTCAAATTTGCATTTTTCGGCAATTAAGGCCAGACAAAAGGCTATGTCAATAAGCTAAAATTATGTTTCACAAAAACACCGAAAATTAGGAGCAATGACACGGAAATGACGAAGTTCCAAGTCATCTTGTCGACTTACGAGTTAAAAATAAGAAGTCACGACACGCTCCAATTTCAACAAGAGTATTTTAATCAATTAGAAACGGTTCCCTTTCTACACAATTTCTCTTATCTAAAAACTGCAATAAACACATTTACACCCAAAACGTTTAATTTCGCAGTCGCACCGTGTAGAATCTATTTAAAACTAAAGAAAGCATTATTGAGTCATTTGATGACGTCAGCTTAGCTAGAAGTCGCGCGTGGCTGTTTGCATAACGTTCATAACGTATATTGACCCGCGTTACCGTTATAATGTGAAAATTGAACGTCTCATTGACTGGCGTGGCGGTGTACGCGTGTTACTACTATTCAACGGTAATAGTTCAATAGACTTGAATTATTTACTTAGTAAGCCGAATGATGAATGCATCGGGATTTTCCAGTTTTCATGCGATTATCCACATTGAATTACAATCTAGTTTTAATAAATAGCGTCATATTTTGCCACCTAATAACCTATCAACTAAACTCATAATAAAATTCGCTCTTCGCAGATCGACAACCCCGCCTACAAGGGACCATGGGTGCACCCAGAGATCGACAACCCCGAATACGTATCAGACCCCAACCTCTACAAACGCGACGAACTTTGCGCCGTCGGTCTCGACTTATGGCAGGTTAAGGCAGGCACCATCTTCGACAACTTCTACTTCGGAGATGACGTTGCAGAGGCCGCAGAGCGTGGTGAGGCCCTTAAGAAGAGGCTAGAAGGTGAAAAGAAGATGAAGAGTGAACAGGATGAGGTTGAGAGGGAGAAGGAAAAGGCTGAGAAGCCTGATGATGAGGATCTCGATGATGAAGATCTGGATGATGAGGCTGGTGAAGCTGCGCCTGTGGTGAGTTGACTTGATTTTTATTTTTAACCAACCTTTTTACTGCTACTAAGAACGTGCAATACAAGGGGATTTTTGTGTGTGAATATTTTTATATTCTTTTAAATGATTAGACTGACACAACAATCCACTCCCTATATGGTAGCCTAGCTAGATGATTATTGCAGTTGGTTTTTGTAGCCAAAGTCAAGTGATTCAAAGATAAAAATCATGAAAACACGCTTACTTTGAAAAGGAACTAGCCAGAACAAAGTAGCCTTACAAAGTGGCATTATTGACGAATTTAGACATTATAATCGCCTTTGTTGCGTTTATAATTAGAATTATTTACGTAGTTTGAAGACGTGTAAATAAGTCTTAATACTGTTGACCTCCATTCTAATTAGGAACCGTCTTTGTTTCAGGAGGACCACGATGAACTGTAAACTGTGTCAATGTGTGTGTAAAGACAATAAGTATCGTCGGATACATACGTGAGCGTGTTAGCGCGGGGCATGCCTGTGCGCATGCTGTAGTTCCAAAAACTTGAAGAACCCTTAGTTCATCATAGTGCGTTATAGTGTATCTGTTCCAGTCTTCTATACAATATGTATGATAAATACCTAGCTGTAAAATTTAATTCATTATCATACTTATCTTACAATGCGTGTGCTGGCTCGAAATATTCCAAGTTGGGGTTATTAATATTTATTTTTGCGGACCCAACAAACTTTTTTTTGTATAAAGATTGCAATCACGCTCAGATTTTATTGTATTAATGTTAATACGGCACTGTGTGTCGTCGAGTGCAGGGATTTATTGTACAGTGTTAGTTGCTGTAGCCTAAATTTTTTGTAAGAATTTGACTAATGTTGTAGAATAAATCTGTGAGTGAAAGTTTCTCATTTATGTTGTGAAACGAGTCTGATTAAAATTAATATATTAAATTTATTTTTGGTTTTATTTTTTTTTTGGTACGGAATCGGATGGTTTGAGTACCTACGGGTTAAATCTCGGCTCAAGTTTTTTATGTCAGCGAAAGCTTGTGTGAGTTACATTGGCTCAGATATCCTTCTGTAGTCCACACCAAGGAGTAGTATTTTTTCTCCCAAAATTATTATGAATACATATAAAAGTTTGATGAATGATAAACGCGCGTTATATAAACTACCCTCTATAAAATATTTATTAAGTTCTTATAAGACTTATTTGAAACAATTTTGTACTTCATAGTCATACCCAGGTTTTACTCTAATAAACTTAACATTTCAATGAATCTTGTCTATAATTTAACAACAATAATAGATGTCCGTGACTACCGCAGGACCACCAACGCCAATCGCTTCCATATTTGGTAAATAATTAGTGCTCAATTGGTACTAATTAGTACTCGAACAACAAAATTGGTACCTTAGTAGTTTCCGAGAAAATCGACTTTGAAGGTGGTCCTGCGGTAGTCACGCTCCCTTCAGCAGGACCACCATGAGCGCCGAAAAAGGGCCCACGTTACAGCTATTCTAAGTATACAAATAATTAGTACCCATAAATGTGATTTATATCGTAAAAAAAACAGAACTGTAATATTTGTATTTACCGAGAAATCAACGATGATAACTTTCTCGAAATTGTTCAGCAGGACCACGATTTTGAATGTTGATTCCAAGTTAGAGAAGCTTGTCGCTTTCCTCAAACCTACATAGAAAATTAGTACCCTGCAAGATAAAATTAGTACCCAAAATTCAAAGTTAATACTTCAGTAGTTTACGAGATATACCATGCCATTGGTGGGGTGGCGGTAGTCACGGTGGCAAATTTTCATTTCAAGATTTCTCTATTAAAAACTCTGTGATTTCTTCCCAAATTTATACAAAAATTAGTACTCCTAAAGAAGTTAAAGCGACTAGAAATCCAGATTCCTAAGTGTTGTATTTTAAGAGAAATTAGCTTTCATTACTTTTCCATACTAAATCTCCGCGTATAACCTGACCAAATTAAGTTGTCAATGGTATTGAGCTGTTTAAGAGATGTACACTCGTGCACATAAATTTATGGATGTCGAAATAGTATTAACATTCAATATCTAAATTTTTATACAAACTGAACTTTTATACTTAATAAGAAAAAAAAATAACTTATCGCTACCCATCGCCTGTGATACCTTTGTTATTGACGTGGGCAGGTAGGTAAGTACTCGAATAATTATTTTTCTGTAGGTATTGTAAGTAGGTACCTACCTTCTGTGTTGTTGTGAATGAATATCATTAAAAGTGATAGGTATTTTTTATTTATTTCTTTCCTACTAATTTACCGTTGCTGCAAGCAGTAATACCTACCTAAGACCTTGTCCAGAAGGAGCGAATTCGCCGCGAAACATTTCGCGAGAATTCATTCGCGCGTTAACGAGATACTAGGCGCCAATACATCGCGTCCACAAGCATCGCGCGATTTCAAAATCCGCGCGTAAATTGCGTGCACTTCGCCAACCTCTCGACTCGCGCGTTTTGCGCGCGAGTCGAGGTACTGGAGACTCCTTGTTGCGTCCAGTTGACGCGCGAACTTCAGAGCGTTCTACTCCATGTTTTCTACTGACAAATGAAATTCGAACCCAAAGGCTCGCGCGTTGGTACGCCCCTTCTGAACGCAACGGTCGCACGTAATACGCACGAGAGAATCGCGGCGAATTCGCCCTTTCTGGACAAGCTCTTAGTATTAAAAAACTAATTTACTATGTTGCTAATAACGTAAGTATAAAAGGATTACAAACCTAAAAGTAAGTAATAGGTTCCTTTTATATCAAAACTCAAATCGTTTATTGCAATCCATAATGTAATTACAGGTGGTAAATAAAAAATACTAGACACAATTATGGTCCCTGTCGGGCACAGCAAATATTTGAATATTTGAATAATATGCATTGCAAAGGGCACACGCATATTTTAGTGTTTTCATATCAATGTGTACTAATTATGTACCTATTGTTCGACAAGCCACGTCAATAACAAAGGTATCACAAGCCATGGGTAGCGATAGGTTATTTTTTTCTTAATATGTACCTATATACACAGTTTGTATAAAAATTTAGATATTGAACTGTTGTTAATACCATTCCGACATCCATAAATTTATGTGCACGAGTGTACATCTCTTAAACAGCTCAATACCACCATTGGTGCCTATTCCCTTGTTCACAAACTAAACTAAATTTGAGTTCTGTGCATCTTTTTCTATCTATTTCATTAAGAAAAGGACAAAAGATAAGTTTTAGTTTAGTCCAATCAAATTAATCAGCGTCTGACGTAAATTGACGTAACATTAGTAGGCATGTTTTTAATCACGTCTAAACTTGTATTGAGTAGTGTCAGGCTCTGATTACTTTGACAGGACAAAACTAAAATTTATTGTCTGTCCTTTTCATAATGAAACAGAAAGATAAGATGCACTGAACTCAAATTTAGTTTAGTTTGTGAACAAAGGAATTGGCACCGTTGACAACTTAATTTGGTCGGGTTATACGCGGAGATTTAGTATGGAAAAGTAATGAAAGCTAATTTCTCTTAAAATACAACACTTAGGAATCTGGATTTCTAGTCGCTTTAACTTCTTTAGGAGTACTAATTTTTGTATAAATTTGGGAAGAAATCACAGAGTTTTTAATAGGGAAATCTTGAAATGAAAATTTGGCACCGTGACTACCGCCACCCCACCAATGGCATCGTATATCTCGTAAACTATTGGAGTATTAATTTTGAATTTTGGGTACTAATTTTATCCTGCAGGGTACTAATTTTCTATGTAGGTTTGAGGAAAGCGACAAGCTTCTCTAACTTGGAATCAACATTCAAAATCGTGGTCCTGCTGAACAATTGCGAGAAAGTTATCATCGTTGATTTCTCGGTAAATACAAATATTACAGTTCTGTTTTTTTTTACGAAATAAATCACATTTATGGGTACTAATTATTTGTATACTTAGAATAGCTGTAGCGTGGGCCCTTTTTCGGCGCTCATGGTGGTCCTGCTGAAGGGAGCGTGACTACCGCAGGACCACCTTCAAAGTCGATTTTCTCGAAAACTACTAAGGTACCAATTTTGTTGTTCGAGTACTAATTAGTACCAATTGAGCACTAATTATTTACCAAATATGGAAGCGATTGGCGTTGGTGGTCCTGCGGTAGTCACGGACATCAATAATAGCTGACTATGAGATAACCCCACGAAAACCAATGAAGAATAGTAAAATATTGTATCATACTTTCTAGCGGTGACATGACTATACGAACTTCAGTCTAATTTCTAAAATATGTACGAAATTGCGTTTAAAACCGATTTCGTTTCCATTAATATTCACCCTCTCTCGTGGAGGTAACTCCCTAACAATAACCAAAATCTATGTAGAGTAAGTTAATAAAAAAAAATGTACTATGAAGACTTCGCAGAAAACAATAATCAACGTGTCAGAAGTATTCTGTCTAGCGGGCACTGTATATTTTACGCGTTCAACTGAACATGTGGGAACTATTTGACGATATGGCCTAAAAAGTATCAAGATCAACATCCAAGTCAATTACGTGTCATTGATGCATACCTACATAGGGAGATGATTGAAAAGTAAATAATTATTTATAATCGAATGTTTTATTAACTAATTAATATACCTACCTACGAGTATAGATATAATGTATACCCAAACTGTTATAGAAATTGAACATACACTTTTCGTAATTTTTTTTGGCCCATAACAAGTCTAAAAGTGGAATACTACACTTAGTGAAATATAAATATAGCGCCCGCTAGAAAGAATACTTCCTGGCGGTGACACGTTGATTATTGTTTTTTGCGTAGTCTTTATAGTACATTTTTTTTATTTAGCTTACAATTTCGTACATTTTTCGTACATATTTTAGAAATTAGACTGAAGTTCGTATAAAGTCATGTCACCGCTAGAAAGTATGACACAAAATATTTATTTTTTCTAAACCAACATGTGTAAAATGATATACTTAATACAATTTCAAACAAGTATGTATATTAAATTTTAAAACGTGTTGAGTATATTTGACAGGAACTTCATATAGCCAGAAATCATTCTTTTCAGTGCGTTCCTAGAGCGTGGCTTCTGACCCTCGTTGCTCGGTCCCCACAGCACTGTTTGGAAGAGATGACACACAATCAGTATAAATAAAAAAGTGGCACTCCAGGACAGAAGTGAAAACAAAACACAAACAACTTTGACTACTTTGCCACACTCACTGACATATCGGATATTATAATTTATAATAAGTACATTAAAATCGAGTACATCCCGAGGACAGCCGAACACACATCTGAAGCCGTGTCGGTTACGGTAACAGTGGCGCGAGTTCAATAGTTTTTTCCCTTCTCAAAAAACGCTCAACGCGCCTAAAGTTTTCACTTCAAAAAACTAAATTTATTTACGATTGTTCAGATTTACTTTTGTTTTTATTCCAACGTCATCGCATCAGTATCAGTAACCTCGACGTGGCCCACTCTTTTCTGTCATCTTAGTTCACTAATTTTCTACGAGATGTCGTGTCTTAGTATAGGCGCCATCTATTGTTCATCATCATTATCATCAGCCTACCAAATATGTTAGGGTCGGCTTCCAGTAGCGCCATCTATTGTTAGCTGCTCTATATTAAGTCTAAGCTCAAAAATTTTTTCATTCCAAGTTTTAATTTTATTTAGACTTACTCCAATCGGTGATAACTGAAACATAAAAATAATTAGATTATAATACAACGTAACAAGTTACATTATATTAATAGAAAGTTGAATAGTGCCTTAAATGTCTGGTACTTCCATTTGGGTCACGTAAAAAGGGGAAATTCAGTCAAATATTCACGCTGGGAGGTTCCTGCCTCGGTTTGTGCTCCATTGTGTTTAATGTTTTAAGATTGAGGCCGTAGGTACTTGCACCCATGCCCCCTTAAAATACTGGAGCCCAATGTAAAGAGTAGGTAGGTATCTATGTATGTCTATCTACCCATTACTGAATTGAGAATCAACAATAGGAACAATTGACTACAGAAGGTCCCCTAGAAAGGTGAGGGTTTACAAAGGACTCGGTTTGAGTCCAACAATAGTTTGTATTACAATAAACATTATTTGAGTCAACAGGAATTTTTAATAACAGAGGAAAAGTCCTGTGTTAAACCTACATAAATAAACTCCAAAACAAATAAACATCCAACATGTTCAACTCAAGCGTTTGCAGAGAACTTTCAATTTCCGGCTTTTGAAAACGCTGTTATGACATGTAAATAAGTAGTTCGAAAAAATGAGATCATCGTCATTATGCCAAGAGCAAACCTGTCATAAAGTTGTTTAAAACATACGACTTACGTTTCTCCAGCTCATTGGTTTTCATGTTCGTCAATTTGGCAAAGTCCTCCACTACACCAGGCTTGGGTGTCGTCGACGTGGTTGGCTGTGGATGGCCATGGTCGTAATCCAGTAGCCATAGACAAGGGTGCGGGGCAGGCGCAGGTGCAGCCGTCACTGCGAAGACGAAAATTAGACATACATTTTCGAATTGATCGGGAAACGTTGAATTCGAATGCCGCCAGTTGCTTTAGTGATGTAGCCATCATCATTATCATCATCCACAGTTCGACTTAACCCCCACTGCTGACCTAAAGCTAAATAATAGTACATACTGCCTTCTCCAAGTAAAATAACTAAAGTAGAATAAGATAAGTCTGCATTTCTGCCCACACTGGTCCCGCGAGAGGAGAACTTAAGTCTGTGTGCCAGCAGTAAATCAGCATATAAAAAGAATGCTGCTTTTTGAAAAAAGACTGCTCCTATACCCTTGACTCTCCCTTCGACGCACTCACTGAATATTCGTAGAATCTTCGAAGACTGACTTGTTTATACCTATCGATCGAAAAAATTACCATTAGTGATTTTTTTCGACCGATAAGATTGTATTATTATGTCAAGTCGATCATTTGTTATAAAGTACTGTTTGTTGACTCACTGCAACTTGCGACCCTCGTCTTTTTCAGTGAAGTTAATTAACTTATAAAACCGGGAAAATAATCAGTCAAGAATTTATTGCATACGGCGCCTCGTCTAACTCATTAAACACAAATTGTTTTTGAATTTCGTTGTTAACTTGGTGTCTCACCTTCACTGTGCGTAGGGAAGATTAAAACCTGTAAAGTTAAGTTAAATTAAGTAAAGTAGGTAATAGTAGAAATTATAAGTTACGTTGAAGCTTGAAGTTACATCATTGGGAGCTTATGAGCACATTGGGTTCTTAACCCGGCGTGAATGAGGTGAGAAATTGTTACACTAGCTATGAGGTGGGTATGAGATACTCAAAATTTTGGTGTTCAATTTTTGATACTATGGTTGTATAATTAGCATTTATGCTTGAGATATATAAATAATAGTATCCATTCAACAAGATTAGTAAATAAAATACCAGCATTAAGTACAAAAAGCGTTATTTTTATTGGAATAACAAAGTACCTACCTAAATTTTCTTTGAAAAAAAAACAATTTAGGTAGTTAACGTCTTTACCCATAAAATCTAACAAAATTCTAACTTCTTTGGTAAATTAACATAACAATAGTGTCTTCTAATTATTATTATTATAAAAAATATTATAAATAAAAATTTTCTTCACTTTTCTGAGAAACGTTATCAATTTCTTCTTCGCTCTCGGAGTCACAGGAGCTAGCACTTGAGCAGTTTTCTAATAATTCGCGTAGCCGACGTTAATTTTCTTCATAAGACATTTTGAAAAATATAAAAATAATTCATAAAATACTATAAATAACAGTAAATCAAAAACTTACTGTCAACACAAAAATGTAACACCGACTACGAGGTCGGGTGTGACGTAGGTACCCCAGCCGCATGTACACCCGTGTATCTACCGTCGCCGCCGGCGCAACACTACACTCGATACTGTACCTCGCCCCTAGCACCCTTACCTCCAGCTACTGAAACGACAGGACTCGCATGGCAACAGTAACATTAAATAATCTGCGTTTAAAAACTTCTCGGGTATGACATACCCGACCTCACTCACGCAGGGTTAAGGTCGGTTGGTGTAGGATCGCTTATTGTCCATAGTTTAAACACTATTTAGAGGCACAATATTTAGTAACCATAGGCACACATTTCGTTATCTCGTAAAATAAAACTCGGTCCCCGCTTATGATCTCGAAGAACAAATATTTTGGTAAACTCTCCAACGATGTTCATTATTAATTTTAGAATGAGTTATGATGAAAATAGAAACATTGCAATGAAAAACGAATTCAATGCACGAGCGCGAAAACTAAAATTTTGACATTCTTACCACCACTGCGCCAACAGTCACGAAAAACTTAAAATTGTACATGTTTATCTACTAAACGAAGCACCTAACTATGGCTGAAACTGTCGTCTTGTTTTTATTTATATATCTGGAGACAACGCCTTTGATACGGACAATTATACGCTTATTAAAACACACTGTGCCAAAGAATATTATTATATATTATCCTTGTTACATTGTCATGGTATTTTTGGTTAAGAATTCGGTAAATAAGAAGTCTCAGTATAGTTACTATGTATTTAAATTGTTTTAAGGTGTCAAAAGTTTATCCTTTAAATTATGTTAGGCTAGGTAACTACCGATGTGTCGACTAATAAAGAAGTATGGAAGAAAACGACGTGTTGCCCCGACCTCAAATAAAATATAATAATGAATGAATGAGGCAACTAAGCACCATCACGGCAATCTCTCCAAAGGTTAATGCGGAGGTTGCGAGGTCCTGACATGATTTCTTATCTCAGGTTGTAGCATCTGCGAAAAGACAAAAGAACCTACTATCAGAAAGCTTCAATTGTATTTCATATAGTCATACCTACGATCTTTTAGAGTAGGATTAAGGTCTAAGTTGATCTAGTGTAGGCCCCTGAAATTGGCTGAAACAAAACTCAAAACAGCTTTCGTTGCGTCCCCCTTTTTTTTGAAGACCTTTAAGTAAGCTTTTGCTAAACAAACTAGGGCGATGTAACACATCATCAATCCTACTTTAATCTCTTCCGCTAGTGTGAAACACTCTCACTTTGACACCTCTCTATTCCTGAAACCCTTCGAGGTTTTATCAAGAAACAATATTTTTGTTGCCCACAAGTTTATTTTGAGTTTTATAAGACCCGCCCTACAATACAGCTTTGTTTTCACAGTCACCCCTTAGCTTAACTATACCATACCTTTTGTACAACTATAACATAAGATTGGCTTTCTTATGTCAGGGGAAGAAGGTTGAAAATTGCTTGCATATTTGTAGAAGGGTGTAAAGGGAAGTTGGGGTCCCTCAAGGCAGGGTGATAACGTAAAGTGTCAACATTTGCCATGCATCGGTGGATATCCGGTGTCGACTGACATGACCGACTTTTGTCTAAGGTCGGGAAGAATGCGGGAGAAATAAATGATAGTGATAGATGTCTTTTTTTTGGTCAGGAACTTGGGAGCAAATGAATTGCTTGTTAGATACCTAACACTGGAATGAAATAATTGATAAAATGACAAGGATTTATTTCTTTGCATCTGTAACGCAAATGGTTGTTTTCAGATGTTTTTAAAATAATTTGGTTTCTTGCTTCCAATACATTTGAAGGACATGTGAAATTATAGACGTATCGCGTAGGTACCTACATACTAATAATAAATTGTGTAAGCATTAAAAATATTTTTATTAAGTAAATATATTTATTATCTTCTCGCAATTTTAATAACTTCATCATGTGCAGGAAATTATGCTCATTACGTTTGGTCTTGATAAGCAATGCAGTGTGATGGCGAGAGCTTGAAATCCAGTCAGAAATTCCTTGTTCTGAGCTTTATTTAGATATGATATCTACTGTTGACAGTTGTGATTTAGACTCTTGTTGAAAGCCTGAACTGAAGCCCTGGGTCATGGTGGTTAGACATGCTAAGTACCACCTTGTTGGCTACTGACATGAGAATTATGTTTTTGTAGGTACCTATCTATTAGTTAGCGCGATACGAGAGAACAAAATGACAAAAGCTGACTTGACTGAAGGTTCTCAAAGAGCAGTTGTGTAAATTTTGATCTAAATATAGGTAATTGTTTAAGTGATTTTCATAGACACTGAAGTAATTTTCAAAACATAGGTAAACACACTGAGCTTCCTAGAGCCTAGACTTTAAAATTCTCTACTGAATCTTTCCAACCAGTTGCAGGCCTAACAAGAATTTACTCTCGCAGCGAACACGACAGCTTTACTATCTTCGTAAATAACACTCGAGTTTTATGCGAGGCGAGTGCAGGCAACGGCATGACATTTTTATGCCAGGGCCCCTGCCCTGGACGCTAAACCCATGAATCGATGTTAACACGATTAGGGGAATCGGACATCATTAGAACCCCTGGAATATTCGCTACAGGGGAACATTTGCAACGGGAGAAATCGAAATAGATGACCATAATTTTTCATTTGAGTGTACGAAATATGAAGAGTGGAAATTGTAAGGGTGCCTTCTTACGGAAGGACTTTATTTCGTGGCGGTTGGGGAGTAATGGGGAGTATTATAAATATGTGGAAATGAAATAAGGGAGTAACCATTAGATGACAAGGGGCATCGTATTTCAAATTGCTACTTACGAAAAAGAAAACAATAGAATATTTTCTCTGGTATATCTAAGTGGTAAGTGGGCTTCGATGGTCGGGAAGTTTTATTGATTGGGTGCATCCATTAGAATTTTCTCAGTCTTAAGAGTCAGGTGCCTGCATTTGTAGCTATCTGGCTCGCACAACATTACATTACATTACGACACTTAAGGGGCTTACATGACCTAAAGCGCGGTCACTGTCGGACTGCATAGAAAAGAAAGAGAAGCGCGATGACACAACTCTGGTAATTTATTGCAAAATATGAAGCAATTATTTAATTACAAAAAATCTATTGTTTGGACTAAAAAATTAAAACACTAGTATTTTAGTGTGTTGCTTGTAGAATAATATGACAAAAAATCAGAATGATTTTATGTATATTAAAATGGTTTTTATTGTAAAAAGAAAGTTTTTAGAGGTATCTTCATGATTTTTTTCTATCGTATCAAATTAGTTGTATTATGTTTTAACACACTATCTAGTATCTACCTAGCTTATATCCTGAAGAATGTCATATATTTTTCTGGTTTTGTTTACTGTAGTCGATCATATACTTTTATTGTTTCTAAAACTTGCGTTTTTTGCGTTTAGGTCCTGTAATCCCCTTAAGAATTGCTATTATGTATAGCGAAATGAGCGGTACCTATATAATACACCCATAGTTCTTATATCTATGAATACATCTCTGTCCCCTTTGGAAAACAGTTTGATTTTTTGGTATAGGTATCAAAGCTATATCCTATTTTCTTGACTTTTTGTCAACAAAGTAAAGAGGGAGGAGCTATGTAGTATGAGCAGGGGTGCGATCAGTGTTGGTAATACGATTACAATTGATTATATTGGGCTCAATGAACTGGATTACAGGGCGGGGAAAAAAGATATATCGATGGTACTATTATGGGTGTTGTTAATGTGATGTAAACTGGATTTTAGTAGGAGAAGAGCTTGTTTCTTATTTATTTAGAATCTCCAACAAAACATATTCATTATACACGACAGTTAAATCAGAGCCCTATACCACAGAACTTCTACAACAAGTCTACAATTATTGTACAAAATTGTTAAATTGTAGAAAAAATAGGTAAACATGCATGTGGTACAATATACATATAATTCTTTCGCAATTTAAGCGTAACACAAAGCATGCGGTCTATGCACAAATTGTAGACTTCTTTGTCACTACAATTGTAATATTTGTAAAGTTTTCCTGTAACGGAAAAATCGTGAGTTTTGTGGTACAGCCAGCACATCATGCTACTACAATCTGACAAATTTCTTTAATAGATTTTCAACTTTATCGCTAGGCGGTTCAAAGTTGATTGGGAAAATTTGACAGTTTCCGGTAGCTTGATGTGCTGGCGTCTGTACAATGGACTTGTAAAATTGTAAATTGGAATTTCAAAGTTTTGTGAACGACATTTACCAACCCGTACTGGAGCCGCGTAGATTTCAGCCCATTCCCTGTCGCCGATAGGAGTGTTGTGTCCCAGCAGTGCAAACATTAGGACTCATCAGACTGATTATGCTATGCTCATGCTATTAATTATTTATTTATCCATTTATTTCAGGCGTCAAGGCCCATATAATTATATTATGTGTATATTATTGTGTGTGTGTGTCTGTGTGTGTGTCTGTGTGTTTGTTTTAAGTACCATCCGAGGACGTGCGTATGAATACACAAGGCACGACCGAGGACCTTTTCAAAGCGAGGACCTTTTCGAGGGTCCTCGGTTTGACTTGACCAAAGATTCGTATTCTGCAAGCGATTTTGAGTCTTTCTATATACTTAATACGAAAAAGTTGTCTGAACCTCGGTTTGATCAAAATTATTCATAATCTTACACAAACATTGTGTATCCACCAGACGGTGCCACTGTCGCCTCATACACAGACTCTTTACACTCATTTCACGTTTGTTGTATTAACCGAGGACCTATGTGTTAACTTTAACACAAAAGACCTCGGTTTGCTAGATTTTCCGAACAGTGTGTATTCTAGTCCTCGTTTCGACAGTTTTCCTCGTGTGTAGAAGACAAATTATATGCTATCATTTATTTTATAATTTTATTATGAAGGAGAAAATCGAAGTTAGACTGAATCCTTAAACAAATCGTTAGTAGCTAGTAGGTGCACGAGGAATAATCATGCTTCTTCTGCAGTATGTGCTAAGTACCTAGGCCCGCTTAATTATACCACATTATGATTTGCACCATAAAATATTGTATTGTCATAGGATCTGAATACGTGTGATTTTCTTAAAGAATCTAAATGCCTTCTTAGGTGAAATGTCTGCAGCAAGATTTGCAGCAAATATAAAGTACAAAGAAATACAGAACATGAACGTACTAAAGAAAATCACATAAACTTTACTAAAATAAAAGTAGGTTTATTTTAAAATTAAACAAATTATTTAACAAACATTACAAACGTCATCAAATAATCATCAAGTTGCAGTAACATTTTTGAGAAGCATGATTAGAAACTTACATAACAGTTATTAGAAAACGACTCAAACAAAAAGACTTATAAAACTTAACAACTTAATGGCACTAACTCTCTTGTTCACAAACTAAACTTTTGAATAAGATCTGTTGAGGAGTTCCCCTTTGAAGAAACGACCCTAGCTGCAGCATCAGAACATACTGGTAATTATTTAATTTTGCTAGATAAACCTAGCACGTATGCCAAGTTTTAAGTCGATGCTATCAACTGTTTAGGAGTTCCCTCATAAAGAAACGACCTTGGCTGCAGCATCAGTACAAACTGGTAATTATTTTGTTGTTACTAGATAAACGTAACGCGTGTACCAAATTTGAAGTAGATGCTATTAACTGTTGAGGAGTTCCCTCATTAAGAAATGACCCTGGCTGCAGCATCAGTACAAACTGGTAATTATTTTAGTATTACTACATAAACATAACGCGTATGACAAATTTTAAGTCGATGCTATCAACTGTTGAGGAGTTCCCTCATAAATAAATGACCCTGGCTGCAGCATCAGCACAAACGTAATTATTTTAGTTTTGCTACATAAACCTAACGCGTCTGCCAAATTTTAAGTCGATGCTATCAACTGTTGAGGAATTCCCTCATGAAGAAACGACCTTGGCTGCAGCATCAGTGGAAACTGGTAATGTATTGGTGTTACTAGGTAAACATAACGCGTGTGCCAAATTTGAAGACGATGCTATCAACTGTTGAGGAGTTCCCTCGTAAAGAAATGACCCTGGCTGCAGCATCAGTACAAACTGGTAATTATTTTAGTTTTACTACATAAACATAACGCGTATTCCAAATTTGAAGACGATGCTATCAACTGTTGAGGAGTTACCTCATAAAGAAATGAACCTGGCTGCAGCATCAGTACAAACTGGTAATTATTTTAGTATTACTACATAAACATAACACGTATGCCAAAGTTTAAGTCGATGCTATCAACTGTTGAGGAGTTCCCTCATAAATAAATGAGCCTGGCTGCAGCATCAGCACAAACTGGTGATTATTTTAGTTTTGCTACATAAACCTAACGCGTCTGCCAAATTTGAAGACGATGCTATCAAGTGCTGAGGAGTACCGTCTTGAAGAGACGACTCTGGCTGCAGCATCGGATACTAAAATAATAATATACTCATTTTAAAGTTGTTTATATAAAATTTAAAACTTACTTTTCCTCCACAGTGATTATAACCTTCATATTCGCGGTCCACAGTTCACACAATATCACGAAAATAATAACGTGTGCTCTGACTGAAGGTCTTTTAGAACTTCACTGTTATTTTTTTATGAGTAATACGGCTAAATACCGATGTTGGACAATATTTTTTATCCCTACAGTTTACGTTAAAAGCAAGTCGTTACTTGCGGCTCTCTTTGATTAATAATCCTTTGAGAAGCGCCGACAAACGTAGACATCGACTCGTCCTCGCTTGGTACTTCATTTTAGAAAAAGTGTGTAAGAAATAAATCGGAACATTCTACTTACATTGATATAATTATTATCTTACACGTAAAATGTTTTAGGTAGGTAGATTTTCCCTGGTCCTCGGTTTGTACAAGTTCTACGCGAAAAACTGTCCTCGGTTTAGTGAAATAAAGTCTAACACAACGTCCGCACTTTGTACAAGCTATAAGAAATATTGTGTAAAAATACGTCCTCGGAAGGACGTCTCAGGGCTTACGTAAGAGGTCCTCGGTTGGCTTACACAAAGTCCTCGTATGTGCATCGCTTGTCACATTTAGCTGTGTATTTCAGGTCCTCAGTATGATAGCCGAAATTCACACAGAAAAATGTTGAGATAGCATTATCCCAATAAGCTCATCACTATAGATTTACTCACTTGTCTCTTTCTATCTTATTCTAAAAGGCCAACGAGGCATTTAAACCAATTTTTTGGAGGGTCCTCGGTTCGGTCTAGGACTAACAAGGTCCTCGTAAGGGTGTCTGTACAAACAGGGGTGTGTGTGTGTGTGTGAGGGTGTGTTTGTGTATGTGTGTGGCTGTGTTTGTGTGTGTGTGTTGTGTGTGTGTGTGTGTGTGTGTGTATTATATTTTGTGTACTCCTTCACTCTAGGAGACCACAGCATACACAATAAAGTTAATAACGAAGCTAACAATTTATGTTGGCAGTAGGTACAACAGCGAACTCCTTGTTCAGAACAACGCTTGATTTCTAACGGCTTCAATCAAATTATGACCAGACAGTATCATTGCATCCGTCTAACCCACCCCGCCATCGCTTACGCCGTCGCGTCGGTCTCGACAATAATCGAGGTTATCCTCAACGAAAGTCAAGGAAATTCTTCAGTAAATCAATTACTAGCTTAGACTTGTGACTAAACTGACTCATCTCATAATAGCTTCCAAGAACTAGATTCATATTAATACTGCATAGATACAGTGCGGCCGCCGAGAGAATGCGTTCCTGACACCTGACACAGTGTGACAATTCTAGTAACTAATAAAGATCAAATTGGTAAAACACGTATTCGTTTGTATGAAACTGACAGGTGTCAAGAATGCATTCTCTTGTCGGCCGAACTATAGTACGCACGAAGACATATTGTACTAAAAGCTAGCGAGGTCAGCTAAAACTAGAAAGGTATAACTAAGTACATAGATATATCGTGTATATAGATTGTTCACCGTGCCTCCTGGACGCTAAACCTTAATTTGAAGTCTTCGAAGATGAATAAAAGACGATCATGTACAGACGCCAGCACATCAAGCTATTACAATCTGTCATATTTCTTTAATAGATTTTCAACTTTATCGCTAAAGCATAAGGTTCAAAATTTATTGGGAAATTTTGACAGATTCGGGTAGCTAGATGTGCTGGCGTCTGTATATTATGTCTGGAGTTCTCTATGTTGGACTAATTTTATCTATCTATAACTGATACGATTGACCGGTTGCCGTTTAATGTTAAAGTAAAACAAATCAATTGCAATTTTGTAGTAGACACAATTGACGCCGTCTCTCGTGATCTATGGGTACTAATTATGACTGTGAACAGCGTTGCCGGCGCAAAATCCGTAGCGAAAGCATTTGTTTCACTTTAGCATACTTTAGTTATGGGTATGATGTTCTCAAGGTCACGGCGGAATCAAGTTGGTGCTGAACTGCTTGTCATTTTCCTGTATTTTTTTCATTTATTTTGCTGTAGGAACCATTGAAAATGTGTTTGGAATATAATTATATCATCATCAGCCGGAAGACGTCTACTGCTAGACATAGAGCACGTCCACTTCGACTGGTTCTCAACTCCACGTCAATGCGCGTATTTTGCGTACAAAATATTATGTATGTACTTAATAGTATAGAGTTGCCGCCGGATAAGAAAAAAATAAAAGTTATTGACCCGACTTGTACTAAAAAGTCCGCAAAACTTCGTTAGAGATCCCTCGTCATTCAAAACAGTCGCTAACAATGCATCGGTCGAGTTTCATAATACCCAACACTTATCCCAACGGCATAAGTAAGAAATAAGTAAATTTGAATAATGATTGTGATATTTTTTTTAACTTTCAAATATACATATTCAAACAATGAAATATGTCAGTGCTATTGTTTATGTATTTAAAAAATAATTTTCATGGTGTGTTTTTTTTTTCAAGATTACTTATGTTTTCAACTTATATTTTAATATAAGAACATGCCATAATTGGATTTATTTATTTAGCTTCAACTTAGATTCATAGAAGTATACAAGTAATTAAGATAACCGAATCTTAAAGTTCTTACCAGAAAATTAGATTTTTTGGGTTATGCCCTCATTCTCGGCGCTGCGTGTGACGTCAGAGCGAGTCAGGGGCGCCATTTTGTAATTATTATGTTCTTAACGCATCCTTCGTCTCGATTGTCATTCCAAAACTGATTTGCGTGTAGGGTTGACTGAGCGTACTCCATACTCGGAAAGTTTTCACGAATATTTGTTGTTATTTTGTTACTGTTAATTGTTTTAGTGTTTTGTTTTTGTTAGTTTGATACTGTTTTGTTTTATTTTTGTTATTGTTAATGAGTGAAGAAGTGAGAATGGATCCACCAACAACCCAAAAAAGGCGACGACAGAGAATCGTTGAACCTCAAGCAGGTTGGTTAAATTATTTTTAATGTATACCTATGAATTAATTGACTAATGACATTTTTTGCTTAAATGAAGACTCCAAACCCAAAATTGTTTGTATGTAACTTTTGGACACAATAAACGTATTATTTCCGTATTCTTTATTATTACATGTTATTATTATTATTATTATTTGAAATAAATGATTTGACTTTGAATTTTGTTTAAGAGTTTTATTGAGTAAGTACCTTCAAAAATAAATACGACTGAATATGGTTTTGGTCAAAAGGTTTGTAACTCATTCCTAGTGAACGCATCAAGGACGCCCCTTACCGCGATACGTTTGTTATGATCGTGTTAGCGACACTTCCTTTACATTTTTTCGTATCGTTTTGAAATATTGGAATACATTGGTAGACGGGTGTTAACGACTTTTATTTTTTTCTTATCCGGCGGCAACTATAGTATAGATACCACATATTTATGTCCTTAGGATATTATTGTTAAATTAATTTAAATACCTAGTTTTTTTTCTGTATACCTAGTAGTTTTAGTTTAGTTTTTTTTTGTAATTTTTATTTCATCCCTTTACGTCCATATTCTTGTACCTAGCTTTGAGCCCTTTGTAAAATTTTTTTTACAATATAGAACGCAATAAATGAACATGTATATGAAATTACTGGAAGCTAGATGATGTACGGACGCCAGCACATCAACCTACCACAATCTGTCAGATTTCTTTAATAGATTTTCAACTTTATCGCTAAAGCTTAAGGTTCAAAGTTGATTGGGAAAATCTGACAGTTAGGTGTAGCTTGATGTGCTGGCGTCTGTACATATGCGAAATGCCAGTAGTTTTCAAAATTGGATGAGCTTTTAGGCCATAATAACCGAAATTGTTCAGATAAAAATACAATAGACTCATTAGCTTACTGCTTAGGCTTACTGCAGTTACTGCCTTCCGGCTAATGAATGAGTCTTCCAGTAATACCTATTATCTAAATAAGCCTATGTATCGAATGTGGTGAAATTCCTTTAAGTTTTTATTAAAAGATAGTTTGCTGCTATTCAATAATTGGTGGTGATGTCCCACTGCTGGGACACAGGTTTCCCCTCTTTTCGAGAGGGAGTGAGCTGTAATCCACCACGCGGGCCCAGTGCGGGTTGGTAGATGTCACATGTCTTCGAAATCTTCATTCTAGGACATGCCAGTTTCCTCACAATGTTTTCCTTCACCGTTTTGAGAGCAGTGGTGATGAAATAATTTACACTAAGTAAAACGCTTACCTGGGTTCGAATCCACGACCTACAACTCGTAAGTCGGGGCAGTTACCACTGTGCCACCAAGGCCCACATCACTACATAGCTTAGTATAAAACAAAGTCGCTTTCTCTGTCCCTATGTCCCTTTGTATGCTTAAATCTTTGAAACTACGCAACGGATTTTGATGCGGTTTTTTTTAATAGATAGAGTGATTCAAGAGGAAGGTTTATATGTATAATAACATCCATTAAATAGTGGAGAAGTACTGTTATTTTTGAGGTTTCTAATGTGATGTCGTAAATAATTACATGTTTTCCGCTTACATTGCAAACGCAGGCTGAACCCTACGAGTTTTATCAAAATAATGTACTAAGTATTGTACACATTGAAAAGGTCTACAGAAAAGTCCGTATTGGTATATGTCTATCTCTTATGGATAACCCACAATAACTTTTTTTTGTCATTTACTTTTTACGACAAATAATGGCTAATTTTCGAAGCGATTTTAACCAATACAGCATTAATCCTTAACCAATTAAATACCTTGAATACATTGTTCATTTAATATAGATCTATATGGCCCTTTACACCGTATGATTTAAGTGAATATTTTCGAAGATATTACAGATTTAAAAATTGCGGGACGTAGCGTTTGCGGCGGTACCGGCCGGCGGCCGCCCGGTGCGGCAAGAGCGTGCCTATAAATAGCGCGTCTGAGGCCGCGGTTTTCCTTCGTTAAATAATCAAAATTAGATCCAGCCTGTCCCAACTTGCTGCCCTCCCCCCAGCGACGCCCTAAGCCGAGGCTCGTACCCCACAGGGGGTGCCCTTAGCGTGTAGTCGCTTAGTTTATTTAGTTAGTTTTTAAGCCCCTGGCTGGAGGCTTTGAGTTTTCTCAAGGCAGCCGCAGGATTGTCCGGTTAAGTAGTCACGACCTCTCAAGGTCAACTACGAGATGCCATATTCTAAAAAAAAAAAAAAAAAAACCGCGGTTTTCCCTGTAGCACTTTGAATTTAGCAGCGATCGGACGCGTTTATTATAAAAACGTGCTTTTCAGCGCGACAACGTATCAGTAATTATAAGTAAGTTACGATAAATAATTGTAAAAAAATATCAGTCTGGACGTTCACAGTTTTTCTGTAGTGTATTTAGTATCAGCATTGCACCCGTGCGAAGCCGGGGCGGGTCGCTAGTGAATTATACAAGACAGTGCAAGATAAAATTGATGATTTTGTCTCTAAATTACGGAAGACGCTTATGAAGTTATGTCATGTGCATTATTGTATAACATCTTAGTGCAATACATAATAGTAGTATCAATAGTACGCACTTAAAGATTTTTCCGTTGGTCCTGCGCCTGATCTCTCCCCGGTCGTGTCGGATTGCCGTCCCATCTGACTATGCTATGAGAGTGAGGGAAAACAGATTGCATTTGTGTCTGCGCACAGTGATATTTCTCGTCTCGAAGGCTAGTCTCCGTTGAGATTGGCCGCCATGGCAGCAATTGTGTCTGGAGGACGATACTAAGTATACTTAGCGGACTGAGTGATAGTGATAGAGCCGCCCGCTAAAGTATTGTATACTTTAGCGGGCGGTATATTTAGTGGACTTTCTCCGGATCGACTTTCGAGGGCCCAACTTGGTAGGGTAGACCGATGGTCGACTTGGGGATCTAACCTTATGCCCAGCATTATGAGCAGCATTGATCTAGTGGTCGCAAGCGAGAATTCGCTTGCGACCACTAGATCAATGCTTTATTCGTAAATAGTAGCATCTTTGTGGCCAATGTCCTGCTATAAAAATGTTGATAAATATCTACAGACACCAGCACATCAAGCTACTACAATCTGTCAATTTTCTTTTAAAGGTTTTTAACTTTATCGCTAAAGCATAAGGTTCAAAGTTGATTGGGAAAATTTGACAGTTTCGGGTAGCTTTATGTGCTGGTGTCTGCACGTATTTAGGACATAATATATACTCGGGACATTTTTTTTTCTTTTTCATAATGTTTTATCTTTATTTATCTTGACATCATATTACAGGCAATGATTAATAGAATGCACAATCTTAAATAGAGAATGATGTCTGAGATAGAAAGGTCATGAGATACAGATCACCCGGCTCTCTTAGATATGACATGTTAATTTACATAACGGTTAGAGTCAATTGAAAAATTGTCTCCGTAGATAAGAAGACAACATTTTCACTTGCAGCAAATATCAATAATTGCGATGCGCTGCTCCGCGATGCGTTCCCTGCCACCCTCTGGTGGTCGCAATAATATGCACTTTAACACTGCTGCACATGCTTCAAGCGGTGTCACCGTTCTGCTCTGGCTGAAACCAAAAAGTGCATGAAGATAAGAGATAAAACTCGTTCACAATGCATCCATCGTTTTCACCATCGTGTTTTGCTTTTGCAGTTTGAATGAAATGGATCATCCTGCACTGCACCCTGATTGCGTAACACACGGTCTATCACAACCTGAATAATTTTGAAGTATATTGTTTATAATCCATTACTTCAACTGTTCGAAAAATTTGTCTGCTCAACAACGTAAGTAACGCAATTACGGCTCCTGCAAACAGGCGCGACGCGCGACGCGAATCGGGCGCGACACAAAGGCACCGCTCGTCGCGCGACTTGCGGTGCCTTTGTGTCGCGTGTCGCGTCGCGCCTGTGTGCACGAGCCTTTAATGTTGTTAAATTGTCAAAATGAAAGCCATTGGCTACAGATAGTGTGTCACGCAATTATGCCATTGTTCATCATCGACTTATAGCAGTACAATGCGTGCCACGAAAGATGAGACTTGACACACCACGTGGTTTGACATGCGCAGTACACGATTTTAGGTATCTTTAGCGGTATGAGGTCTGAGTGCGGGACGGGACTGGACGTCATAGGGGCGGCGGAAAGAGGCGGGGGAGGCGGGGTCAAGTCTCATCTTTCGTGGCACGCATTGTACCTACCCTGTTGGATGTAGGCCTCTCTGGTTGCATGCCAGTCATGCCACTGAGCTCGTCAGTTCGACCACACATTCCTCCATTACCAGAGGGGCAATTCTCGTAATTTTAAGAACGTGCACAGTCTGATCTCAGTCTCAATCTGTCAAAAATACCTCTAATTTCCCTACATTTTGACAAGATTTTGACATTTGTTTGTCGCCGAGACGAGACTGCGACTAGATTATTATAATTACCAGAATTGACCTTCTCAGCTCATCCTAACCTAAGGTGGTCCTACCTTATGTTTGCCGATCCTTCACTGTCTTCTCAAGAATATGACTACCACCACAACATCCTTCAATTAGGAGATACCACTCGCCCATTGCCATTTCCATTACATACATATTATTATGTCTACGATTTTGTCTCTGCGGCGATCACCCAGTTTCTTTCTTCTCCTTTACTTTCCTTTACGTACCTAGGAATATAGGTATTATTGGTCATAAATCAAGAACCTTATTTGCACAAAATACAGGTGTAACCATTAAAGTTGATGGTATATGTCAAATTCATATAATGTCATCTACATAGGCAGTACAAATTAGAAAATATCTTGCAAAAAAAATAGGCTAATTCATGAATGGCTACCGATAAGATTGTCAGTTTTTTGGAAGTTATCGCTTTAGCAGGCGGTTTAGTGATCGCTATATGAGCAATACGTGCATGCTGCACAACATACTTTTATAATTATACGTGCATGATATTTTTGTGCTTGTTTAACATGAGTCATATTACTAGGCATGAATCATGATATACAGATCAATAGATAATAGCTATAGTGTACCTACACCAAAATTTTACAAAGCTCTTTTTTTAAATTAGCCATTAATGTCCCCACAGCTGGCCCAAAGGCATCCCTACTCTCTTCCCACCTCTCTCTGTCCAGAGCTGCCAAGGACCAATCTTTATTAAGAGCGCTATCACAAGTTTTTCTTGTTTAGAGCGTTTGACTCGAGTTTTGATTTGTGATTATGGTTTAACTAAAGTCACAATAGTAAAAAAAATACATGCCCGAGAAAGTTTAATTCCTTCTTTTGGGAGCGCATTCAATAAATATTTCAGTTTGTTTACATAAATCAGTAAAAAACTTGTTCCTGCAAAGGCTGTTTCATAAAAATTTAATTTCGGGCATCTCGCGATGCTCTGTTACATCGAAGATATAATAGTTTAATAATTTATAAAAATGTCCACGGTACAACTGTATCTTCTACTTTGGAATGCATACATCAATTTATTATGTTTAATACAGTAATAAACCAAAAATAATTCCGTAAAACAGAGAGTTAATGATATTTTTTCAGCCGAAATGATATTTTTTATCTCTGTTTATTTAATAGAAATTCAAACAAAAAGTGTTTAATAACTAAGGTTACTTTGTCACCTTGCTTGAAAAAAAAAAATACTCTATTTTAAAGTAAAATAATATTTTTAAGGAATTGTTTTATGCAATGCTTTTTTATCAATATAAATCTCGGGATGCACGGTCTTAGCTTTAGTCCGCGCCGAGCGCTTTCAGAGGGAGGACGTAGCGCTCACTCGCTGCTGCCGTCACGTGATCTCGTTCGACAATTCGCCACGAATAAAAAGCGACCAACACTTCTTGATACAAGTGAGTTTTTTTTTTTAATTAGTTATGTTCTGATTGTAATGTATATAATATAATTATTTTCCTATGATGTTCCAACGCGAATATAATTATAGAAAAAAAACATACGTAAATATAGTTGTTGTTTTTAATTTTTCTGACTTATTTATTTATCTCCAACATTAATTTAATTAATTATTTTCAGACAATAGTTCACAATAATGGGCAAAATAGAACTTTTGGTGCTGTCAAAATAAAAAAAAAGGTTTTGGCCGATAATTTGAAACGCGCAAGAGAAGCTCAGCGGTAAGAATTTTATGAGGAGTGCGTGCTTCCTGAAATCATAGATTCGAGGAAAGCACGGTCTATGCCGCTTCGGAGAATATTATTTTAATTATTTTACAATTATTATACTGGTTTTTTATGGTTCCGTACCTTAAGGGTGCCAACGGGACCCTATTACTAAGGCTCCGATGTCCGACCGTCCGTCTGTCTGCTAGTGTCTCATGAACCGTTACAAGTTCACAGTTGTAATTTTTAATTTTAATAAAACGACTTTTGATTTGTCTTTTTTATTTTCTTTTGACTTTTTTGACGTGACAACGTCTAATAAATCGATGAAGCTGGCTGCACACACGAAAAAAACATGACTCATGTAGCGTTACCTCGCGGCCTTGCTCTGCTGTAGCGTTGTACGCCATGGCGGCTTGAAGTGCAAGCGAGAGCGCGGAACGAGCGATGAGAGACAGATGATGTCGAACGCTGCCGAATCGGCCTCCGCGTTCGGCAATTTCATTAATGTTTTGTTATGACGTTGTCACGTTAAACTATCGTCCGTAAACCGACTTTACAGACAACCGATTTTTATCCAAACTGTAGAAACAACATCACATTGCATTTATTTCTATAAATAAGTACTAAAATGTCTTCCTACCTGCTAAATAAATTACATAATATATTAAACTTCGTAAAAAAAGTAGGTACAAAAAGTATTTATAAAAGTAGCACAAAAGTATTTGTAAGTAATGTTAGAGGCTGGCAACGCGCAAGTAATGCAGCTTCTGGCAATGCAAGCGTCTTTAGGCCAGCGTTGCCAGTATGTTACTTTTGTAACATTTTACGTTACTTTTGACCCTCTCATGTTACCTCCATGTTACACGCCTCAAAATGTTACTTTTAAGACTTAATAAAAAATATTTCACAGAAAACAAAAAATAAACATGAAACGGAACGCATACAAGAAAGGTTTCGTTCGTCATGTTGGCGCACTTGATTGTCTTGATTTTGTGACCAAATTCTGACGCGACGACAGCGCGAAAATTTTTCACTTCGTTTGTCGTATCGCATATTCACTCACTCGCGTGAATTTCTAAATGACCCATCCCGCTTACTTAGGCGAGTGAGCGACAGCCTAGTAGTGGCATCCGTGTTGGTTCAGTTCAGTTTGTTATTACGATTCTTTCGAAGCCTACTAAGGGGACAGCTTTTTTTTATGTAATAAAGTGCCATGTTATTATTAGTCGTTTTCCACAAAAAATAAGGTAATGTTACTTTTCTCGTGAAAATGTTACTTTTTGAGCTCTCTCATGTTACATTTGACTATCTGTCACTGGCAACACTGCTTTAGGCTGCGGTAACTACACACCATCAAGCGGGCCGTATGCTAGTTTGTCACTTTAGTGGTATAAAATAAAAATTAAAAGTGAAGTAAATTTGTATGACCCTATTGTAACTCAAACCGTTGTAGGTAACACTCATCGGTACAAATAACATTTCATGAACTATAATAACAGTAATTTAATTTATTTTGAAAACGAAGGCTCTTGTTGGTTTGATCCTGGCGTCCGACGCATAGCGGTTTGTATGTGTGCATAGCGTTCTTCCCTAGACGCACACGTGCGCATCTGCTGCCGCGCGCCGTCGAATTTACCTAAAACTGAGCACTTCGGTTTTGTAATAACGCTCTTAAAGGAGTCCAGCTTATTTACATAACCATTATATTATCGATCTTATGATAGAAACGGAAACAAAACCACCAAGCAAAAGGGTGAATTCGTAAATATAAACGTACGTATTTCTATTTACAGTTTTATTTCAACTCTTACACTAAAACTTCGCCATAAAATTTATAGTTTTTAAAATGGACTGTTTAAGTTTCCGGGATTCAAACGACTTTCTCTAAGTTTAATTTAGCGAATTTGGGGCAGTTCAAACTTACGATACTACTTTTACAATGTTGTTCTATTTAAACCAGCGAGCAGTGGCTAATTTCGTAACACATTATCAGTAGCTATGGGTTTTATTTGGACAGTTCAACAACATTAAGAGGCCTCTTACAGTCCACTAGCGCCGCCAATCGAAAAAATGTCATAACTCGTAAATAGAATCAAAAATACAAAATATGTTCTATTATTACTGTGGAAAAGGCAATAACGTAATTGTATAACACCTTATCAACACTTGAAATATAGCTGTTTAGCTAAATCGTGCATTCAAAACATAAACGGCCGTTTTTGTTACAAATGCACGATTTAGCTAAACAGCTATATTTCAAGTGTTGACAATGTGTTATAAAATTACGTTATTGCCTTTTCTACAGTAATAATAGACCACATTTTGTATTTTTGATTCTATTTACGAGTTATGACATTTTTTCGATTGGCGGCGCTAGTGGACTGTAAAAGGCCACTTAAGACGAAAGCGCCAGCGTAGCCCGCGAAATTCAGCATTAAGTATTCAGTATTAAGTTATATGTTGATTAATATATGATTCGCGGCCGTAACACATATGTATTTACAGAATTATAATTTAAAGTCATCAACACAACCCTCTGCGACCAAGTAATCCCACAGAATGACTATTTCATGAAATCTTGACATTTTGGGATTATACTAACCTAACAAGTTGTATTACTGATTCTAATGAATGGTTATGATTCTGTAAATACATATTTGTTACGGCCGCGAATCATATTTTGATCGACGTACAACTTAATACTGACCAAATTGCGAATTGTAAAAAACGTAAGAAAATTTGAATTTCGCGGGCTACCTTAGCGCTTCCCCCTTAATTGCGTTTTACTTTATTGAGCAGACAATTTTTTTTAACATATGAAGCAATGGATTAGCAATATTCTTCAAAATGAGATTGATAATGTGTTACGCAATTAGGGTGCAGTGTGAACTAACAGTATAACAAAGAAAGAAAAAAAGAAGTAGTATAATAAAGAGTATTCTATTCTATTCTATAACTTCAGTTTAAGCACCACTACCAAAACTACCAAAAAGTAGGCCGATTATAATCATGCAGGCAAAATATTTCTGATGTAAAATTGAAAATATTTTGTATAAAATTACAAATAATGTCGGAGGGTAACTAATTGATTACCACCCTTGGGACGATAATGTTTACTCAGTGAACGCCCAAAATTGCTGTGAAAACGACTGGCGCATAGCTTCATGTTTTTAATTTCAAAACAAAATACACTCATAAACACTCAAGGGAATTAATGTGGAATTTTTTAGACATGATGGGCAAAGGTCGTTACTCACTGGACGTCTGAGGGAGGACATCGCCGTCGAGGTAGCCCATGGCGAGAAGGTAGTGTGACGACCTGATAAGGTTTGCAGGGCCAGCATGGCCAGAGATCGCACAAGACAGGGAGGTTTGGAAGGAAAAAGGGGAGGCCTTTGCCCAGCTGTAGAACACAATATATAGGCTAACTAAAAAAAAACAGTGGCACTCCGGGAGTGCCGACAGAAGTGAACACAAAACACAAACAGAATACCTTGCTATCACTCACTGACATATCGGATATACATTAAAACCGAGTAGGTACATCCCGAGGACAGCCTAACACATCCGAATCGGGTGTTTTTTGAATCGTCTTATAAACAAAACGTGCGCGGTGTCGCTTACGGTAACAGTAGCGCGAGTTCAATGGTTTTTTCCCATCTCAAGAAAATGCACAAAGCGCCTAAAGAAGTTTTCAGTTCAATAACATTATCGACTTCATAAATCTTAAATAGGTATCTAGAGTTGCTTTTATTTCCTTGAAAACTATTTATTGCATCTTCTTAATAATTTTGACTTAGTGTTGGAATTTTAAGTCTCAACGAATACCTTGTTCTTCTTAGTTACTTAACTATGTTGTTAAGCACAATAAAGTCCAAGTTCATGATGACTTAATAGAACTTCAGTTAAAATTACCTTAACTAAACATTAACGTAATAAATAAGTGTCCGTCGAATTATTCGGTCAGGTGAATATTTTAGTAGTTACGGTTTTGGAAGTCTTCGCACTGGACGTAGCGTTGACACTGCGTAGATTCTGAGCAGACGTTGGGTAAACGATGCGCAGACGATGCTCAGGCGCTGCAAAAACGCTGAATTCAGCACACATAGCGCACAGAGCCGCACCGCATTGCAAATTTCCACAATGCAGATGTTTAACGATGCGTAGACGCTACGTGGATGTTTAAATTGATGAACGCTGGATCATCACCGAATGAAAAGACTTCTGTTATAAGTTTTCTTGTTGATAGTCGCACTTAACAATACTTAGTGGACAATTTACTGCGCCGGATTTTCTGATCGAAAATTCTGTTAGTTATTAACTAAAGCTGTATCATAGTAGCCGGTTAGTGGCGATACTACGGCGCGCTTACTGTAAAATATGATAATCCTGGAATGATTGGACAAACATATTATATTACATAATACCACATGGACAATGGTGTGGGTGGGTTCGGCTTAACCTAATGCTATGAGGATTGGATTCCTGATAATAACAGTGTGTTTATAATTAATTAAACTCAAGTCAATATAATATTTTTGGTTTTCGTCCCCCAAAACGAACATAAGCGTTTTTATTTCTCAATTTTTCTTCCCTTTAATCGGATATTAACCTAAATACGTTGACAGTTGTACGCTGCGGGTAGGTAATACGGACCTTTACGGATTATGCCGAGTTTTATTTAAATTTTTATATTTCCCTTCGGAGTTGTGGTCGGGCTGGTGCTCAATTTTCTCTTTTGTTTAATTTTGTTTATTTTTATGAAGGGAATGATAAAAAGTATTTTATTATTCTCTCCCAAAGGTGTTCAAAAACTTCGTGTGTTTCACGTGAGCATTTATAATTACACTCTCGGCTCGCTCCATAGCTGCAATCCTCGAGTGCAATGACAAACATTGCTCACTTGTATCACAATGAAAATCTATTTGTTATATTACTCTTATTTTAAGACAGAGGCAACCGGACATTCAGGAAAATTGCGGAAAGGTGTTGGCTCTCGTCTGTACTAATAATATCTATCTTTACTGCGTCGTGCTGCGATGCGTCGGGGGGTAGGGGAATAAGAAATTTCACGCGGACGAAGTCGCGGGCACAAGCTAGTGTAATAATAAAGTTCGGATCGACGTTCGTTCGGACGTTCTTATTCCTACAATTGCGTCTAAAAGGTAAGTGGGGACAGAGACATTGCAAGACATTGTGGAATCATTTTCGAACATAATCCTTGGCATAGAAAAAGAAGTGTTGTATAATGCAGAGGATAAGTAAGAGTAGTAATCCAAAGATAATGAAGATGGTGATGGCGCCGAGTTAATTTCGGACGATACCTAATTTAAGGGTCATAGCCACTTGGTAATTGTCAATAGATTAGCCGCGATGGCGCCCGATGGATAACCATCGTAGACCGTATTATAATTATTGCACAATGCGTATAAACGCATTGTGCAATAATTATAATACGGTCTACACTGTAACAGTTAGGGGGACTATATGACCTAAAGCGCGGTCACCGTCGGACTGCATAGAAAAGAAAGAGAAGCGCGATGACACAATGCTGGTAATTTATTGTAAAATATGAAGCAATTATCTATTTACAAAAAAAATCGATTGTTTGGACTAAAAAAATAAAACACTAATGCTTTAGTATGTTGCTTGTAGAATATAATATCTAACAAATATCTAATAAAAATCAGAATGATTATATGTATATTAATATGGTTTTTATTGTAAAAAGAAAGTTTTTAGAGGGATCTTCATGATTTTTTTCTATTGTATCAAATTAGTTGTAAGTATTATGTTTTCAACACACGATCTACCTAGCATATTTTATCCTGAAGAATATCATATATTTTTCTGATTTTTTTAGTCGTTCATATATTTTTATTGCTTCTAAAACTTGCGTTTTTTGCGTTTAGGTCTTGTAATCCCCTTAACGATGATTGGAAGCGATGGGCTAACTCTGTCATTATCTGGTGATCTGTTCGCCTATCATTTTCATATATGTTATGTTTCCTCACGTAGTTTGAACGTTTATAAAATTTTAACAAATTTTCGTATGCTAGAAAACTGATGCACGGTTTTTACGTCCGTGGTGGGCTATCTCATTGGCTTTCAGGAATTTAGGAAGCGGTTACTTTAGTCAAAATGTTAGTTCCACCTCCCGTGTCATCAAGTCGATGCTTATTTTGTCGCATAAACTGCGAACCTACCAAAAAAATGACCCGCATATTTCATATCTCTAGGTAGATTAAAAAAAAATTGGGCCATTTAAAAGTAAAAAAAAGTACAACGACCAAGATTTGTTTTCGAGTTAATAGATTCCTAAAAATGTATCTGATACTGATTCATCTAACTGATTGGTGCCGGGTCGACAATTTCCCTGGATGAATCTTTTATCATCCTCATCCCAATCTATTTCGGGTTGGCGCAGCTGGTTTCTTCGCCCATACGTCTCTTTATCCGTCATCTCAGAGTCTATTTCCTTGCTAGCCATATTACCATTCACAGAAATCATCGATTAATCGTTACCGGCAAAATTATCAATATGATTACTTATATAAGTTTTTAATTTTTGCCACTCTCATCCTAAGTCCTATTTCAAAATCAGTATCGATACAATCATTATGTAAATTACAAAGCAGAGTCTGTATGACCGCGGAAGCAAACTTCGATATCACCTTTAGCATTTTAAACATTATGGGTTGATTACATTGCACTTTGTAGTAGCCTGTACGTATGTAATAATATTAACAAATACAATACTTACCTACAGTTAGCTCATACTTTTTAACAACGATATACTTATTTTCTTTTTCCTCTATAAACTTTCCCGACTTTTCTATATTTTCTTCTAGGTACCACTTGTAAGAAGAAAAAGACTTGATGAATTTCCGTTGCCTACAACAAAAAGCGTAAAAAATATAAGAAAAAAAGGTCTGTTTTGCCGTGTCAAAGTCAGGTTTGATCTCAAAGTATTAGCCGTGTATCAGAGTAGGATGGCTGCATGGCTGCAATCGCCTAGATGCAACCGTTGCGGAACTCGGCCGCTGAGTCGGTCTGAACCACGAGTCGGCGACCTTACTTCTACAGTGCCGGCATGAGGGACCAGCCTCGGTAATGATGAGCACGTAGTGAGTTGAATAGATTGCTTGTTTAATGGTGTTGGTATGTAGATAATGAGGTTATTTGTTTAGGGTATTATTCGAGATAAGCATGTTTTGAATTCTAATGATATTTTGCTGCGAAAACATTGGAAATGTCGCAGATGGTTGTTTAATTATGGTTGGTCAGACAAGCAATGTACGCAGAAACTAAGTAAGCGTCGCTAGAGGATCATTCGTGATACAGAGGCGCTCAGCCCCGCTTGCCTCACTCAGTGAGGGCGTCCCTCAGTCCTCTCACAAACCTCGTGCGGAGCGCATGCCCCTTCGCGTCGCATCTGAGTGCCGGAAAAAAACAGTTGAATTTTTTTTATTTAGAAAAAACCGTGCTGTGTTTCAGAAATTTCTAAGAGAACATTGGATTTTTATTTCTGTAAGTATCGTTTGGGATTATTTTAGTTGGCTGAAGTGAAAGCTCGAGCTTTGAAGGCTTAGCTTAGGCCATTCGAAAGGTGAATGAATAAGGGCGTCTTGTCTAGTTGCGTTCTATATGTATTGTTGTCAATATTTGAGACATGTGTTTTTGGTTTTGAGTGAGGACTTCTTTGTAAACTATCCAACGTTTTTTTTTTAAACTATGTTATCTGTGTAGTGTGTGTATATCTATGCTCTTAAATAAGTAATTTTTGTTTCTTTTTTCATATCAGCTGTTTTTTCATAGAGATTGGATTCAGAATGAATTTTACAGGCGTTAGGTATGGAGTTTTGAGATACCCGGAATTCGTTTTAGCTGAATGTTAAGTTTCTTTTCCTATGGAGCCTGTATTATATTCTTAAGTTCTCACTCATTTGTTACTCTACCGATCACAGGAATAAGGGAATATTACCCTACTGTAATACAGTATCAACTAACAGGGAGTATTGTGACTGTTACTGGTGGCCTTAAACATTACAATATATATTGTAATGCCAACAGTATACTTAAAGTAATAAATTGTGTATAGTAAATAAGTAAAAATAAATATTTCATAGATTTGTTAAAGAATTTTCATATAAAAAACAAACGATAAATTTCTAAACTATTTATAGAAAAAACTTATTATTATCTACCAACTTGGAAATGACATCATGACTGAAAAACTAATTAATTAGGTACCTGCTTATTTCTTTAGAGCCATTAAACTAGTTTTTCTGCTTTATTTCAAACAAACAAGCGCAATTAAGTGTTTTCATTTGAATTTGCATATATCGTTAAACTAATTATTTCGCGTTCGAGTTTTTCTTTTATTTTTGTAATAGTGAATATGCAATGCGTTGTGGCGAGTTTCGTAATTAAAATGATGACTATATGATGACCTGATGCTGTAATGGTGATAATAAACCATTCACCTAGATAGAGATATATTTATATACTTATTTATTTTCTGTCTGCCAAGTATACATAACATGTTTTGTGTTTTTTATAGGCAATCGTTAATTACGCAGTTTAGTTAAAGAATCAATAACCTGGAAAATATTCCACTTAAAACTTGCGTATAGCCATTGAAGTCTACTGCAATAAAGATATCTACAATATTAACCTAAAAACATCAATAAGACGTCTCATTTTGGACTTGATTAGTTTATTTGTGTCAAAATTAAACTTCTCACAGTGCCGGTATTTCCTGCAGTTTTTCATTCACGGATCATATCTTAGCGCTGATATTAGTGACAAATAAATGTTTAGTTTCAAAGGTCTCCAACATTTATCTTGAACTGATTAAAAGCACACAACTCTTAACGTTGATAGTTACGGGATTTTTAACACAAAAACACGGGAAAAGTAGGTAAGCATAGGAAATTTGGAAATAGGTATACAGGGTTATTGGTAAAACATTAACAACCTCTTAAGAGGTCATTGTACTCATCATTATGAACAACTTTTACTATGGGACCAAATATGAAATCGTAAAAAAAAATCAGCTGTTCCCTACATTTTGACGAGTTGTACTAACATAAATGTAGGGATTTTTTTTCGCGATTTCAGGTTTGGTCTCATAGTAAAAGTTATTCATAATGATGAGTACAATGACCTCTTAAGAGGTTGTTAATGTTTTACCAATAACCCTGTGTAACAACACTAAATTATATTGTGATTATTCCTTGTTATAAATTATATAAAAAGTCCATTCAAGAGAAGAAAACCGGCCAAGTGCGAGTCGGACTCGCGCACCGAGGGTTCCGTACAAACCTGCAAGGTTTACAAAGTTCGTTCATTACGACAATCGAGTTATAACTATGGTATTTTTATTGCAAAATGAAATTCATAACATTACAATGGGGAAAGATGGAGGAGCATAAATTTAAGACAAAGATCTCTTTATCGTTTAAGTAATCCTTTATTTTATATTAACACATATCATTTATCTATAATATAACTGAAACACTTATACTAGCCTTGCAGCAGACTTGCGAAAGTTCTTTTAATAAAGTTATTTATTTACTAAGTTTTTTAGTCACTATTTAGAAATCTGGTTCAAAAATATTAATTAAGTATTAAATTTGAACCAGACCTGTAAATGGTGACTGAAAAAGTTATGAATAGTACCACATTGAACATTGAAGTTCGAAAAAACGTTATCAATAGTTGTACAACTTCGTGTAGTGCTACTGTTTATTAACGGAAACATGTTTATGGATGAAAAATATGTGGAAATTCCATTTTGGGGATTCATTCTAAAATCTATATTGAAGTCTCCCACAACAATCAGACGAGAAGATGAAGTGTACATATTGAGGTTGCTGCCGAATATTGTTGTATTTATACATTCTATTGCAACATTAATTTGACAAAGCTATTGCTTCTTACCAAATTTCGAGATTCTATATCAACGGGAAGTGGTCTTTAGGTTTTAATTCCCTTGCGTGTAGTTGCGAGTTTCAAAATATGCGGTATCAATGGTTGTACTTTTGCGTTTTGCGTTTTTGCGTTGACTTAGAATTTTTTTTTTCACGGGTTAAAGGCAATTAGATCTAAGTATTTGATATGAATTTCAACTTGATAGCTCTACGCGTTCATGAGGAAAAAAGTAATAAGTTTATATTTATTAAAAAATAAATATATATTTTGTAATGTAACTAAAAATTTATGGTTTTCGTAATTTTTCCTTTATCTATGCTATAAGAAGTTGCTTCGTACCAAATTTCAAGATTCTGAGTTCACGGGAAGCACCCTGTAGGTTTTGATTCCCTTGCAAGTGTCGAAAATTTGCGGCATAAACGGCTGTATCTTTTGATTGCGTTGGCTTAGAAGTTTGATTTTTTCACAGCTTCAAGGGACAGTAGACCTGAGTAATTGATATAAATTTCAGCTTCATACCTCCACGCGTTCCTGAGAAAAAGGGTCTTGACAGACGGACGGACGGACGGACAACAAAGTGATCCTATAAGGGTTCCGTTTTTTCCTTTTGAGGTACGGAACCCTAAAAACGGTCGTTGCGTTCAAATATTTGGGCAGAAATCTGATCCTAATTTTTGCCGCGCAATTAAAAAGAGATGCAAGCGATGCACGGTGTGTTGTGTCATTACCATTGCGTCCTTTGTTTGCCAATTAGTTCGTTGACACACACAGACCGACTGACACTAGTTAATGGTAATCAAACGATGGACTCTGAATAGCAATCAGTCGGAAACTCGACGGAAAACGTATACGGACGCTACACACATATGCCGCATCAAAGCAAACCGTTTTTTGTTTAAGTTTTTTTTTAAGTTAACTAATTTGACGCTGTTGGTTGATGTTGTCACTTGGTTTGTTTGTTAAAATATGTTTTTTTTTTGTTTTTCGACGTTATTTGTCTACCTATGTGTCAGAGATAAATAGAGATAATTTTTTTGTTTCGGTATAAGAAGGTAACAAGTTCTTGACAAAAGTCTTGAAATATTAATTGGTCTATCAGATCTTAAATTGACACATTATATGATGTTCTTAAAAGCTTTTAAGTTCTGCGAAAAACGGTTTAATTATAATACAAACTGGATTCTGTTGTATTAATTTGTCTTTGATGTGACGGGTCACTATACGATTATTTGGTAGGTACTTATGTAAGTAATTCTACTCAAATTGTCAGGTTGAATATTAATTATGGGCTGATCATACCAACGCGCCAACGCTAGATGACTTTATCCAAGGATCAGTATTGAATTTTTGACAGTTTTCCATATCTACAAAAATTGTCAGACGTCATTTTTATTCCACGGTTAAATGATGTTTTATGACGTTGTCATCGTTTCAATCAATCAATCAGAGTAAATAAATTGAGACCAGTTTTAACAACTTTTTAAACTATGTAGTTTGGTAGGTATTTCGTGTGATTATATTATTTGGTTTGATAAGCCATTGCCACTTAAACATTTACTTAGTAAATTACGCTGTCATTACCGACTGTACCTAACACTATAAGAATAGAAATACACACATTTACATACGAATCTATAAATAAGTGTTTGTAGACACAATGTCTTGCAGCACTAAAGAGGTCCTCAAAGGAGTAATAAAACATACCTATTTATTAATGCAAAATAGTCTTGATGTCATTCCGGAAAGCATATACAATATATCTAGGTACAGTTATTCTTATTTTCAAGTATACTATATGAATGATGATGACTATGATTAGTAACTTGGATTTTTTTTTTACTGTGTTTAGTTTAGTATGTGATCTTCCTGTGCGAGTCGCAATAAATACTTTTTCTTTCTTTCTTTCTTTAACTAACTTGACTGATGCCTGACCTTTGAGGTCTAGGAATAAACACTCAATCAGACGTTATTGATCATAACATGCATAATCAGCCGATAATGTTCCCACTCCTGGGACACAGGCCTCCTTTCAGTGATAAGGAGTGGATCGTAATCCACCACGCGGGCCCTGTTCGGTCTGGTAGATGTCACATGTCTTCGAATTTTGATTCTAGAACATATCTTACGATACTTTTTTGCTATTGATCAAATCAAATAAGCACCTACGTTTAGCTATTTTGTGAACACAGGTACAAGGTAGGTTTTACAATGTATCTCTGTGTCTTGCCACATTAAGTGACATACAAATAGTTTTTACTAGCTGCGCCTCGCGGTATCACCTGCATAAGTGTCAATCCGGTGGAAATATCGGGATAAAAAGTAGCCTATATGTCAATCCAGGGTGTAAGCTACCTCAATACAAAATTTTATCAAAATTGGTCCAGTCGTTTGAGCGTGAAGAAGTAACAAACATATAAACGCACACATACTCACAAACTTTCGCCTTTATAATATTAATTTGATAAAATAAAAATAAGGTAAATATATTTAATAGTAATAGTGAACATTAATAGGTAAAAGTATTCGAGAATTGAAAGTTAGAACCGAACAAATCAAAGATATTTCGGCAGATAGGGGATTACATGTTAAAGCTATCTCGTGGTTGATAGATTTTTTTTATAATAATCTGAATCCTTTCAATGAAGATACGATAGATAGGTTATTTTATCACTCAAATTAAAAAACAACAACCGAATTCCAAAAAAGCACTACTTATTGAAAAATAACTTTAATTTCGAAAGTCGGTGTCGTTGGTTCTGTATTTTCGTTTTTTGACACCGACTTCCGAAATTAAAGTTATTTTTCAATTGGTAGTGCATTTTTTGGAAGTCGGTTGTTGTTTTTTGTAAAAAAGATTTTATTTTTCACTTTTTAGTTGTACCTACCTACCCCAAACAAATTCATATATCACTACTTGCTATGTGAATATCAGTTACAGAAAGCTATTGAACACATCTGCCTAACCCTTTAAAGGGTACAGGCGTGATGTTATGTTGTGTGATTGCGTAAACAATGCAGACATATGCTATAGCAGCAATCGCGGTTGATTTGCTGGCATTTATTGAAGAGTTCCGTCGTCTGTCTCCGAAACTCATCATCAGATCTTTACGAAATTTAAATGGGACCATTTCGGAATAAAGCCCTTTCGAACAAAAAAAATTGCAAATCCGTCTATTTACGACGGAGTTATGCCCGAACTTACATTTAAAAAAAATAGAAACATCCGAATTGAGAACCTCTTCCTTTTTAGAAGTCTGTTAAAAATCATGTACACTCTTGTTAAAAAAAACTACAGAAATAACAAATTACCAATTTATTCAGAAATATAATGGGCCTTCTCTGTTTGAGAAGAGTAGGCAATCTTTATGCTTCAGCCGATACGAGAAAAGAAGCAATAATTTCCTCTAACATTGCCTTCATAAGTCTGAAAAATAACGGAATAGTTTATTAACTCCCGAAGCATATTTAGCAGTTTACCGCTGTTTTCCGTAGCCGTACTACGTCGTAAATTTTGCCTCCTTATGGAGGGAGGGCGAGGAGTCGGCCATTTGTTTACTAAGTGTTCTTACGGTCATATTTACTGGGAGATTTGTGGCTTGTGGCCGCCCCTTATTCGGAAGGTTTTGATGTCAATATTAGGTATCAGTGCGCGCATTTTCATGAAGTATTTTTAATTGCAGGACACACAGTGAGTTTTATCACACAGTGTTATTATCCTGGACTTAAACAAATGTCTTTTCAGACTTTTTCTGATTTCACGTTAGCACGTTATAACTTTTCCTAGGAAATTGTGAAAATTGAAAGAAAAACTAATACAGTCGAGCTTAAAACAACAGTATACCAACCCGTCGGTATTTCATTACGAACTTCCTGCTTGCAAGCGAATACTTTGCACTCTGTCCATACATCCATTTTTTAGTTCACCTGAATAAAAAAAACGCAAAGTCATTCGCTAGTCTATGTTTTTAATAATATATGTCTGGTTTATTTTATTTACTTATTTTAGTTTAGTTAGTGTAGTTTATTTATTTTATATATTTTTTTTTAAGTTGTGATTTGAATGCAACCTCTTTTGATTTCCATTAAGAAATACTCGCCACTTGTGCTCAAAAAATATTGAGATGCCATTAAGTTTGATTGTTATATATTTTTTTTATTTTTTTTAATGGTATCAAACTACTGACCTGTATTATACAAGTGTATGGTAGAGGTCATTGTATCGAACACTTTTTTACTCCAAATTTGCCAGGATTTTATTTACATGTTTGACACTTAGACGTATTTGAATAAAATTTTCAAGTTTTATGAAACTTGTAATAAACTCCTGTAAACTTGTCAAAAAATTATCCTCAAAACAAGTTAAAGAACTACTAAACCTTAACGTGACTGAACATGTCGGTGTAATAGTAAACTTAAATAAAACCAATAGGTATCCATTAGAACCATGATCAAGAACAACATGATAACTTGTTACGAATTAATAAAATAAAACCTTTTATCTAAGTCTATAAATCTATGTAAAATGATAACAACTATGATTAAAAGAAAATAGGCAAAAAACAGAATTAAAACGTGTTTCAAAAACCGACGTGTCAACGAAAACACGAAACTTGTTTGTTCAAATGCACACGTGAATCGTGAATACATGGTGACTGACGACGTCATTACTTTGTGAGCTGAGATTTTATAGTCTGTGGTTCATCAAGGATGATTGTTTTTCTTTTGTAAACTACGTGACAGATTTTTTTAAATTTTGTATTGTTCATTTCCGGGGGTACGGGTTTTTAATTTAAAATGTCTGTGAAAACAGAAGGGCTCTATGACATTTAAGGATGTAGAGAGGGTGAATGTTTCTGTTATTGACACATCATGCTGAAGTTTCCTTTTTGTTTTTCTTGGTAAATGATAAAATATAGAGCCTCATGAATACTCATGAAGCATGAGCATTTTACACGAAAATGCCAAATTAAAATAGATTGTGTAATAATTCGGTGATTCTATAGAATAAGGAGTCTAATCAAAGTCAAAGCATTTATTTAAAAAAAAAACACATAAAAGGCACTTTTGAACGTCAAAAACTATATATATTATATATTTATATATAATAATAATATGTGAAGACGATGCACCTAAAATAAAATTACTATACCACAATGGGTAAAAGAATTAAAAATGAAACCATGCCATATAAATTAATTATGGTGCTCACATATTTACAAACATGGTAGAAGTAAACGATTTTCATTGAAATAAAAATATTTACAAGTAATAAGTCAGGGTGTGAGTTAAAGTAGTCATAGAATGTAAATCAATGAAAAAAAATTACAATTAAATTAGCAACCAGTTTGATTTGTCTAGACTCTAGATTGTCCTATGGAGCAGGAGCAGGACCAGGAATCTGAAGTTGCTTCAAGCCAATTTACAATAAACCTTGACATTTCATACACGGTTAAATGCGAAACAACCTTCCAAATGTCAATATTCAGTACTTATACAATACAATTTATAGAAATTGGCGAACAAAATATTACTTTTGACTTCTTAACGTCCATGTATGAAAAAGTTCATAGGAAATAAAATATGTAATTAGAGAGTTTTTCCAGAGCCCGAACTCGAAAAGCCTCCATACATTAAAAAAACAGTTGACTATCTCATAAAATATGTAATTTACAATAGGTGAGCTTCCATTTTCGGGAAGTGCAAAGCCAATCACAAATTTGATAAACAGGATAACTTAGTAAAATACAGTAAAGATTAATTTACTCCTGTATTGTTAAATAGATTGGACTGCAAAGATGGTGGTATATCTAATATTCGTGGAACTTTACAACCATCCCACGCGCCGCCCACGCCATGCACTTTCCTTATGCGAACTTATGCAGACTGCGAAGGAGATTGTTCTCGACAGCTTGATATCAAGTTTTTATTTTCGCATGTTTATTTTACGTCTATAGTGACGTCTGCATAATGTTTGGATTGATTAACTATATCAATCTGTAAAGGTATGAGTTTGCCGGCTATCTAGTTATACACTTAATATAATAAAGCTTAAGTGTTTGTATTTTTGGACTTGCTAATCTCTGTAACTACTTGGCGGATTACAAAAAAACTTTTTTGATTTGATAGCTCAATTCTTGAAAAAGGCTATTTAAGATCACACCACGACCCTTACGTGAAACCGCGGAGAGCACAGCTAGTAATATCATATGGACGATTGGGTTAGATGTTAGCTTTGAAAAGCTTTTGCAGATGATTCCTTTCAATAGGATAAAGCTCTTTTGTGTCATGTGAGACACGTCTTCAAACGAGTAAAAGCTATCCAAGAGGACAATTTTAAGATCACATTACCTTATCCAGTTTATTCACCAGTATTTGAAACTTCATAAGTGCATATATTGCAGTTATGACAACCACCTCTTAAGCGCCATTGCAATGCACGTAAAGAACTGATCATTTGAGCTTCAAAATCGAGCCAATAAAGACACAGAGTTGCACAAAACTCGAAACGTTAGCACTGGCGCAACGTATTATCGACATTTATATGTAGGTATGTACTGCAAACTTGTATCTCAGACAGTCAGACCAAACCGGTCTCCAAGTCACCAGGTTACCGCTGAGGCTAACGCGCTGGTTTGCGTCCAGTTTGTATTGTTTGAAACACAAGGGCAGGACGGTAACGTGGTGTGGTAAGCTGGGCACTCGCTCGGCGGTGAGTCACCGGCTATAGGTGTAGATAGGTGGCGATGGCGGGACCGGTGAGTCAGCTGCTTGCAGTGAATCAGGATTGAATCCTGAGAATGACAACGATTTTTATTATTTGCTCATTATCTCTTGTCTATCCGACGTCCGACCTGTCGCTCGAGCCACGTTATTCTTCGATGTGCAGTTACGGTACTTAGGCAAGCTGAACAATGTTGGTAAATAAAAAATGCAAGTCCAATACCGTACGCTCGGTGAAGCGATTAATCGATTCTCGATTTATCGCCATCGTTATTATTAAATTGATCAATGCATTTAATTTTCTTGTCCACGTCGTCTGGTACTTATATAGTACTTTCATCTATAACGTCATGCACTTTATGTGTCTTATTGTCAAATATATTGTTATGTAGATAAATGTTTGGACTAGTAATTTCTTCTTGAAAGATTCAACGAACTATAGAAGTAGGTACTTATATTAATGAAAAATATCATGAATGGGCAAATGGCATGATAGCAACAAAAAACATACCTAATAAACATTATTAAAAATTATGTTCATAAAGCAATAGAATTTGTAATAGCGATGGACGCGCCGGATCGTGACCCGAAAAGTTCTAATTTCTGATATTGCTCATCATAATGAATTTTAATTTATAAAACTATTCTAATTAATTAGCTTATCGTCGCGATCTATCTACAGCATGACATAATGACAAGTAAAAATTCCCGCCTATTTTTCGAGCATAGATTAAATAAATTAATTTTAATGCACTGAGGGGCCTGTCATGGCGTTTCGGTCACGAAAACTCACCCTATACAGCCCCATACGGTTGACCCTATTTACATTTGACCCATTTCTCATTATGATTACCCGCAGTCAGTTAAAATTGACCCACGTTGATATAAAGCCCATGGAATGGCTGACAGACTGAAATCTTTAATGAATTATACCGCTTCATAAATCTGATAATTAATAAAACTTAATTATATAATTAGTTAGTTATTTTCCCAAGCTGTTTGCACACGGTGTTTAAAAACCATTTTTGTTCGCGAACAATCGTGTAAGAAACATTTTATCGTCCGTTCTGTTACATTGACAATTCAACATGGAGATAATGCATAATTTATATAAAATCTCGTTAGTGTTTCCAGGATATCAAGCGCAACAAACGAAGGAAATACCGCTAAAGAAGTATGTCTGGAAAGTTTTTCTGTACTTACATAATATTTTAAAAATATATAATGACACGACCACTTTTCGAATACCTACTATACCTATGCGGATATAGAAAAAATATGTTCAGCAGAATATAAATTCCAGTGAAGTAACCTACTTCTGCCAATAACTCTTGTTCTGCAAATTGACATTTGGTGGGCCAGCGCTTGAAGCGATGCAATTTTGATGAGCACTCTGCCGGAGCTAAGGGGGCTAACGGTAGGGGCACAAAAAATGTGATCACAGTCTACGAGAGATTTATAAATATATGTCAAATCGACCGTGAAATATAAATAAGTTGAGCAGTTCAAAAGTTTCGATGATGAGAACAAACACGACGTTACGTTAAACGTAACGCTGGTTTAGATTAATATCCACATTTAGCGGAAATTTTGATAGATGACTAAAACAGAAAACTAAGGAATAATATGACTACAGTAAGGCTTTGAAGCACAGTAAAAATATGTCTCAAGAAAAGGATTAAAGTAATGAAACTGTGCAACTTGGTCTTGTACAAAAACATTTTTCCAGTTGAAGATGTAAAAAAACAATCTTCCTTTCCAAATCAATCTCGCCGAACCGAAAAGACAAGAGGCACAAACATATACCGGAGTTGATTTCATTTATAATTAGAATAAATTTCGCGTAAGTTTCCATGGATGAGACTCGCACAGACCAGGGAAGCATGGCACAAAAGGATAGGAGGCCTGTACTCGACAACAGGTGGTAAAAGGCTGCCGATGATGATGATGAAGTAAGTCACATATGCCATATCTTTGGCTGACAGGAAGCTGTTTATTATCATAGCCTTGATGTCCTACTGAGAAATCGAACGTGAAGACATACAAGTAAAATGATGCACGTGTAACTTGACACGACCCATTGGAACGCGCCACCCGAGCGCTCTGATTTCTGTAACTTGGGCTCGATATAAAGGAGTCTGATTACACTGAACGATGACATTCTCGTTTCGTTTTCTAATCACTTTTATTGCATTTTTACTTACTCGTGTGTAATTGTAACTTGAGACTGATGATCGTCAACAATGGAGTTGTAGCAACGACACCTTAACAACTGTTTTTCTCGTTTGAGCAGGTGCAGTATCAGGTAGATATTAGCATTCTGTGTTCCCCTTGAAACTACATGTTTGGCAGAAAGGTGTGAAATTTAAAAGAAACATTCTCGAATATTCAACACCTTTTTGTCGCAGCTTTTTTTGTCCATAACAAGATAATGAGGGATATAGGATTGATTACTTTGTATACCTCAAAGCAGGTAGTACAACAGAAAACTTGAGAAAATAAAACTAATTCCAATGCAATAATGATGCTTATAAAGAAATGTTTTCGCTTTTCTTTTCTTCTAAATGAACTGAAAATAAAATTTTCAATCCAATTTACGTTTGATTGATGACTTAAAAACTTTGAAAAACAAGAAAAAAACCGTCTGTGGACTAGACTGAAAGAACGAGGCGCTTATTGAAATGGTGCTCGTTGAACTGAAACGTCTGGTAATTACAGCAGTCAGATTTTTTATATTAATGGCAGATTATGAAGAATAACATATTTTGTTCGGGTTCAAAAGGCCTTATTACGAAACAAGGTAAATATCTTTAGAACTAGGTTTAAACCATCGAGTCATTTTTGAATTTTGAACTTAATTCCGACACAGTTAAAGTTAATAAGAAGTAACTAATAATCTTGGATATCACAACCAGATTGAGCAAAGATCCAACACTAATAAGTTACACGAATTTGGATAAACCTAATCCTTATAAAGTAATGGGTCAGTTCAACAAACCATTTGATCTTGATGACACTATAGCCTTGACAAGTCAAAAATAATAGATTGGTAACAACCAAAAAAATACGAGTCAAAGCTAAAACGCAAAAAGGCTGTTTGGCCACAAATTAAATTACCTACATCAATTCTAGACTACGTTAGAACCGGTTCTGAAACAATAGGAGTTGCAAGGTTAGTCTTTATGTCACGAGTAAGAATACATGCGAACTCAAGACGAGATAACAACAAAATATAGTTAATAAGAAGATTGTATGTGGTCTATGTGGAAACTGGAGACGACTCAATGCAGGAAACTTGGGAAAGAAATATACTATAAGATAGTAACTAAAAATCTGACAAAGATGAAAGAAGGGATGCCAGTTGACCCAAACCGCAAAGCAGACATGTATACTTTTCAGGTCGGCTATGGGTTGAAGAAGAAAATTAGTTTATTATGCCAGGAAGACATAGGAAGATGAGAAAAACATAAGCTTGTGAAGACAATAATAAAACGGACTTCCAAAAACTTATATTTTATTCAACACAATTAAATCAAATGAAAGGTATATGTCACGGCTAATAGCCGAAGTGCTAATAGCCGGCTACACCTAGTTTTAGCCGGGTACAACTAGCTGTATCCTACGTCGACGGAGCCCTGCTCTGCGGAGCTCCTATTTCTGTGAAATGGGTTTAAAGTAACATAATCATTATTATTATTTTTTCTTTTTATCTTGGAGAAATGCTCATGCATTCTGCACTACCACGGGGAGATAGTGCAGTTAAGTGGGACTCTAACCCACTAAAACTCCACGGTGTCCTCCTCTGCCGCTTACGGCGGGAACAGGGCACGCGTTAGCACTCATCCGTGAACCCGCCGCGGCTGTCCGTCACCGGACCCTCCTCTGGGGAGTTCTCCCCATCACCGGCACACAGAACACATAGCCGTGACCACCCCAGGGACCAAACCAGCACATGGGCACCAGACGACCCCGTGTCTGGGCACCCTTGCTCCTCCTGCAACGGGTCAGGCCATTGGCCCCGCCGCCTGCCAATTTTCGGCCGCAGAGGATAGGGAGAGCGGCCAACGTCATACCAACACTCCTCCTCCTCTGCGGCCCCACCGCGTCCGCCATCAGACGGTGACGACCCCGTCAAAGGTGCGGAAGGTAGGGAGAGCGGCGCACCGCAACCTACTTGTTGGCCGCTACGTCGTCGGCTTGTCGGCAAAAGCCCTGAAGAGCGGCCTCTCCTCGGGTAAAATAGACTGTTCCCCTATGGTTCCAGATGATCATTATTGCATAATCTTGAATCAATTGGTAGATCAATATATTTCCTTTCCACTCGCAAAAAATATGGATACAGCTTGTAGTGATGTAATAATATTAGATATTATGTTAGAAACTAATAATATTAATAATAAAAAATATACTGACAACGTATTGCCGATTTTCCCACAAAAAAGATATTGGCGTAACCAATTTTGTCTAAAGACACGACCAAAAGTCACTGAACCAAAAACGAATCGCGAACCGCCAGGTGTTGTCAACCAGCCAATAATTTTGCAGCTTTACTTCTAATAATAAACATAACAAGAAAAAACAAAATCAGTTTGATCAACATCGCAGTTGCACGCCCGTAAGTTTTAATTAAGATAATAATTTTATCTTGACCGGTTTTCCTTGATGCTCCGTGACTCTGTGCCAAAGTTCAAACGATCACGCCTCGCTCTATCTTGTCTATAATATTGTGTTGTGTGCCATGGACAAGTCGTTTGACACGATAGAGGCAACATGTGTGACGGTATTGTAAGCTCACAAAACGAAATTGTTGCTTTGAATAGGATTGAAAGATTAACTTGGACATTCGTTGGATGTATCTTTGAAGATATGTTTATAAAGAACCAGGTTGTCTACTGCTCGAGGGGAGTAGGATAAAATTGGAGACAAATATTGGGAGTCTCGTACCTATACAGATTAGACGGTATGATGGGTAACAAACAAAACAGCCCGTAGGCAATCATAGCCGCCGCCGTACGTCACCGGTCGCTGCTACATATGTATAAAGAGGAAAATGTTATGAAAATTGCGTTTAGCGGAAAAGTTGATATGCGCTGATAGAACCGCAAAATGGTAGAATAGTTTTTTTGTAACGGTTACTTTTATGTGTAGATAGACTGATATTACGTTCCTTTTGCATCAACGAAGCTCATAATATCTCGTAACTCAGTAGGTAGAAGTAGAAATTATTCAGTCCATTTTATATTCACTTTCATTTTACACTTCGCTTTAATGCAAATTCAAAAGGATTGAAATAAAATTTAACAAGCCACTACGCTTGTTATAGATACGAGTAAATTCATGTTCTCATGAATAATTGAAAAGGTGCCATTAAAATAATCTCGATCTTAATATTATTTTATGTTATTTACAGCATCCAGCTCTAGAGAAACTTATGTAATTATTTATTTTAATAGCTTGTAGTACATTGATCTATAAGGTTTTAAGTGCACAATATACACACATCAACAGAATCTAGGGATACCTTAATCGTAAATTATTTAGGAATTTATACTTTAAAATCTTTTTAGTTTCCATAAAAAGTTTATAATTATACAGATTGAAACCTCTTTTATTGTAATTTAAAAATGTAAATAAAAAACAAAAGAAAAATAAAAATATGGTGGTAAAATTGTTAGTAATTCGTTACGTTAAGGAAAATTAAAATTGTTTTATTAATTAATGAAAAGGGATTAGATTTGTGGGGATTCGTGACCGCGTGGGCGCGTAATACACTGAAGTGAGTTGATTATAGGTAACGATTGATTTATTACGATATCAAGTAACTAAAGCTAGCAGTTACACTTGACACGAAAAGGTAAAATTAAATAAGGTTACATGAATGGTAAAACTACTAGAAACACGAAGCTCGCCGTAAACTATTACGGCGAGCTTCGGCGAGTAAAGTATGATCGGGGGTCAGAGAGGACCTCGCACGATCGTAGTTCAGCACAGACTGAAACTCAGAACCAAAACTCTCCCAAATCTGCCGTTCACTAAACAAAGGACGCGGCAAATCCACATCTGCCTTTTAAAAGTATAATAAAACACGAGAAATGCAGATGGGTACAATACAAGACAACTGAAAATAACAGAACAATGAACCTTAACTATAAATAGCAAATAGGTACAATACAAGATAACTAAACATAATAGAACAATGAAGAACCTTAACTAAAAGTAAAGAATCATGAAAGACAATAGTACCTATAACTTAAATCGCTTGCAGATGTTCAACGTGGGAAAAACACAAAAATGAAACTTTCTAAAAATTATTACAATAAGTTCCTCTATAAAAATATTACATTCTTAAAACTATGCAAGGGATGGGTACGTAAGACACAGTCCCTACAGTACCCCCCTACCAGTGATAAAGATCACGAAACACCTGCCTGATAGTAATCAGGAAATTTAACTCGCCTACCAGAACGGCGAGGAATATGCTTGCCAGGCCAACTTAGGTTCCAGTGAGTCGGAACCGGTTGCCGCATAGTTCACGGTGAGTCGGAACTGTCTGCGAAGATGTCCCCAGTGAGTCGGGGTGGCGCGGGCGCTGCGTTATGGTTCCAGTGAGTCGGAACCGGTTGCCGCATAGTTCACGGTGAGTCGGAACTGTCTGCGAAGATGTCCCCAGTGAGTCGGGGTGGCGCGGGCGCTGCGTTATGGTTCCAGTGAGTCGGAACCGGTTGCCGCATAGTTCACGGTGAGTCGGAACTGTCTGCGGAGATGTCCCCAGTGAGTCGGGGTGGCGCGGGCGCTGCGTTATGCTCCAGTGCGTCGGTGCCGCATAGTTCACGGTGAGTCGGAACTGTCTGCGAAGATGTCCCCAGTGAGTCGGGGTGGCGCGGGCGCTGCGTTATGTTCCAGTGCGTCGGATGGGGTACAGCGCCGGGTTGAGGCTGGATGCTGCGTCGACCAGGAGAGGAATTGAGCTCTGCTTGTTGACCGGCCGAAAGTGCAGTGTGCTGTGCCGAGGTTGCTGATGAGGCTGAGGGTGATGACCAGGTATGCGCGGTCGCTGCATGCTGGTGGTCAGGATACCCGTTGAAGCCGTGGGAGCTGGCTGGCTGGGAATGCGCGTCATCCGCCGCTAGTGACTCCCGCTGGATCGCTCGCCATTTTAACACGTACTTTGATTTAGCACTCGCGAAACTCTTTCCGCACTGTCACGAACTCACGCTATTGATAGTTTTGATCACGTCGGGGTCACCACTGTGGGAATTCGTGACCGCGTGGGCGCGTAATACACTGAAGTGAGTTGATTATAGGTAACGATTGATTTATTACGATATCAAGTAACTAAAGCTAGCAGTTACACTTGACACGAAAAGGTAAAATTAAATAAGGTTACATGAATGGTAAAACTACTAGAAACACGAAGCTCGCCGTAAACTATTACGGCGAGCTTCGGCGAGTAAAGTATGATCGGGGGTCAGAGAGGACCTCGCACGATCGTAGTTCAGCACAGACTGAAACTCAGAACCAAAACTCTCCCAAATCTGCCGTTCACTAAACAAAGGACGCGGCAAATCCACATCTGCCTTTTAAAAGTATAATAAAACACGAGAAATGCAGATGGGTACAATACAAGACAACTGAAAATAACAGAACAATGAACCTTAACTATAAATAGCAAATAGGTACAATACAAGATAACTAAACATAATAGAACAATGAAGAACCTTAACTAAAAGTAAAGAATCATGAAAGACAATAGTACCTATAACTTAAATCGCTTGCAGATGTTCAACGTGGGAAAAACACAAAAATGAAACTTTCTAAAAATTATTACAATAAGTTCCTCTATAAAAATATTACATTCTTAAAACTATGCAAGGGATGGGTACGTAAGACACAGTCCCTACAGATTGTTTTTCTTTTTTAATTTAACGTGCCGTGTGAGCTTTAAGAGTCATGTAACGTCGTCATTTGAGTCGAGATGAAATGTTACGAGCCGTGGGCGTGTTAGAAAATGGTGCTATTCAACGCGTCGTTGCTGAGGCCCTACACACCAGCCAAATCGTGATATCAAGGTTGTGGTTACGATATCGCAGTACTGGGGATGTAGATGAATGGCACACGGGTAGATATCGTATTACTACGCAGAGACAGGATCGATTTCTCCAAATGACCGCCAGAAGACAACCCAATATCACAGCAATGCAACTAGTGCAAAGGCTCCAGGAGGACCACTAGCTGCTGGTAATCGACCAAACCGTACGAAGGAGGTTGCATGAAGTTGGTCTTCATGCTCGAAGACCGCTACGTGTTCCAGCATTGCGACGTGACAATCGCAGTCGGCGGCATTCGTGGGCTCGGGAGCATTTACCATGGAGTGACGAGCAATGGTCTTTGGTGCTGTTCATCGATAAGTTCCGGTTTGGGTTTCAGCCGGATTCACGAAGAACACGCGTTTGGAGAACTCCAGGGGGAGTTAGCCGTCTACGGCACCCTCAGGAGGTTCACTCATACCGAGGCGGGACAATCATGGTGTGCAGGAATTCGTCTTGGCGGACGAACCCAGCTCGTTTGGATCCAAGGCAGCATGACTGCACAAAAATGCCACGAGGCGGTAGTAGAGCCTGTTTTTATCATACAAATTTTCTACGGCGATTAAAAAATTTAACATTTTTATAAAAAAAAAGTGACCTTAAAATAACCTATCACTCTTCCATTTACTATATCAGAAAATTCTTCATAGATTTTAAGATATTTGATGTAATATAAAATATCCCTACATTCTGGTGATGTGTGTATATAGCTTCACAACGAATAATAAAGCACCTGAAATTATATCTGCCGTAAGACAATTTCTGCAATGGATTAGAGGAATATAAAGCATACGGACGAACAGGGTGCGGAACCAGGTACAAAAATCATATTTCATCTGATTGAAAGGCAGCGTGAAATTGACACAATAATGTGCCATCATTGCTGTGAAATACAAGCAGTTTTCCTCAATTTGTTCTCAATATATGTCGACACATATATAATATAATATACTGGTCTATTTATCCCAGATGCGCAAAGAAACAGGTACCTATACATATTATATAGCAAGGTGCCTTATGAATATTCATCAACTTTTACACACTTGTTTAAACCATAATAAGGTCAAGTAAGTTCCTACTTCTTGATAATATTAACAAACTGCTTGCGAAATAGTCACACTTCGGTGGAGCACGTTGTTCAAGACATTTCAGTTTAGAAACTCACCATTCTATGCGTTGTTATTTGGAGCACAGTTGCTGCAACTTTCATCCTTAGCACCTTGAATTTAGAGTAAAGAATTGAACAAGTAATCAACTCAAATTATAGAATTACTAGGAATGTACTTCAAAAAATCATTGTTATGGTATTCTTCAATCGCTTTATCATTGTTGCTGTCTTTGCAATTGTTTGAACAAAGTCACATACCTTTTATAGTTCACAAATCAACCCAAAATGTCATTATATCTCTGGCTATGCTATTCTTATCTTTATGTGTTCTAACATTACGGGCTATTATACCGTGAATGTTTATGATATTAAATATGACCTATTGCACACGTGTGTCATAATATGTATAACAAATTGGGTTGTAAATCTTGTGTGCTTTTAGATATTATATCTTCTTCTGGATATAAAATGAGACAATTTTTGACAAAGTCTGATTGAATATTCTGTGCGCTATTGCCTTGTATACATTATTATGTCATCTTCTTATAGCATATTATATGATTGAATATAGTATGTATACCAAAACGTATATATTCAAAGGAGAACAAAAACTAGTTCAGTCTTATAAAGATAAATTTAACTCGAATAAATATACCTATACGACTCGGAAACTTCCCTAATTGGATCCCTTCTCTTCTTCACTTTCTAAACTCAGGAACTTGTAGTACGGGAAATAACATGAAGTACTTATGTAAGTCACATTAAGCCAGGATCAGGTGCACAAAGCCTCCAGCGACAAAGACAAACTTAAGATTGCTATTGAAAAACTATTGATGCGGTGGCCCAAGTATCGAACCCTTGGGCACTCCATTGTAAAACAATTGTTACATTCAAAACTTCTCTTCTGTTCAAAGATTTACGATTTTAGACCATGTTTCGTTGGCAATAGGGGTGAAAAATCAATGGTATGATTGCAAAATTAAGCTAGAGCAACCGAAAAAGTAGGGCGTCGTGGTCACGAGCTTAAGTTAGAATGTTTTATTCCGAGTCGTGACGGATGGTAGGACGAAGGTAGGAGTTCACAGTAATTGTAACTATTAGATAAAATTACTGGTTTCAAGACAAATAATACTAGCTCACGACAATCTGTATAAGTCAGTCGCCGTGAAAAACTCTCAATAGCTGGTTCAAACGATGCAGAAAGTGGTTATCCTTGTTTTTTTTTATCGTGGGAACGCTCCTCGCTTCGTGACCACCTACAATTGTGTATTGGGATGTAAAAACCAATAAATTATTACCATTTTATTATCTTTTGTTAAGAGATCGTTGCTCACATTACTTTATTCGATTAACAGAAATGTTCTGTCTCCTGACGATACTTGTAATACGGTTAATGTTGTCTAGGCGTTTACTAGAAAAGGTCAATGTGGTTAGGTAAACTGTTCAAATAGTGTCATGATACGTACGAATCCCCATAGGATGAGGAATTACCTGAAGTAATAACACTGTAAGTCGGCGAGCTTCTGAAGGTGTGTCACCGGTTATGAGCATGATTGTGAGAAGTAAAAATGTAATACCTATATCAGTATGAAATGGTTGCGAGGCGATTTAGCATATTTTTCTACAAAATGTAAACTATGATATCACTTCATGGTATTCTTTGACTAATTACAGACAGGATAAAAATGACATAAACAACAAATTAGGAAAAAAGTAACTAAATAACATAATATAACATCACGCCTGCAGTTCCCCCGAAGGGTTAGGCAGAGGTGTTTCTTAGCATGTACAGACGTCAGCACATCAAGCTACTACAATCTGTCAAATTTCTTTAATAGATTTTCAACTTTAGCCCTAAGGCTATAAGGTTCAAGGTTGATTGGGAAAATTTGACAGTTCGGGTAGCTTGTGCTGGCATCTGTATATCCACATTTCGCCAGTTATTTGGGGGCGAGCCTAACTAAATAGCCTGGTGGCACATAGTTTTCTATAAACACAGTAATCAACAGTTTCACTGGAAAATCGTTAATGTAAAAACGATCTAATAACCCACATCACCCGTATCACATGATGAGGGGGAAATGAGGGTCAATAATATTAATGACGAAAACATAAAAATCGATTCAAATTCAATCAATACCAAAACAACAGCTGTATGGAACGATTAAAACTCCCTTAAAAGATCTTTAACGGGTCTGTTTATTCCATGATTTACGTTCTGATATTATTGGGTACCCACATTTTGATTGCCCAGGTAGCATGAAATATAAATAATGCTTCTTTTTTGCAAATTATCTGCTAAGATATGCACAATATATGCAACACAAAGGTTCATTACGACAATGTTTTGGTACTTCTCAGTGTTTCGAAACCTGATTTGCACATGAGATAAATCTTAATAAAGTTACGGAAGAGGAAGAGCTTGGGTTTCATTTTAACGATATAATTTTAAAGAACAATGATTAACAGCTTGAAAAAATATCAAGCTGCCGCGTAGATTCGCGATATAAATGGTCACAGTGGGCAACACTACCTTCTAACTACCTATATAGTTAGTTTATTTTCAAATAATAATGTAGCACTCGTATGTGTCTCTGTAGCAATTTTTATTTCTTTCTTCTTTCTAACGAATCTGTTACTTCATAGGAGTTGGAAACATCTTTATTTTTATCATTACAGTTATTATCTTGTAGTATTATAAAATTGATCATGATAATGCTACTCAAATGGCTACATTTATTTTGACTTTTGTTTTTCTAGTTTCGCTACCATTGCGCTAGGCAAATTCTTGCAACCACAGTCTGCCTGCGGGTCAAGGGCATTACTGTCAAGATGATACAAGTCATTATATTTGTTGCTATTACAATTTGAACATAATGCGTCGATGTCTGATATTAGAGTCCAGCAAAAGATTGTGATGTTCTCGTCATCAAATGGATTTATATTAATTTCTTAAGCTTATTCTTTGTTATATTAATTAACACGAGTTTTAGCATTGTTTTTGTCTTCTAAAGTCTTCAAAGTTAGTAGATAAGTGAATCAGAAAAATGTAATATCATCTTAAATTCCACTTAGCTACTCAATTTGATATCAACCTTGGATCTGCACATTGAGATTTATTTTTTAGTATCAGTAACTGCATTGCCATTCTCCACCAAATTTTTGTAACAAAGAATTTATATAAATTGATTTAAAATGCGATTTTATCCAATACACGAACAAAGACTAGATTAACTTAAATTTCTATTGGAAGTGCGGAGAACAAAGTATTCGTTTATATGAATGGAAGCCTCTTTCCGGTCTGTCTGTCTGTATACAGTGTACTTATTTGTATCGGCTATAATTCAGTCTATTGTGTGCTTGGCCTTTTTTTTTTTTTTTTTTTTTTTTTTTTTTTTTTTTCAGGATGGGAAATCATCAAATGACTCCTCCCGCTCTGGGTGGAGCGGAAGGGAGTGTCAGACTCTTACTGACTAAAACCCACCCGTGTTCCTTCCTTAGCCCTTTATGTTCCGGGCCAGCGGTAACCCTTTCGGACAATCCCGCTGACGCGGCAGGCTCCGGCCCTGACGGGCCCCTTCCATTGATGCTGACATCTCTTTGAGGCGCGCGTGGAACACGTACGCGCCGTCCGGCACGGGCCTGGTCCTGATCGGACGGTGAGTTACCCATTACTCTCCGACGCAGGCCCGCGCCTACGGTGGCCGGGAGTCGTCGCGCGGCTCCCGACGCCCGGAGCGTCTCCCGCGGCGGCTGGGACGGGAGGCTCTCTCCCTCAGCCGTCCCGCCGCCTCCTTCGCTAGCATGACTGCTTCGCAGAAGGAGGCGACTGCCCACCACTCCCTCTCGCCCCGGACCATGGCTTGAACCAGGGCCGGACGCGAGAGGTCTCCGCCGCTGCCGATCGCCTCTACGAGGACACGGCGGTGCTCCGCCCAAGCGGGGCAGACCTCCACCGTATGCTCCACCGTGTCCTCTGGGCGATCCTGGCAATGGTGACACCCGGGCGTTTCCTCCCGCCTGATGATGTGCAGGAACCTCCCGAAACTTCCGTGTCCGGTGAGGACCTGCGTCAGGCGGTAGGTGAGGGCGCCGTGACGCCTCTCTAGCCACTCCTCAAAGAGGGGTCTTACCGCCGCTATCGCGGCGTGCCCTGCGCTGGGTTGCGACAGTCGCTCTTTCCATGCCGCCATGAGATCGCGTCGGAGGTCCGTCCGCTCCGCCGCGATTTGCTGCGGAAGCGGAGTTTCCCCCCGGCAAAGTGCCTCCGCGCGCCACTCATACAGGCTGTGTGCTTGGCCTTGCTTCGCCTTTCACCGCTCCGGTTGAGAAATTACGCCTAAAATTTGAACAGATTGGCTGCTGATCACTCAAACTATATTTGTGCAAATAAAAAGCTGTTGCACAAAATAGATCATGTTGCACCATAGCATACGATTACGAATTAATGACGTTATTAGTACTCGGTACAATATCCAGTTTGGTACTCGCCCTTTTGGATCAAGCTTTTGCACAAATGTCAAATGCCGTTTCTTTTTTTGAAGAAAGTAATGATACTGTGCCTATCGTTGGTGGAAGGGTAAACAAAATATACGAAAACAATATCCGAATAATCAAGTTACTGATTATAATTTAATCAGTGACTTGATTATTCGGATTTCGATTGGAATTAATCTGATTCGATGTGAAACAGATTAATTACAATAATTGTTTACTGTAGGTACAAATATTACACCTAGACTCAGGTTGTAGCTAAATTTCGTGTGCCTAAAAGTCATGTGCGTAGTAAGCGCAGGTCAAAGAGAAATTACATTTTACGTACGTGAGAGAAATGGCATCGTCTATGTCACTAATTTCATTGCAAGTCATCAATAACGAAAGTTGTTACTAGTAATAAATCATTAATTCTCTTCAATTATAAATATGTATAGGTTATTATTAATCTGATTCATACCATGATCTAATAAATGATAATAATATTTTACCAACTCTTATTAAAGCAAATATTTGTATTTTTCCAGGTCCATGTTTCAACAAGAATAGCAGAGAAAGAATTGTGTGGAGCTTTCTTCTTCCTACTAGGTGGGTATTAGTAAAAAGGAAATAAAATAGTCATATAATCTAAAATGTAATGATCATCTTTATGTATTGCAACGTTACTGTTTTCTAATTCATCATTAGAAGTGTTTTGTTCATCGAAAGCACTGTTAACGTCTACATTAACAAAGAGCTGTGTCTTATTTCCTTTTGGTTTGTCTTTCTCATGAATACTTAGTCAGTCTAATCTATATTTGAGTGAGATCTTTCGTCTGTATAGAGTCAGCTTTGTTTGAGCTACTGGGGTTTTTCTTATTTCAATCACTGCACTGTGAGTTCTTCTGTCGTCGCCAAATTGTTGTATCTCAAATAAAGGCTTAAATTAATTAATCAGTATTTATTTAATATAGAGCAAGACATGACATAGTAATGTAAAATAGAGAGTGAGAGAGAAAAGATAAGAACGAGTGAGCAAGGTAATCTTAAGGATACGTCCCTGATCTTACAGTTTTCTAAGGATAGATTTATTTGTGCTTTAGCTTTTAGCGATAACACACGAAATTCTTATTAAACAGCAGATAATGACTTCATATTTATTTATGGCTAAGTTTACCTTCTCAGTGTGCACCTCTTTAAACTTATCATGTTGTGCAACGGTGGTTTAAGTTGCCAGTTTGTGGTTTGTAAATTATCCGTCATGCTTTATAGATAAGTATTTATTTGCAAAAGTCTTGGTTTAACAAACTCTGGTTTTATTTGATTTGGTTGTATTTATTAGGAGATATCATGCACCGACGTCTTTATTTTAAAGTTCTCATTCCTTTTTGTAAATCTTAATTCCCGTACGTCTCATATCTAATCTCTCAATTAATCAACTTAGCCTAGAGGATTGCAGTCCACTGCTGGACATATCCTCTCCCAGGCCTGCGCCACAATACCCTGTCCAATATTCCGAATCGTTAAGTAATCGAAGTAGCGAGAGGTAAAGCCATATTTTATCGTTAACATCTTATACATACAGCAGTTAATTTGTTCATGCTTACGGCTTATACTCTAGTGTTAAGCTGACATAACAATAACTACTTCAGAAATTAAATAACACGCGGCAAAGACACTGTCTTATTCTTCCAACTTTTTACAAACCTAATGCAATAGTAAGATTATTTCAAAGTTAAACTTACAAACTCTCAGATGTAACCGTGTAACACCGCGGAAGCGTATCGAAGTGGTCGTGATAAAGAAACACGCTCAGCTATTTGAAACCACGACCAACATTTAAAAGAAGGTGTAATCAATATGAACGACCTTTTTTCGAATTTATTGCATGCAGTTTTTATTCCAATAGAACCTGCTTCGTCGAAAGAAAATTGTTTCTCTGATTAAACGGTGATGAATTTTCTATGATAAGGCTATTTTTAACCCCCGACGCAAAAACGACGGGGTGTTATAAGTTTGACGTGTCTGTGTGCGTGTGTGTGTGTGTGTCTGTCTGTGGCATCATAGCTCCCGAACGGATGAACCGATTTTAATTTTGTTTGAAAGGTGAATTAGTCGGAAGTGTTCTATTCTGTTTGATGAAAATTGGTCCAAGATGGCCGCCGCCACAAAATGGCGGTTTACATATTTTTCACAACTCTCTCAATATGGGCATCAAATGAATGGGCTTGACAAGTAGTACTGTACACTATATTGACAGGGAATGAGGAATATTAACTAACGAAATGAAAACTAAAAACATGAAAATTATTTTATTGTCTGGTCAATGCCTAATAGAGGGCATTGATGAGGAAAGTGGAGTAATGACTGGTACCTACGACCACTGAGTTTGACTTTAACAAACGTATTTCTACATCAGATAGTGTCGCAGTCCCATTTTATAATCTAGATCTGAAATACCTAAGATATCTAAGATATCATGGTAAATTGGTAACAGTTTGTGCGTCGCTGTCCTAATACTTGTAAGAAAGTTAAATTATTCTTCAACTGTAAATTAATAATTATTTTTTAATGGATAAAAAACCATTAAACACCAAATTACCTGAATCTTAAAACGCAAGAAAATAAAAGAAATTAAATAAAAAAATTAAGGAGTCCCTACAAAAAGCATGAAATGAAAAGTTAAATAAAAAATTTCAAAAACCCCCGACACAAAACAATAATAAAAAATAATATGAATGGAAAAAGACTAAAACAAGTTAAAACCACTATGAAAAAATAGCCACAAATAGACCAAAAAAGGTAAAAATTAAAAATTTTGAAAAACCAACGACGTTTAAATGTAATTGGAAAAGGATAAAATAATTTAAAAACCCCCGACTTAGAGAATTTATGTAACGAGACTAAAACAGATAGATTCATATGGAATTCGGGGGACCGTTCTGTGGAACACCTTCAATTCTAAGAGGTCTCCCGACTGCCATATGAATTTATCTGTTTTCATGCTATTAGATATTTTAGGTATTTCATTTTTACCTTTTTTTATTTAATTTTTATAAGAACTAGAGATCCTTGCGTTTGATAATTCTTAGTATTCTTGTTTCTGTTGCTCTCTTAGGTCATTATAATCGACTAATTTCTGCCCGCGACTTTGTCCGCGTGAAATTTCTTGTTCCCCGATCCACCCCACCGCACCACACCACTTACCTACGCTGTCACTTCGTTTTTGCTAGGCATTCTTTAAACAAACGAACAAAAACCGATTCGGCTTTATTATTAGTAATAGATTTCTGATTTCTAGCTGGACTGAATTTAGCTGCTTTGTAATGAGTAGTCAATTTTGGTAAAGTTGGCATTGACTGGCATATTCCTACTCATCATCTCATCTAGCTTTGTCCCAACTGCGTTGGGGTCGGCTTTCAGTCTATCTGGATGCAACTGAATACCATCATACATTAAGTATGCAATAAAAATTGAGCTATATTAGAAGTAGCTTCTAATCGACAATATTTCAGGAAAACTTAGTGACAGTCTGTGCAGCACAAAGAGAATATAACCGCCAATGTAAGTACCTACACGGCACCCAGTGATTGGTGTACACTATCAGTGATTGTATAGTAGTGTTTGACTTTAGTTGGGCTAATTAGGTAGGTAGGTTCTCTATGGTCAATTAAACATGACCCGTGGCTTGATCTGTTTCTTTTTTATGAAAAGTTCATTAATGTAGCAAAATCAAAGTTGTGAGATTGTAACTTTATCATTTAAAAACAATCTTGCTGTTCAAATATTTTTTTTCAAGGACATCCATAAGGTTATGTAGTACGTACAGGGCGCTGGTCCGTCCATAATTCAATAAAACTAAAATTAAAAAAAAGCTTAAGATTTATGGCATCATCAACAATAATTATAGAAACTCAGCACGTGTCCACTTATACGTGACTGGCAAGCTAACATCAAGAACAACTGACTATGTAGGCAATGTAACTTTGGTTAAGTTAGATAATTATAGGAAAGTCAAGGAGATTTTTGAGAGTGACAGCATTGTTGGCATCATCACCAATGTCCTTTGCTTCTTTTAGAGGCATTCGGACTTGTGTAGCTAGCAGCTTTATTATCGATATAATGATGTATATGCAGATGGTCCATCATCAAAGTCAAAGTCAAAGCATTTATTTCAAATAGGCACATTAAAGGCACTTTTGAACGTCAGAAATTACAACAAATAGAATTGATTCTAGTCGCCCATTCCAAAAGGTAGTTTTCGTATGGAGAAGAATGGGCAAGAAACTCCACCGTTACTCTTTTAAAATGTTTTACATAATAATAATATGTGAAGACGATGCACCTAAAATAAAATTACTATACCACAATAGGTAAAAGAATTAAAAATGTAACCATGACATATAAATTAATTATCTGATAGATGCATGGTGCTCACATATTTACAAACATGGTAAAAGTTTCATTTAAATAAAATAAAATAAAAATTACAAGTAATAAGTCAGGGTGTGAGTTAAATAGTTACAGAATGTAAACCAATTTAAATAAAAAAAAATATGTATATATATATAAATTTACAATTAAATTAGCAACCCGTTTGATTTTGTCTAGACTCTAGATTGTCCTATGGAGCAGGACCAGCATGTTTCCAAGCGTTCTTATCTTGGATATAATCTTCTAATTTATAGTATGCATCATCTTCCCATTCATCATACGTCCTTATTAGGTTCGTCTTTTTCTTCTATTCACCTTTATCAACCTTCATAATGTGACCGTGTCCTTCCTAGTCATAATCGTATTTCATTATTTCTTGTCCAATTATGGCTATTTCAATTATTCCTATATATTTTTGATAGATGGTAAGATGCTATAAGATGCTAAATATAGAATCAAGATCATCATAACGTAGTACCTAATAACATGTTGTGTTATAAAGATCAACCGATTACACATAAGGTAGTTACTTAGTTTAATAAATGTGTGACAATACGCATATCAGATCCTTGTTTATTGCCGTCAGACGCCATTTTAGTATCATGGCATCATAAATAAATGTCAAAAACGTTATTACAGCAATAAAAACAATATTTTACATGAAAAAGTCATTATTTATAAACAATAGATGACTCGCATCTAGAAGTTGTACCTAGACGATATATTTTTGTAGGGGCGACGATATTTTTTTTACATTATTGGCGAAGTATCCCAATTTACATTGTAAAAGCACGGCCACGGTTATGGAGCTTTTGTCTATTACAAAATGATGGCTCACTATGACATACACGATGGCACGCAAAAGCTTTTACTACGAATTCTGCACATGATTCTAGATCCCCCAGAGTAGAAATTTTTGGACAGTTATTAAACAGAAATCAGCTGTTTTATACAAAAGTGCAACACCTACCCGCCAAAATGTATGAGCGGATTTTTGTTTTATGACTGAATTCATGGTAAATTGGTAACAGTTTGTGCGTCGCTGTCCTTTACATCCTGTATAATAAATACCTTCAGGACAAATGCTTTAGCCCAGGCAGGTTACTAGAACATCACCTTTGGATAACTTACTAACCAGTTTCGTTGCATCGCAGGATGAAAAACCACTTATGTAACTGTTTTTCAATCGATCAGAGCGGAAAATCTTAGAATATGGCCGTAAAAAGTAAACTGCAATATAAAAAGTTGCGATAAACATAGCGGTTATACAAGTAGGTGAATGTGATTTCTTGCGTTTTATATTTATGTTACTTGAGTAGTTTTATTAATTTCGAAAATAAGATTTTTGATAACGATGTCGTGTGTATCTGTGGTTATGGAATTGTTATTATTTATACATCCGCTGTTTTAACGAAATAAAATAAAATAGGAATAATTATTGCCATGTTGCAATCTGTAGACCGTACACTTGTGGAGCGATTATTATAGTACTTTTTGAAAATTAATCTGTTAAACTAACTTGACCACAGATATAGATAGACCTAGATAACGTAAATAACACGATCTGTATGAAAAACAAACGTGCCATTTTTTGACTACCTACTATGACGTCACAAGCACTATTTAGTGATGAGAAAATTAAATCGATACAAAGACGCCGCCGCGTGCGGTACCCGTATTGCCCCACTCTCGAGGCCTAGCGCCAGCGCTCACGCTCACCCAGCCAGCAGTACACAGGACTGAGCGCGAAAGCGGCTGCTTACGATTTTTGTACGTAAACTGGTGCGATTTTTGGCACGCGAAGTAGTTTCTCTTGCGTTATCTCATCATCATCTGCCTAGCCTTTTCCCAACTAGGTACTACTACTACTTTTCGTTATCTAGATGTATCTATATCTGTGAATTTGACCCATAGGTATATTCCACTGAGTTTCATTTGCTAAGACTTGAAGGGTTAGGATTTTCTTGATACACCGATGTGAAGATAGTCGACTCGTAACGTAAGCCAATTCAAGGCTATCTTATTTGTATTAACCCCTGACAAAAACAGAGGGGTGTTATAAGTTTGATTTTGATCACTAAGATATCAATTCTTGCAACACCCGTTCAAAAAACATTCGTTAATTTCAAATCTAAAACGCACTTCGTCCGTCTTTAATTTCTTACACTTTATTAATCCTTCTTCTTCCGTATACAAGCCGTCCATCAAAGTAATTAGTAGTCTATTACTGGATGAAGAGAAACCACAACGAACGCTAAACATGAACCAATGTGTACAGGAACGTCAATAACGGATCATGTATCTAAGAAACGCAAGTTTTAGAAACAATATGATCGACTACGGTAAACAAAATCAGAAAAATTTATAATATTCTTCAGGATATATGCTAGGTAGATAGTGTGTTGAAAACATAATATGTACAACTATTCTGATACGTTGGAAAAATGTCATGAAAATACCTCCAAAAACTTTCTTTTTACAATAAAAACTATACTAATATACATACAGTCATTCTGATTTCTTGTCAGATCATTCTACAAGCAACATACTAAAATATTAGTGTTTTAATTTTTTAGTCCAAACAATAGATTTTTTGTAGGTAATTAAATAATTGCTTCATATTTTGCAATAAATTACCAGCGTTGTGTCATCGCGCTTCTCTTTCTTTTCTATGCAGTCCGACAGTGACCGCGCTTTAGGTCATGTAAGCCCCTTGAAGCGAATCAATTTGTATCGGGTGCCTTTTTGGCCTTGCACAGATCTTTTTTAACCCCCGACAAAAACAGAGGGGTGTTATAAGTTTATTTTTGGTTGTTTTTAATGTTAAGTATTTTGATAGTTTGAAATGCTCCTTTTTTAACACGCTATTATTTACCGTTTGTATTTCCTGTGCGTGTCCCAGATAAAATATTTTTCTTTTCTTTCTTTCTTTGGGAGGCAAAAGTTTTCTTGAACAAAACAGAAACTAGAAAGTACATAGGTGTGGTGTTCTTAAACAGACTTTGTTCTGCAACGTCTGCACTTTATTGTAGCTATTTTAAAGTCCGTTAAAAACGGTGTGCATTTGCAGCAGTCTAGGAGGTATTACAATTACAAGACATGATTTGTATACGGATCTTGCCAGATCTTTCCGTAAGTTTTCAAGATTTTTCTCCCAATTCCCATTTCCTATAAATTTTTATTTGTTTTTTTTTTTTCATTAATGGCTCCATCGTCGTTGAGAAAAGGATCCTGGCGATGTCAAGTTTTTCTTCCTTAAACAGTTTGCTAAAAGCCTGCATTGTTTTTACATACTCTCATTTAAAACCTTTTTGCTCGATTACCAACTGAACAACATCGTCAAATTCAAAAACAAGGTTCGCAAACAGCATTCAACCTCCTTTTTTTCCGCACAAAACCCGATTGTAGCATATAGTTAAGCATAAAAGTGTGGCCACAAGTTTAGTTACGGAGCTCTCTACAATTGGTCGAAGGCCGTATTATGTCAGACGGCGCGTCATGGCGCCTTTCCACCCGCTCGAACCAGTCAGGCAGCTGCCTCGTAAAGACATATGATAATTATGAATCCTTCTGATATTGTTTTGGTCTCGACTTATTTTGATATTTGGATAGATCGGACTTTTATCAGAATTAAATCGAGTACTTAAAACTTTTTCGTATTATGAATTGAGATATAGTTTGTTACAGCATGATACAGATTTCTTTTTCTGAAAATACAATATTATGTTTTTTTGTTACCTCATTTACATCCACACACACCCACCACACTCCACACCATCGACATTTTTTAATTTGTTTGGTTTAAACAGGATGTAAATGAGGTATTTTTGAGGTAATTTGGCTTCGTTTATTAGGCTAAACGACGCCAAAATAACGGTTGTATTTATTGAGGTTTACAAAAAAAAGACACACAGTGTCGTCTACGCAAACCATATTCCGCCTCCTTCGTCTGACCCTTGCAAACGCGTGGGATTACTAACAAAGAAACAACATTGTTTATCAAATTCAAGAGCAACAAGGATTACGGAAACAACACAAATAATCTTCATAAGTAAAGTTAAGTCAAAGCAAAGATTAATAAACAATATTTGCGATGACTTTCGAGTTTAAATCTCAAGCAATTTTGAGTGATTCGGAAAGTTTGTTTACCTAAGTTTGATGTTTCTCCGAAGTAAAGTAAGGAAAGATAAAGATAAACACGACGTTCATACCTATAACTGTCTTGTGTACAAGGATATTATGAAGGCTACCAGTTTAAGATCAGACTACAGAAAACTGACTCAGCTGGTTTCCCAAACAATAACGTTACCTACCTATTATGATGATACTCAAACTTAAACCATTCATTACAATTAAACTATTTACAGGCACTTTTCATCTGTAAAAGAGTCGGTCAGTCAGAAAGTCGAAGCTAGTTGCTCATTCCACAACGTAGATCAGATCTCTATGAAGGAGAACGGACAAGAAACTCCAAGGACACACTTTTAAATCAAGATATTACAAAATCCTGTCATTATAGTATATGTGAGAACAATGTAAAAAAATAAAAAGAAGAAACAATTCAAAATATATGTTTCAATATGAGACCTGGCAGTTAAGAGATGACCAGTCTCAATCTGAGATAGGTACATATTTTATGACCTGATATGAATAAATCAGACTAAATTTTTTGACAATGTAGTAGCTAAAGCAGAAAGCAGTAGATAAAGGCAGTAGCATTATAGAAGAGCTCAATTTTTTGAGAAGTCTGATGGTGATATTTTAATGTCTAGTGATCAACTGTAGGTGGCCACAGATTGCTGTTTTTATAATGATGAAGTGAATAGTTTATTTAAGTACTTAGATTAATAAATTCCTCATAGATAAACTGACAGCACGGGTCTACATATTAAGCAATAAACACAAATTTTATTTCTTGCGTAGGATTTGTTAGATAGTCGTAACATTTGATTTATAGAACTAAACTCAACACCAGTTTTCGTAGCGTCGAGTGCAATTAAAAAAATACTAGACACGAACTAATATGGCGAACAGCTTTGAAATTAGAACAGATTAGTTTTAATCATATTTCGAATCAGGGAACTTTGACAAATGCTGGCACAAAGTGGTGAAAACTCTTTTAATTTTTGGCAATCATGAATTCTCCGTTGACTTACCACGGTAATGTTAAGTGCTGTTATTGTCTTCTTTCATTTTAATTATGAAAACATCACGTTCGGACGGACGTTAATTAAATTCGTCATTCATTTTAAAAACGTGATCTTCGATAGTTTCGGATATTTTCATAATATGAATTTTCCACAGGTGACTTTTATTTTGGTTTTAATAAAGGTTTTGTGACGAATTTAATTTCTTTTTCACAATGGGCCCAAAATTTAATTTTGGGCCTCATTTCAATCATTAACAAAACAACGTCTCTTTAAGTACAAAGTGCGGAAACCCTCGATAAATCCAAAAGCCATTGCAATACCTACACAAAAATACAAATTAATTATTTTATAAACGATTATTATGACGCCATCGTATTCATAACAAACCTTAATGCTGACGTACAAGGTCGATTCCTTATTTTATAAAAGTAAAACGTGTACAAGAGAGATAATTCACGTTACCTACTGTGGCGCTAAGTTGGGTGACCTTCGGGCTAGTGGCAGCAAGGTGAATATCCACAATAACGACCCTTGCTCAATGCTAACTCATCTCGCCGAACTTGACCGACTGGCCAGCTAATGATTTATTTTTAGTACACAGGGCAGAGATAAATTGGACGACTTTCCCGCGAATTCTGTAACGAGTTCCATATTTGAATTTCTGGAGAACCTTTTACGAGTAACCTTTTTTATAGGCCGAAAATGTAAGAACTCATAATACTAAGAGAGTGCTAATTTATTGAGTGCAATATGCATTGGTTAGATTTAAAATCTCATACCAAATAAACTAAGTATGATTATAAAGCTTGCAAAGGCTAAATTATCAATAAAACTAAATTAGCCACAAAATCCAGTTTTGTTAAAATATAAAAGCCTCTAAATTAGTTGACGCGAGACTTTTTTATGGGACTAGGACTATCAACACACAGATTAGACTAATGCCTACTTTTCAAGACTATTATTAATCATTAAAACAAGTTCAAGTAGGTTCACTGAGGTCTCGATTTACTCAGCCACCTCATTTTCATATTACAAGGTCCGGAATTACCTTCAATGAATAGATATTTCAGGTACTTATTTATATACTCTGTAACAGAATTATTATGAGTTGTGATTTCGGACTCGCTACACTAGTTCAACACTGCTCTGAAAATAGTAAAGGAAAACATCGTGAGGAAACCGGCATGTCCTAGAACCCAAAAAATTCGAAGACATGTGACATTTACCAGCCCGCACGCCCGCACTGAGCCCTCGTGGTGGTTACCACTCAAACCCTTTATCATAGCCATAGTCCATTTATTTGTCAGAATTTTGTTACAGAGTTGTTACATACTTTTAAAAGTTCATAATATTCTGCCGTTTCCGGCGTACAAATACATTTTCAGGGTTTTGGTTATTTTGTTAGATATAACATTGAATTAAATAAATTAGAATAACATTCAAATTGCAAATTAGTCAAATATTAGGAATGGAAATGTCAAAAAAGATTAAATTAAGTCAAAGAGATAATAGGAACAGAATATGATATCATAGAGGAGGCATGGTGTCGTAGCAGCGGGACCATTAGGTATAGGCTAATCTTGCTTATGCTACATTAGTTTACGCTTTGAGGGACTTAACACCCATAGACCCATAGACGTACCTAGTAACAATAAAACCTCTATTGTGTCTCGTACTGAACGAGACGAGACGAGACATAATAGAGGTCCGTGAAGCGATTAATATGTCTTTCTATGTAGTGATTCCTGAGTCCTGACCCTTCTGGGGTCAGGTTCAGAGGCATTCACTTCTTTAGATCTCTATAAGCAACATCTGTACAACTATAACCTCTTTTGTAAGCATTTTGTCGAAGTTCACTTGTATAGAAACTGCTGTATAGTTAGAAGTCTCTACTTACTTAATTGATATTTGACAAGCCAACGTCATTTTATACAGGAACCATGAAATAACAAACGAAACAGCGAATTAGGATATTAAAATGCTGTTACATAATAAATGCTTAAGATATATTATCGATTTATATTAGATGCATTTTAAGAAAACGACGTCTTTTTTGTCAGACTGCATTGAAATCAAGAGAATTAGCATAAAGAAAGATAGGAAGATGCATTACATATTTAAATTAATAAGGAAACCTGATCACTTATAACATCATCTGCCGACTAGCACAACTTTCGAGGTCGATAATTTACAACTCGTAAAAATATCGATGTTTTCAACTCGACTTTTATTATTGTCGATAAAGTCTGCAAAACTGCATCGTAAGAAGTTTTAATTGAGTCGTTTCTCGAATTTTATTTTACAACAACTTTACGGATCTGACTTTGTGGAAACTTTTTGTTATTGAGCTAATAATTTACGTGATTATTGAGGTTAAAACAAGTACGTTTTCATTCAGTTAAGTAAGTAGGTACTTATATTATATGGTCGGCCATTTTAATTATAACTTATCAATAAAGTCAAAATTCGACAAATCCTTCATTAACTTGAGGAGGCTGAGGGCGAATTTCTATACTTAATTAATAATAGAATAAATTTTGAATGCTTTTCCATAAAAAATATCCAGACGTCAATACTATTCTACGGATAAAAGATAACTTTGGTGAAATCAGCCCTGAGAAGAACATGTTCGATACATCCATCAACCGAACAACGTCATAGGAAAAGTTCGTTATTTGAAAATCAAACTTTTTGATTCCTACACCGGTCTAGAACGCCCATACTGATACTCTAAACTCACTCACTGATAAAAAAAAGCAATTAGCGTGATTTTTTTTACACGCAATTTCAGATCCTACACGATAATTTAAAAAGTAGACAATTAAATAAATCCTTCGCGATCAATACAAAAGATTCGCGTTAAGTCCTATCTGCTATTAATATTAATGGTCCGATGCTGTTGGCCGAACCGGTCGCTGTAAGGTCATGATCCGATCTAGCCACACGACACTAGGTTGCTCTATAAATATCTGCGAATAGATTTCCTTACTAACTTTTACCTAAAGGTTTTAATTTAGTCTTAGATTCGTTTACAAAGACTACGTTTAAGTTAGTAAATTCGCAGCTATAAAAATGATGGTCCTTTTCCTTTCTAAATATTTTGACACAAAAAGACATCTCTGTAAGTAGTCTGCAAGTCAAGAAAAAAAACTGGCCAAGTGCGAGTCGGACTCGCATACGAAGGGTTCCGTACCACAAGGCATAAATCGCCGAAAAAAACGTTTCTTTTATACCCCTTTAAATTTTAACTTTATTTTATTATTTGTTGTTATAGCGGCAACAGAAATACATCATCTGTAAAAATTTCAACTGTCTAGCTATCACGGTACATGAGATACAGCTTGGTGACAGACAGACAGACGGACAGTGGAGTCTTAGTAATAGGGTCCCGTTTTTACCCTTTGGGTACGGAACCTACAGAACAGTACGGAAAAAACATAATGTGAAAAAGTATTGATAAGCCTGGTAAACAAAAACGAAAAAATAAATGAGGACAGTTAAGCCATCAGTAGTCAGATGACCGAAAAAACTAATCATTACACGCGTCCGTCCGATCTCAAGATGTCGACCAAACAGATTATTAAAACCCCATCTTTTCGTGTGCGTTGTTTTGTTTCTAGCATGTGCACAATTCACACGTGCCATTATTTATACATGTTTTTATCAAGCTGGTGAAGATTAGTTTATTGGCTTTTATATCAGACGTCATAACATCAGTTGTAGTCCGGTTTTAACGATTGATATTCATATGTCTATGCTTTTGCTGCTTAATTTAAAATAAGCATTTTGAGCTTGAGTAAGTATAGATAGCTTCTTGCACGTTTTTAAATCAATCGAGATCTTTTTCCCGAGATCTTTTTCTAAGCCCTAATCATATTTCACCGATATGCTTTTACAGCAAACGACAAAAAAATGTGTAAAATGAAAACGTGTAAAACTTTGTAAAACCAAAATTATTCATAAAGATATAGAAAATAAATAATTTTTATGTACATACTTATAAACAACTAGGTAGGTACCAAAACTAATTCAGTGACCCCGTAGTAAGGTCATGTCGCAAAATAATATCAATTTATGACATAATTACGTGGTCTATGGGTGACCCAGTCATTATGGCTATCATCTGTCATCTGATAAGTGGTGGTATTGGTGTACTTAGCAAGGTTTTTCCGTGATTATTCCACATGACCCACACTACAAGGTTAGACCTAGTGGTCGTCATAAAAGGTACTGGCTGACAATAAAAAAGATGCAACACTTTTTTGCGGCATAAACTTGTTGTTTTTTTAAATTGATAACCTGTTGTTTTTTTAAATTGATATTGTCGCGTTTATATACTGCCAGTTTGTTAACTTCACAAATTAATTAATTATTGAGTAAAAGTAATATGATTTTGGAAACAATGGAATCAATTGTATTGGTTTTACTCTGCACTGAATGTCGAATGAATTTGATAACAATGAAATTGATTGCGCGCGATTACCATACCACCATGAAGACATTACATAATGCAGATTACAGATTATATACGTGGGTGTAACTATACACTTAATGCTACACTCAACACTCTGTACCTGTGAGTGAAATACTAAATGAACAACAATGGGTTGAAAAACTTAATACTTACTTTATTTATGCTCATTGAAAATAATAGATTTGTTTTGACAAAGAAGAGGCCATTAAGTCATACGGCCAGTATCCTTCTGTCGACAAAGTAAGCTTATTCTGGACAAATCTTATGCTCTTTCATACCGGGGTGTAGAAAAAAATTAAATAGCAAGAAAATAAAGATAGCTATAAAGATTTTTAATTGATAAATCATTGCAGCATCAGAAGATTATGTATCTAGAACATTCGCCTTCTAATGCTACAATGATTTACATACATTACATGACGATTAATGATTCACAATACTGAAGTTTTCTAATTCAGTTCTGTATAACATGACCGACTTTCTAGACTAGACCTTATAGGCTCCAACACTGTTATAATAAGTAGGTAGTAAATGTGATTTAAGGGGCTTACAGGACCTAAGCACAAAAAACGCAAGTTTTAGTTTAATTGATTTACCTGTAATTGCTTCATTTTTAATTCTTTTTATTTTTTTGGGGTAGACTTCTTTTAGTCTAAGTGCATCGTCTTTTAAAAGAGTAACGATGGAGTTTCTTGCCCATTCTTCTCCATACGAAAACTACCTTTTGGAAGGGGCGACAAGAATCAATTAAATTTTACTGTCAGTTTTGACGTTCAAAAGTGCTAAATGATTTGACTTTGACTTTTAGAAACAATAAAAGTATATGATCGACTACAGTAAGCAAAATCAGAAAAATATATGATATTCTTCAGGATATATGCTAGGTAGATAGTGTGTTGAAAACATAATACAACTAATTTGATACGATAGAAAAAAAATCATGCAGGTACTTTTAAGAACTTTCTTTTTACAATAAAAACCTTACTAATAATAATATACATACAATCATTCTGATTTTTTATCAGATTATTGTACAAGCAACATACTAAAATACTAGTGTTTTAATTTTTTAGTCCAAAGAATAATTTTTTTGTAATTAAATAATTGCTTCTAATTTTGCAATAAATACCAGCGTTGTGTCATCGCGCTTCTCTTTCTTTTCTATGCAGTCCGATAGTGACCGCGCTTTAGGTCATGTAAGCCTCTTAACTTGAACAGTGTAACTACAGAATACTTATGCTCATAGTTCATAAAAACAGACGCGGTTGGTTTAGAAAGTTCAGTTGACCATATCAAATCATTGCTACCATAATAATAACCGCAAGAAGTGGAAAATTGTATGAAAGCGAAAGCTTAAAGGCTCCTCAAACAGGCGCGACACGCGATATAATCGCGCGCGTCACAAAGGCACCGCTCGTGGCGCGACTTGCGGCTTTGTGTCGCGAAGGAGCCTTAAATGTTTGCAGGTTTCGCAGCTGAGCCTGTGGATTTAAATTCCCGACTCTGACCTCTGAGTTTGTTTCGCCATTTCTTCTCAGAGTAGTCAATTAGGAAATGCCGGCCCCATCGTTCGTTAAATAATCAAAATTAGATCCAGCCTGTCCCAACTTGCTGCCCTCCCCCCAGCGACGCCCTAAGCCGAGGCTCGTACCCCACAGGGGGTGCCCTTAGCGTGTAGTCGCTTAGTTTACTTAGTTAGTTTTAAGCCCCTGGCTGGAGGCTTTGAGTTCTCTCAAGGCAGCCGCAGGATTGTCCGGTTAAGTAGTCACGACCTCTCAAGGTCAACTACGAGATTCCCTAGTAAAAAAAAAAGTGAACTTTTAGGTGTAGGTATGATCTGAAAGCCATAAATAACGATATCGAACGAAGCATGGACAAGTTTCACTGCCAATTTGCCTATTTTTAACCGACTTATAAAAAAAGAAGAGGCTATCAATTTGGTTGATTTTCTTGATCATGTATAAATCAGACAATGCATAATGTCCTAACAAACAATAGAGACGTCTTTCATTGAAACTTTGGCATGACAAAAACTTTACTTTTCAAAGTTGGAAGGTATAAAATAATAAAATGATGGTTCGAAGTTACGAGAAAGAGATTAGAAAATGTGAAAAGTTACAAATGAGTTCTTATTTATTTTTGCTGAAAATACTACTGTTTAATACTGAATAAGTCAGTGCGTATACTTAGGTACTTAGTTTTAAAAGAAAATCTTTACCGCAATTCGGATTTTTCTTCGTATGAAAACTCGTGGAAAGTAAAAGAAACCATTCTTACACTTTTCCTAGACGATAACAAGGCATCTGTGGCTAGGTTTTTTGAAGTGAAAACTTCTTTAGCGGCGTTGTACGCTTTTTTGTAAAGGGTAAAAAATGTTAAACTCGCGTCAGGACACGTGACCTGATCGAAAATTCGTAATATGGATGGCCGTAGCCGGTATCGCGCGTGTTTTGTTTATAAGACGATTCACAAAATACACACGTAATTGTTCAAGTTTTCACTACTGACGGTACTCCCGGAGTGCCACTGTTTTGTTTTTTCGCAACTCGTCTCTATAAGACTAAATAGGTTTTGGAACGAAGTTCCATATTGCACATTATATTCTGCACACTTGGCGAATGAGAGGTAGACCGAAAAAAGTGTAACATTTTGAGTCAAAATGTTACTTACAATAATGTATGGAACTTTGTTGACGACACCTCTCTTTGATTAGGTATGTACCAAAATTATAAAAGTAACAGAGTCCGATAATGAAAGGGCTGTAGCGCTATCTACAACGCCACAAGAGAACAACGCGTCATACTGACGTCACGCAAAATCCTGCATCTCGCAAGCAGAGTTTACCGCGCAACTTGCATAAGATACGACGGCCCGACATGAATCATCGGGCAGTTGCCGCCCAGACACGACACCCGTCTGAACGGTGGATCCTCCCTTTTCATAGTGTCAGTGAACTTTACACCCTGTTCTTCATACCACAATAGGGCTATAAAACACATAATAATAACATAACCAACCTATAATGTTTTCACTGCTGCGACACAGGCGTCCTCTCGGTGAGAGGGAGTGGGCCGTAATCCACCACGCGGTCCCAGTGCGGGTTGGTGACACAACCATCAAAATTGAATTAGGTTTCGGAAGCGGTCGCTTTTACATAAGGTCAATGCTACCTGGACATTTTAGGAAAAACACCCGTACGTGCGTAGGTATTAAAAGGCAAAAACTGTCTGCATTTGCGGTTTCTTCAATCAGAGTTTTTGGAATAAGACGTTGTGTTTTCCTTCTTTCGTTAACGCAACGGAAAAGTAAATAAAATAATACCTAGTACACATGAATTCGTTCTGGGAAATACCTACCAAGGCACAAAACTTTTCTGAAATCATCCAATCTACTTACGTTGGATGGATGCCCAAAATGTTTGCCTTTATATTTTATGTATTCGCTTCGACTACCTGCGCTAATACTTCTTATTTGCTTGACGTTCTCCTCTCCGGCTCCTAAGAGTCCTAGTAAGAGTAGTTAAAAATTTCATAAACCTGAGGGGACTAACTGTAACCTTCAAAGTTAGGTTTCTTTTACAATAAAAAACATTGACCACACGTGTCAAGTGGTTTATTCAAATAATTAGGCACGTAATTACTTCTTTTGTCAGCACATTTATCATAGTTTTAAAAGTTTTGCCCCTCGTTATTGTAGCCATTTACGATCGTAATATTCATAATTAAATTAATGCATAAGTCAATGAAAGTTTCTACTTATAATTTACTATATAAAATACTCAATTAATTAAATTAACTTACAGACGTTATTAAAACGTATAGTGATGTAACTATTTATTAAATTAAATTGAATAAGTCTCTTCAAGTTGTCTGCATAAAACACTTTGGTGCAATGTACCTATGGACGAACAATGACATGAAACGTATCGGTATTTCCCCAAACGTTTTTCAAGACATGACCATGACGCGATTCGAGGTAAGGTAACTTTATACATTGCATCGGAGAACGTTCATACAAGTTGCAGGCGCAACTAAGAAAATGTAATGTAATCCCGAAACTAAAGACCATTGCATCAAGTGCTTCCGCGATAAAAAAAAAAAAAACAATTTTGAACCTTGTTGGTAAGGAATGAATGAATGCGTGTAATTTAAGCTCAGAGGTCAAATTGCAGTGGTCGAAACTCGAAAGTGTCGTGTCTATTGAAGATTCGAATAAAAAGACTGTAATTGTAACATCTTGGTCTCGTTAGGAAATCTCCGAGGATTGCGATTGCTTATTTCGTTGTGTTGCAAGTGTTCGTGTTTGTTGCTAAGTTTTAATGAAACGGACTTGGAGATAATGATGATGTCTTTTAGGTACAATTCTCTCGTGTCTGTAAAAGCTTTTATATTGTACTAGCTGTGCCACGCGGTTTCATCCGCGTAAATGTCGATCCCGTGGAAATATTGGGATAAAATGTAGCCTATATGTTAATCCAGGGTGTCAGCTACCTCCATACAAAATTTTAGCCTAGCCGTTTGAGCGTGAAGAAGTAACAAACATATTTATAAACACAAACACACACACACTCACAAACTTTCGCCTTTATAATATTAGTGTGATACAGGGTGGTAGGTACATCGTCGCACAATCTGTTCCCATGGATTCAGTACACGATTCTGGTCCCTGCTGCCTGGTATTGCACTTTTGTAGGAAACAGCAGATTTTTTTCTGATAACCGGCGAAAAATTTCAACGCAGGGGCGGGCGTCCAGAATCATGCACCGAATCCTTGGTGACAGGTTGCGTGTCCCTGCCAACGTATGTCCAACGGGCTGGTGTCTGCAACTCGACGTCAATGCGCATATTTTGCGTTCAGCTTAGTACAGACGCCAGCACATCAAGCTACCCGAAACTGTCAAATTTTCCCAATCAACTTTGAACCTTATGCTTTAGTGATAAAGTTGAAAATCTATTAAAGAAATCTGACAGATTGTGGTAGGTTGATGTGCTGGCGTCCGTACATACCTACTATTAGTTATTCTGTGGTCCAGCGGAAAGATTAAAATGAGAATTAGATCAAAGCACTTGGCAGACTACGAGGTTACTTACACAATCTTAATAGGAAAACAAAAACAAAATTATTAGGTGACCAAATCTTCGACAAGATGGACTTTTTGATTCTTTCAACCTAATTAGTATTGGATGAATCAATTTTTCAATACGATGAAAAGTCAATTGCAATGCAACCCGCATTGCACAGATTATTTAACAGTTCTCTCAGACGACATAAATAGTAGATTTTACAACAAGTGCACAAAACAAACCATTTATATCCGAGACTTTTAGCAGCCCGAGCCGAAGGCGAGGGCTGATAGTAATGTCGAGGGTAGAAATGGTTTTGTGGACGAGTTATAAACTCTGCTTTTCACTTCGATTGCGAGGAAATAAAACAGTAGTATAACATTTATTTAATTAAAATTCAAAGTAAAATTAGAACAGTTTTGAATACTGAAGGAAATTATTTTTTTTTAAATCTTACGACATTGATATTAGGCTGCAGACCTATACAGCCTACTATTAAATTAATTTTGTAATAATAATTTTCTTAAATCAACTAACCTACCGTACTTGAATTAAAATTGTAATATCTATTATATCTTAAAAACACATAAGGCAAATAAATTAAAGTAAATATTATATAATAACAAATTCTATCTATGAACTTCTTATTGCATTTGGCTGTATGGCTCATTTTCTTTGCCTTAATATAATACATTTATGAGTAGATACGTTAATGCCCTTGTGCACAAAATTCGATTTTGTGCAGCCTATACCCTGCACAAAGAAGCACTTTCAGAGCATGAGAAGTGAAATAGTAGATTTTACAACAAGTGCACAAAACAAACCATTTTTATCCGAGACTTTTAGCAGCCCGAGCCGAAGGCGAGGGCTGATAGTAATGTCGAGGATAGGAATGGTTTTGTGGACGAGTTATAAACTCTGCTTTTCACTTCGATTGCGAGGAAATAAAACAGTAGTATAACATAAAATTTCTTTAATTAAAATTCAAAGTAAAATTAGAACAGTTTTGAATACTGAAGGAAATTATTTTTTTTTAAATCTTACGACATTGATATTAGGCTGCAGACCTATACAGCCTAGTAATAATAATTTTCTTAAATCAACTAACCTACCGTACTTGAATTAAAATTTTAATATCTATTATATCTTAAAAAAACACATAAGGCAAATAAATTAAAGTAAATATTATATAATAACAAATTCTATCTATGAACTTCTTATTGCATTTGGCTGTATGGCTCATTTTCTTTGCCTTAATATAATACATTTATGAGTAGATACGTTAATGCCCTTGTGCACAAAATTCGATTTTGTGCAGCCTATACCCTGCACAAAGAAGCACTTTCAGAGCATGAGAAGTGAAAAGTAAATTTTGCCAGATTGAATATTTAAAACTTCGGTCTTGCTTCGAGGTCCCCCTTTATAGGCTGTTTTAATATTACCGCTCGGCTGGTGTTTCTGCAGTCGCTAAAGTAAGAAAGAAGGCTTTAAGCGCATGGGATTTTAAATTAGCTATAATATTTAATTTTTAAAGACAGTAGCGACTTTTTGTTTTGTATTTTCTTTACATTTCTTTTTTTAAATGTTTAATTATCTAAATCACAGGGACAGAGTTTAAAAATGACATTTCTCAAAATTGACAGCTAACGTTGGCAGCCATCATTGATTTCATAAACACTTCATTTGTTTTTCTAAAGACAGCTGTTATTACGTTGCCTCATAATTAAGTGAAAAAGGCAGTCTTTTATTATCAAATGTCAGAAAAAAAGCGTGTTTCTATCATAATAAATAATCTCACGCCGTCACGATATAATTTGCTCGACGCCTGTAAGTGTTGGTTGCCGTGAACAAATCTGAAACTGATTATTATTGTATAAAAACTATAACGCAGGCGATAATGGTTGTGGCACACAGAGAACTTAGAAAGTTAAAATCTTTCTTTTTTGAAGTGAAAACTTCTTTAGCGGCGCTGTGTACTTTTTTTGGAATGGGTAAAAACTTCTAAACTGGCGTCAGGTCACGTGACCCTGATCGAAAATTCGTAAGACGTAAAACGTAAGACAGCGCCATCTATGCACATCGGGAAGAACTACGAGGGCCTCGCATACTAACTACGTAGTTCATCCAACAACGACGAGATGGCGCTGAACCACGGATATATAACATTTTGTTTATAAGACGATTCACAAAATACACTCGTAATTGTTCATGTTTTCACTTCTGTCGGCACTACCGGAGTGCCAGTGTTTTTTTTTTAGCAAATTATTCAGTAATATTATACCTCAATTCATGCAGACGGATGAAATAGGTACACACAAAATAAAATGCATGCAAACTAGTTTTTGCTCGCAGCTTCGATCGCGTGGATGACGGTGACGGAAAATATTCCACGGGAACGTACTATCGGGTTTAAAAGTACCGTATGTGTAAATCCAGGTTATAAACTATCTGTGGACCAAATTTCACTCAAGTCCGTTCAGCCCTTTTTGCGCTAATCCGGAACATACATCCAGACAAAGAGACAAACTTTTTCATTACTATTATATTATTATACTAGCAGCTCGCCCCAGCTTCACACAAAACATTTTTTTTCGAATTTCCGAAATTTTCTTTCATACAAACCTTGTCCTGGCAATACCGAACACAACAAAAAAGGAATAATCCAATTTTAATCCAGTCAAAATAGACAAAAATAAGTCATAACTTAGACAAAATTCGCATAGAGCTGAAAATTGGCAGAGATGTTAAATACATCATTATAAATGAAATGTCAAAAATCCCCTTCGATCCTACTTCTGCAAAAAAAATTATTCAAGGTCAAAAGTACAAAATTAAGGTTTTTTCAATTTTTCTCGAAAACAGTAAGTATTATCGTGAAAATAGATCAGACAAAAGTTGTAGATCATACAATTCTCTACAAAAATGATCCAGTCACTTTTTCTCTTACGACTCACCATTCGTGAGATATCGCGGTTTTAATAATTAGAAATTTCATATTTTACATAATATGCACACATTTCCGCACCACCTATGAGGTAATGTACTTAGTACATTTTTTCTAACGTGGTTTCCCCATTAGGTGATGGAGATAGCCCTTCAATTAACTCCCCTTGACCTGTACATACAGCAGGAAGCGGCGCTAGCCGCCATCAGGCTAATGCATCTGGGCATATGGGGCAAAAACATTACCAGTCCACACGCTAAAATCCCGGACCGGGCGATTGAGTACCAGCCTCTCATCGCTGCCCCGTGTGACAGAACACCAAACCAACCGATGTTCAACAAGAACTACATTATACAAACAGTTCAGGAAGAAAGGGATCAGTCAGGAGTCAATGAAGTGCGCATTTATACAGACGGCTCTAAAACACAAAACGGTTCAGGTGCTGGCGTGCACTCCCTTGACCTAAATATTAACTTTCACATACCACTAGGCACACATAGTTCGATCTTTCAATGCGAATGTGTTGCCTTAACACAAGCTGCAACAGCAGTAAAGCGCTTAGGCATCCGGAACTATGGCATTAAATTCCTTTCCGACAGCCTATCTGTGCTCAAAGCGAAGCAAACAAACTAACAATAAGATAATTTTTGAGTGCCATCTAGCTCTGGAGAGTTTATCGAAGTCTAATCGTATTACTCTCCAGTGGATTAAAGGGCACAGTGAATCTCTGGGCAATGATACTGCAGATGAACTTGCGAAGAGAGGCTCTGATATGAGGGTGCCTTTGCCTTTCTCACAATTTCGTGCGTGGATTCACCAAAGATCGACCGAACTTCATAACAACAGATGGTCACGGGCAACAGACTGTAGACAGTCAAAATTGGCTTTACCAATGATACACCCGCGATTAACCAAAAAACTTCTCAGCCTGAGTAGGAATAACCTTAGAATAATAATAGGTACAATTACGGGCCACAACCTCCTTAACAAACATCTTTTCAACATAGGCGCCACGGACAGCCCCCTTTGCAGGGGCTGCCTTGATGCCGAGGAATCAGCCGCCCACGTCATCCTGGATTGCGAGGCCGTGGCTTCTCAACGTGCAGAAATCCTCGGAACAATAAGGTCGCTCCGCGAAGCCTGTGAAGCTCCTAGGAAGCTTCTGTGCTTTTGGGCGGAGCTAGGCTGGCTCTGTTAGCCAGAATCCCCACGCACAACGGCCCGAATGCGGGAAAGGGAGTCCCATCATCATCATCATTCCCCAGTAGGTATACTCTACGATCTATTGTAATAAAGAAAGTTTGATCAGATCGTATCCTTTTAATTGAAAGAATCCTCGTAGTAATATTGCTAATGAGTAAAGTGGAATAGATTGTTTTTTACACATGTCATTATATAAGATAATTGTCTAATTCTACTTCGACAATTATTTCTTCGTCTTTATTTTCTTCTTCTTGCAGAAGTTCGCTGTTCTAAGAAAAGGGACGCATCAATTGTCTCCTCATTAATATCATAAATATCTTCATCTGTTGTATTTCTTTCAATATAACATGTAGAAAAACAACCTATTCCACATGGATCATTAGCAATACTACTATTCTTGCAATTAATAGGATACGATCTGATCAAACTTTCTTTAAGTATAACAATAGATCGTGGAGTATACCTACTGGGGAAACCACGTTAAAAAAATGCGCCAAGTACATTATTACCTCATAGGTGGTGCGGAAATGTGTGCATATTATGTAAAATATGAATTTTCTAATGATTAAAATCGCGATATCTCACGAATGGTGAGTCGTAAGAGAAAAAGTGACTAGACCATTTTTGTAGAGAATTGTATGATCTACAACTTTTGTCTGATCTATTTTCACGATAATACTTACTGTTTTCGAGAAAAATGGAAAAAACCTTAATTTTGTACTTTTGACCTTGAATATTTTTTTTTGCAGAAGTGGGATCGAAGGGGATTTTTGACATTTCATTTATAATGATGTATATAACGTCTCTGCCAATTTTCAGCTCTATGCGAATTTTGGCTAAGTCAAATGTCTATTTTGACTGGACTATTTGGTGCCGTCGTTCGGAAGTTATGCGCGTACATACATTTTGGTGACTTTGTTTTATACTATTTAAGGATTTATATTTTTGACACGTACAAGATTAAGCAATGTCCAATAAGCCAGTCAGAAAGAAACAATACGGGCTATAGAACATTTTTAAATTTTTCTTGAACCTAATCTAAAAGAGTCATGTCACTCACATATATCGGTAATTACCTATGATGTAAGCAAATAGGTACCAGCTATGTAGTCATACAATCTCGGAGCAAGTGACCAATAAATTTTGAACAGCTCATCTGTCATAAACTGGTTCGTCTTTCATGCTAACCTTAGCAAAATATTAAGTGTGTGTTCGCAATGAGGGAAAACTCACTGAAAAAATTATATTAAAAAGTTTGTTTTTTAAGAGTAAGTAGGTAATATTCAAATTTCATAGTTTTGAGTCAACAGAAAAAGAAAACAAACTGGCTGTTTTTGTTTACCATTTGAGCTTGAATATCGCTTAAAGTTTGCTGGGAACAATAAAATTCAATTCGTAGCTCAAACTTGAACCGTGGTGGCCCAAATGGTAGCGGGCTCCGACTTACGAGTTGTAGGTCATGGGTTCCAACCTAGGCAGGCGCTTTACTTTGTGTAATTCTTTCATCAATCACCCCTGCTCTCGAAATGGTGAAGGAAAACATCGTGACGAAACCGTTTTATCCTAGAACCAAAAATTCGAAGACATGTGACATCTACCAATACGCACTGAGCCTGCGTAGTAGACTGGGTCCCAGTAGTGGGAACGTTATTGACTGATAACGCTACCTTGAAGATGCTGGCCTAAGAAACAATCACTAGTTGTTAAGGCTACGCCGACTGCCTAGTGGCGCATCGTTGCATCGTTTGTTTGGTTAATTCTTTTTTTTTTTAATAAAAATAGTGGCCACTATTATCCGTTTTAGTGATTATAATAAAACTAAACAATGTAAAACCACCGTTTATAATAATATTTACGTATAATATTGTGGAGCACAACTTAACGTGCTTATTTTCTGCATTTTCATTCTAAAATAAAATAAATAACCAAACGATGAGGGCGCCACTGCACGGTCGACGTTTGGTCGGCGCCCTCTTGAGGCATTTACTTGTTAAAATAATAAACCATTTTTCATAACAGGGTGTGGCATTCCCACGCCAATATAATATCACATACAACATACAATTGATATTTATGTACGTTAACGTTTACCGATTCTCTTTCGGGGCTTTCCGTCGCTATTAGGAAAATATACAATCGACTGCAACGTTGGAAATAATTGCGTAGTGGTTTTTAAGTACAGGTAAAAACGCAGTTTGTGATTCCGTAATTGATGTCACAACTGTAATTTTATATCAGGAAACGAGCGATAATATTCGCAAATAAAATACGCAGTTATAAAAACAACATAATAAGTTATTACATAAAATATTTACCGTTCATTACTGTACGGAATTACGATCAATTTTTCACTGACAAGCTAAGCGATAAGTTGTAATATTTTCTTCAATTTGCTGTTAAATTTATTTTATTACTCGTAATTAGTTAGACACTGATTTTATCTTTATTACAGGAAGCACACAGAAAGGTAATAATTTTTTTTATATTAAAATTAATTGCCATAAATAGAATAGCTAGATTGGTATTGAATATCTAATATAATTACCTATTGAAAAAACCCACTTTTTATGCATTCAGTTAATAATATATTCGAAAAACTTGGTAGTGCAAAAACTAAACTATTAATAAAATAAAAATACTAAAATTAATTATACCGAACGTACCTGTGGTCGTTGCATAGTTAGTAAAAACAAAGACAATATAAACGACTGTAGATCTATCGAAGAGAATATAGATAAACCTCTATTCTGACACCTTTTCATGGCATCAAGGCATTCAGCCTATATATTGAACGCAGTGTGCTTCCAACTTAACGCCTTTGCCTATAATAATGGCAGTGAAAATGTCTCGGCTACTCGCGCACTTTCACTGTAACATTAGCTTTTTTTCTTCCCCCGTTTAAACGTCTGTCTTTGTAACGTCATCTCGATCATCGCGATCGTCGTATAGTTATCGAGACCGATCTCGAATGCTAAACGTTTTTCTACGTAGATATAGATAGCTTTTGTCTCGCCCACCATCCTTTGTTCGATAGAAAGTGCTGCAACGGTTTGATTTTAAATTGTAATTTAGTCATTGTTAATCCTTTGTGTTTGCAATCAGCGTGAAATATATGGGAGGGCTTTTAATTTGACTGTTATCACATTTAAATTTGCTGTAGGTACTTATTGATCTTTTGGGTAAATGAAACTATCATTTTGTTATTTCATTAGAATATGAGGAAGCTTAGTACTTTACTAACTTTCGCACTGTTCTCATAAACGCTTTAATTTTTTTATCTTAAAATGTACATTATGAATAAATTCATTAATATTGCTCTCATTTTGAAGTCTGAAAGTGAAACGCAATAAATGTTGAAGTGTTTTCTTTAAAATAACTAGCTTGAAAAACTATCAACCTAGGAAGAGAAAATAACGAAGATGCAACACGTCCATTAATAATATTAATAGCCCTCACTCCGCGGAAACGTCACCTAATTTTTTATACAGAACACGGAAATTCTCTAACAGTGCTACTTAACTCCTTATATAGAGAATGTGCACTCGACTGAGGCTTTGCTTAGCCCTTACTGTCACCGTGATTTGTGATGCGTCAGAGGAAATACCTTTAAATAGGTAGGTATAAGCAGTACACTACTACATAACTTATACGGAAAGCCTGATCAAGTCCCTGATTGGTTGAAGCTGTCAAATCAGCAATGATTTGACAGCTGTAAACTGTTGTGATTGGCTGACCAAAATAAGAAAAATAACAAATCATTAACGTGACACGAGATTCGAAAATCAAATTGTAAACTGAATATGCATATGAGGAAATAGAAAAGAAAAAACGCTCGCTCGTAAATGACTGCAACGCTTCCAAATGCCATGTAACCTATTTCCTAGCAATTTTTGTGAATTCTTGTAGTGTGTTGCCAGTAGTGGATATTCTGTGCCTTGTTATTTTGAGGAAGTGAGAGGTCGAGATGACACGCCAAAGTCCGCATCCGCAGCTTTTATTATGTAAAAATGACAACTGGCAACCGTCGGGCGACTGCAGAATGTGTGAGGGCTTCTTGTTCAAAATGAGAGAGTAAAATTTTGTTTTGTGGACATTGCTTCCATTTTATAATACTTTCCATTACCTACATACTTTACTTTTTTTGGGTTTTTCTATTTGGAATTTGTTAGTAGCAGTCCGGAGTCTGAATTTGTGGCCAATTGATGGCAATAGTTGTCTGTTAGGCAAGCTTATTAAGTTTGGTAAAAATAGAAAAAGTGATTGTGTCTCATTAGTGACAGTTAAGCTCATAGGCTCGCCTCCTATTACATGGGACTTAAATGACTGTCAAAATGTGTGTGTACTCTAGGTACGGTCAGCAACAAAAGTCGATTAACACTTCAGTTTTTTTAATCTCAGTTATTGAGCAAAATATTTTTGTTCAAAATTGCATTGTACGGACGTCAGCACATCAAGTTACCCGAAACTGTCAAATTTTTCCAATCAACTTTGAACCTTATAGTTTAGCGATAAAGTTGAAAATATATTAAAGAAATTTGACAGATTGTAGTAGGTTGATGTGCTGGCGTCTGTACTCCTGCTGCAATTTTGAACAAAATAATATTTTTTATATACATATATATATTTTTGTTCCAGTTTTGCTCAACAACTGGGATTTAAAAAACTGAAGTGTTGATCGACTTTTGTTGCTGACTGTACACCTTTGCCCACCCCTTCGGTGAAATAAGTCGTGATGTTGTGTTATGTTTTATTATAATAATGATTCTTGACGTTGTGCAGTCCAAAATAAAGTACACACAACCCATTTATAGGCCGACGGCTTAACTGAGACCTTGCCTGAGGTAGCAGCGCGGTGCGGGAGGGATATGGTGTCGTGATGCGAGAGCTTAGTGATTCGTCAAATTGTGATAACCATCACCCCTCCCGCACCGCGCAGCTACCTCAGGCAAAGACACAGTTTAGCGGTACTTCACTAGTTTGTTTGTTTTAAAGCCTGCAACTAGGGCGAAGTGAGCTTGAAGTGAGCTGTCATTCCACCTTATGCTATATGCTAGAGACTGACACTATTGAATCTCTCGGTCAACTCACTCACCTAAGTTGTCACGGTGAGTTTTTCGCAGAATAGATCCGCAGAATACAGCTATTATAATATAAAAGGCATGGTTGTAAGTCGTTATGCCAGGGTTATATTTTAAAATTATTATGTCATACTTAGTTTAGATTGTGTTTTGTGTTATAGACTGTTTCCATACTTATCATCTAATATGGTCTGGTATGTAAAACACCACTTTTGGCAGACATTCGTGATCGTATGATCATGTTGATTGTACACTATTGCGTGAATTGAGATACTTCAATCATTGTTAATTTCCTAAGTATACGTTTAGGAACATTACATTAACAACGTATTTAACAATTGAACGGTGTTTTATGGATCGGGATTTAATAACAATGTAGGAAGATAAGTATCTCTCAGTCATTAATAATAATACAAATTGTTCAATTGTTGGATAATTGTTGCCATTAATAATTGCCTATTAGATGCAGATAATATAGGATGAAACAATGTATAAAGTAATTACATTTGTATTGATTAATAACAGTAGGTACCTACAAATTGTTCAATTGTTGAACAATCGTTGCAAATAATAAATAAAGATAATTGTATTCTATTTAATTTCATCACCATTGCTCTCAAAAACGGCGAAGGAAAACGTCGTGAAGAAACCGGCATGTCCTAGAAACAAAAATTCGAAGACTTGTGACATTTACCAACCCGGACTGGGCCCGCTTGGTGGATTATGGCCCACTCCTTCTCACAGAGAGGAGGCTTGTGTCCCAGCAGTGGGAACAATTTAGGCTGATTATGCATTTTATGCAAATGAAGATAATAAAGGATATTGCAGACAATGATTGAATGCATGTGAATCTGCGATTTAAAAAGTTGCTTCTTTCAGCATTATAAACTTTTTTCTATTAAAAAAAAACATATAGGTAATCTGAATTGTATTGCCAATGCTGCACATTAATTCATTATTAATTTTAATTTAATAGCCATCTTCCGCTACTTGATGATTTTACACTTTATATTTTGACGTGTCGTTGCCAAAAATATTAAAGGTTTCTGCACGATTTGGCTAAAGAGGTCACGAAATAGTTTATATTACACACGATATTGTAATCATTACTTAGTAATACTATATAGACCACTTAAGAGTAAACTAGTCGCGAGCTCGAACTCACTGGTGGTCATGGCCGAAAAGCATGCTGTCTCACCTGGCTTTGTGTCCGACAGAGCTAGTATCAGTGATAAACAGTTAGACGGTAGTTTACACGAACAACGTCTAGTCTCACGCACAGAAACACCGTTCGGAACTGATAGGCGAGTAAAAAAATTCGAAAAATGCTTCGAAAAACGAGTTTTATGAAAAAACCACTGCATAAGTCAATTACAAATAAAGTTCATTGAACTCTTCGATAACTGACCTTTGTCGGTGCGGACTTGGTTTTGAAGATTTTACAGTTCTTTTATTACTTATTCACACCCAAAGTTACGTTAAAAATAGCAACAAAAACGAATCTTTGTAGGCTCATAACTTTTTAATGGCTCTTTATTTTACTATTCTGTTTCCGTACAGACAACATTAATAATAAGACAAAACGATATCATGTTTAACTTTGGATGCACAATATTAAACAGTGTAGTAATACTCTCCCGAAATGTGTATGGAAAAATATCGACTAGTGGCACCTTAATTACGCACCGAATTTAAATGAAAATAAAAACCTAGTACATTTTCGAGTCGAAGAAAGTTTTACTAGTCTTTATAATCTAATTTCATTAATGAACGAATGCTCAAATGAATTTGGAAGAAATTTAATAAATATTTTCTGCGTCTTTTGTGAAAGCGTACAAAAGTTTCTTACATTATTATAATTCTCATACAAATAGGTATAAATGGTGCAGATGTTAAGGAAAACCCCAAGTAAAAAGTTATACTTAATAATAATTACAGGAAATTGTAATAAATCTCTCGTTCCTGTAACTTTATATGTGGTTTTTCTCTATCACAATACGATAAGGAAAGTAAAACATATGATGGCACGCATTATAGGCTTAGTTACAACATATTGTAATGCTATCGACATAAAAGATCTTCCTACATAGCTGGAATGGTGTTATGAAAGATGTACCTAAACCTATCCATCTGGGGGTTACCGCTGGTCCGGAATATAAAGGGCTAAGGAAGGAACACGGGCGGGTTTTAGTCAGTAAGAATTTGACACCTCCTTCCGCTCCACCCAGAAAGGGAGGGGTCATTTGATGATATCCCACCCTCAAAAAAAAAACCTATCCATCTGCACAGCGATTCACAACCATTCGAAAGGTTGTCGTATCGAAAATGACACATGATCAATTACTGATTTGCCTTGTCCCGATAGCAAATAGTTGTCAAAAGAATGGCGGTCACCTGTTTGAAATAAACTAAAAAAAAATATGGGATTTGTGAAGTCTTTGGAGGACTCCTCTGATAACATTGGTTGATATTCGATTCGGCATGGATGCTGGTATGGTGGTCATCTACTAGTAACCTATCCCTAATTTGCATTACGCTAAACCAGAGTTATTTTCTTCAAAGTGACTTTGTTAGCATAAAAAAAAACAATTGTAAATTTCTTCATTGACTTTAAAATTCAATCTATTAATTTCTGATCTTCAAAGGATTGTCCAAAATGAAAACTGGTAGGTAGAAACAATTTTCAGGCACAGAACTTTGTATTTCAAATTATGAAGTACTCTTGTCATAATTACAATTGAATTAACCCCAACCCTTTTAGCTCTTAAATAATAAATTGGAGGGTTGTTTTCCCATTTCGTTGTTTTAGGGTTAATTGTCAATTAATAAAATAATCGGATAGAGTTAAGGTCAATAGCTGAACTTTGAGTTCGTTATACCGCCGACGATAACAAGGAATTTCGTAGCGAATTCGTAGCGTCTTAGGATACCGTTGCTACGAAAAGCGTAGCGGATTCGCACGATAGGTATTGTAGGCCCGATTTTAGACAAAGTTTGGTTTTATATCATTTTAAAAGTCGTAGTCTAATCTATTTTCTTAATTAAAAATGAATTTCAATACCCTTTTGTTGTGACATATTAATATTATAGGTACCTACTCACCTACTAAAGAAACACTTTTAAATACCTAATCTAAACAAACAATTTCAATTGTATTTATTTATGAATAAACAGGACATCCTAAGATAAAACATAGAATAATTGTAAGTAATTAAGCCTTTAAAACTACAACACCTGAGCCTTACTGATACTTAACGGAATGGAACGGTTTAATTATTAACTCATTATTCCATAATAAAACACAACACCATAACTTAAACGTCCTTGAGTTTTACTTTTCTCGTGTCGGAACGAGCCCAAAATCAACTAAGCCTAAGTGGACTATTGGATAATAGTCCACCGCTGGACAATGTCTTTCTCAGCCTGGGGCACAACACCGTCGCCTTCCGTATCTAGTCTGTCCCAGCCACATTGTTTATGGTCGTCGGTCCCTCTATCTCGGGGACGTCCCACACTACACTTGTCGATACGCGGCCTCCGCTCCAGGACTCGTCTGCTCCACCGGCCATTAGTCCCTCGCGGAGCATGGCCGGTCAGCCCACTGCCACTTCAGCGTACTTACTCTGCAAGCTATGGTTCTACTAAGCTAATATCTCATGCCGCGGCCACTCAGTAGTATAAAAGCCAGCCAGTATTGTATAAAATATGCCCAATGGAATTGTCCATTGAGCATATTTTTTACGCATAAATGATCACAGTCTCCACGTTAGTTATTGAACTAACGTGGAGACTGTGATCATTTATGCGTAGATGAAAGTGATTGGTAACTGTCTTAAAAGCGTTTACGCCGTACGGCATTTCATACAAACTTTCAAGCCCTTGCTTTTCGAAATGAGTGAACTGATTTTAATGAAATTTCATACGCATAAACAGGATACAAATGTCTAAAAAGTTACTTAAGAACATTTTCGAAAAATAGGGTTACAGCCAAATTAGACCGACTTTAAATTTTCTATAGAAACAGAGATTTCTAGTTACATTTTTTTAAATAAGACATTTCGAAAATGTTCTTAAGTTACTTTTTAGACCTTTGCTTATGCGTATGAAGTTTCATTAAAATCGGTTCATTCATTTCGAAAAACAAGGGCTTAAAAGTTTGTATGAAATGCCGTACGGCGTAAACGCTCTTAATATTTTCTGAACTAAATATTTAACGGTCAATAAGGATCCTTGATTCGTTCAGCCCCTGAAGAAATGCTCAACCAAACTCTTAATTTTCGCATTTGTACCTGCTATCAAAAACTCAAAGCATTTATTTTAATTAAACCAAGTACAGAGACTTGAATTGCCAAGGAGTCGGTCAGTGAGAAGTATAATATGAAGCTAGTTGCCCATTCCAAAGCGTAGTATATAAGATGGATGACTATGAAGAAGAACGGGCAAGAAACTCTATTAAATGTCGATTTATCAACTAACTAGGTAGGTTAGGTCTATATACATTCAATCTGCTTTAGAAGTCAAGCCAACGCGGCTTACAAACAACAACATGCCAATTAGCCGTACTTACAATAATTATATAACCTGCGTATGCGCACAGTCATATGTTTTGCAACTCGATGGCATGCGCATTGCCACAGAAGTATTCTCTACATATGCTATGGTGGTCATTATCGCATAGTTAGCGTTGTTGAATGTTATGTCATAGATTGTTAATTACCTATTATTTATTTGTAGAGCATCAGAACAAATACTAACTACTAACAGCCGCACAGGTCGATAGATCAGGTTAAGCTACGCTTGCCGCGGTTGGTATGGGGATAGGTGGCCATCTTTACATACCGTAACCCCTCCGTTCCTCGGAAGGCACGTTAAGCCGTTGGTCCCGGCTGTCATTCGTGGATCTTTGACAGTCGTTATGGGTAGTCAGAAACCCGAAAGTCTGACAACCAGTCTTATCAAGGGGTATCGTATTACCCAGTAATTGGGTTGTGGAGGTCAGATAGGCAGTCGCTCCTTATAAAATACTGGTATTCAGCTGCCTCCGGTTAGACTGGAAGCCGACCCCAACATAGTTGGGAAAAGGCTAGGCAGATGATGACTTAAACTAGTGACCCGCCCTTGCACGGGTGCAATATATCAATGAGGCGACATATCGAATCATCGAAATTTCAATCCTTATCTAAGTTACAACCTTCCGGAATAAATGTGTTAAACAATAAAACAAAAAAGCAATATCAAAATCCACATTAGATTTTGATATTGCTTTTTTTATTTTTATGTTAGTTAAGAAAATCTATGCGGTCACACAGTCAGACACAAAAAAAATGCGACTTTGTTTTATAATATTTATAGATATAAATTAAAATATCTCTGATTGAAGCTAGATTTAAATAGCCTCTATGACATACAAACTTTAGGTAGTCACCATGTCGATTCTGTAAAAATCTCACCGTGAAAACTTACGTGGTTCACCACGTAAGTTTTTCATTGATATATAATTATGATTCTAAATGAATGCTTGGTCAATCCCTCGGACACTGACAGCTCACTCCACGCTCACTTCACCAATATTTTCACAGTGAGATGGTTACAGAATCGCACTGCAGCTTCGCTACCAACATTACTGTGCTTGCCAATCTGTACGCCATTTTTCTGTTAAGACAAGCCATGTGCCTGGTTTTTCCCTTCGGTAAGAAATAAGAACATCCACACAAACTTTCATCCCCTATTTACCCCACTAGGAGACGGATTCTCATAAATCCTTCCTTAGTGCTCAATTTCTTCACGTAGATAACTCCTGTGCTAAATTTCATGCTGCTAGACCCAGCGGCAGAGAAAAAATAAATGTTTTTTTTTTTAATTAGAAGGTTCTGACACGAGAACTAACATAATAGGTTCTATTACGTAGAGTATCATATTATCTGTGGTTCTATTTACCAAGGCTTCTATTTTTAAACATCATCGTGCCAATCAATTCCCAATTACGTAATTCCATTTAAAAGCCAAAACGCATACAAAAAGCGTGTTTTCCTCAAAACTATTACAAAAACATCAATCATCAGTTATCCATTGAGCGCATCCGCGGGTGACTTGCGCTCGCGCCGATGACGTCACCTGCCGTGATCGATCGATCGGAAACAGCAACACATTAATCAGCTGACACTAGGAAGTGATACCGCTAATAAAAGCTTATCTTAATCTTAGTAGGTATACTGGATATTATTATACCTGGCTAATCAATGGGTATTTGTCCTTCTTATTGTAAACTAGCTTCTGCCCGCGACTTCGTCCGCGTGAAATTTCTTGTTCCCCCCACCCGTCGCATCGCATCGCCTGCCCGCGTTATTACTTCGATTTCGCTAAGCGTTATTTTTTCTTTTTGCTCGGCTCCTTAGAGCCCTGGCGTGATGTTAAATAGCCTATAGCCTTCCTCAAGAATTGGGCTATCAAAAGTAAAAAGCCGAAATATTAGCGCGTTCAAACAAACAGACCCTTCCGATTTATTATTAGTATAGATAAAGAAGATAGAGTGATAGAATTAGCAATTAAAAAAAAAAATATTGTCCTATCTACAAGGAGGGATTTTATTTTTATTTTTTTTGAACTCTTCCCTAGTCGCTGGATAGATGGCGCTGAACTTGGTAAGTTACTGCAAGGAACGGAACGTCACATCATTTTTTGATTACTTCACTTGGATGTAATTTTGAGATCGAAACGAAACGTACATGAAAAAGTAATTAATTAATTAACTGCGAAGTAATTAGTTAACTTCGTTTTGGCTTTGGCACCTAATAACGTACCTAGTCAGTTCAACGCCATCTACAGAGTTCTTGGAAACTATGTTTTTTTTTTAATATTAAAAAAAACCTCTCATTGTTACACTGTTTATCCTTAAAATACAAGCATTATAATGTATAGTTGGCTATAGTTTATCTATGGTCTATTCTTTGTCCATTTTAATATTATTGATTGATTACAAAGCCGAACATAACCTACTATTATAGACTAAAAGAATCAATGCCTAATAGAATAAACAAGTTTCGATTTATCTCACAGCTCTACGAAATCTAAACATGTAGCATTGTGGCATATCGATGACATCGTGATCATTGAAAAAATATCGAAGAACCCGTACCCCATTCCATTCAATCATGCTCAGGATCAGTGATTGTCGTTCATCATCATGCATAATAATCAGCCTATACTGTTCCCACTGCTGGGACATAGGCCTCCTCTCTCTGAGAGGGAGTGGGCCTAATCCACCACGCGGGCCCAATGCGGGTTGGTGGATGTCACGTCTTCGATTTTTGAAGTGAAAATTTCTTTAGGCGCGTCGGACATTTTTTGAGATGGGGAAATGGGGAAATAACCATTGAACTCGCGCCACTGTTGCCGTAAGCGACAACGCGCTTGTTTTGTTTATAAGACGATTAAAAAAATACCCTCTTCGGATGTGTTCGGCTGTCCTCGGGATGTACTCGGTTTAATGTTTATCCGATATGTCGGTGAGTGATGGCAAAGTATTCTGTTTGTGATTTTTTTTCACTTCTGTCGGCACTCCCGGAGCGTCACTGTTTTTTTTTATTGTAGGGTATGCCGGTTTTCTTAAGATGTTTTCCTTTACTATTTTGAGAGCAGGATGCAATGAAATACACAAACTAAAGCCTGGGTTCGAACTTATGAGTCAGGGCCGATACCACTGCTCTCAACACGTTCATCGTCATAACCGAATCATTTTCTACTCTACATGACAATTAATAGAATAGAATAAAATGCTCTTTATTATGTACACCATATAAATTACAGACATACATATCGACGCCTTAGAGTGAAAACCTCGTAAGTGTAAAAGAAGTAACTTTTCAGGAGGAAAAAAGAACTGCGTTCTGTAAAATTTTTGTACGGCGTCTTCTATGTTTTTTTTGCCGACTTCAAAAAGGGAGGTTCTGTATTCTTATTAATTAATATGGAAATTTAACCCGCTTTATCCAGAACTGTTCGATACTATAAGATTCTACGAAATGCATAAAATGCTACTTACATTCCCGAGGTTTTCACTCTAAGGCGACGATATAGAAATTTTACAAACGGTGACACAATGAGCGGTCTTATCGCTAAGTATTGGGTATTGAGAGCGATCTTGATAATGATAACCTAAGTTAACTTTTAATATCAAAAGGTTTTACTCTAAAAAGGGTAAAGCCTTTTGAGTTAGTTTAGTGCAGTGTGAGTGAACTTTAAACTACAATGCAAGTGCTGACTATTGTACAGAACACGTGAATCAAGTGTTTTCCCCTTATAATAGTTAATAAGAAAGACGTTATTGGACGATTTCTTAATATTATTGTTACTTAGCAGCTTAAATTATATTTAGAATACTAGATTGTAATGTGAATAAATAATAATAATAAATAATAATAATACCACCAACTGTGATAGATCCATACTTAATATTAAAAATTCGAAAGTAACTCTGTCTGTCTGTATGTTACCTCTTCACGCTTAAACCACTGAGCGGATTTCGATAAAATTTGGCAGAGAGATAGATTGCATCCCGGGGAAGGACATAGGATAGTTTTTATCCCGATATTCCCACGGGATCGACACTTATGCGGGTGGAACCGCAGGGCGCTGCTAGAACTTTATAATTAAAAAAAAGGCTTATGTTAGTTTTTGGTATGAATCAACTTAAAATCAGTTAAAGCGGTGATTAGAAGACTATAGACTGATATGATGATGATAATGAAACTGTCACAGTCAGGAGAAATGAATGGATAACTCACTGTTGTTGAATCAGTCGTCGGATAGTCGGCAAACATGAAAAGCCAGAGAAAGTACCAGATGGTATACTAGATAGTATAATAAGTACTTGTAGTCTCCGAGTAGATACTTCTATCTATAAAGGTATTGCTTATCTTCCGGTTTTGCTTATAAATGTTGACGGAAGTGGGAAATATGAATGATAAGCATACATAGCCATTAGAAGGCGATGTGCCAACAGCGTATCGTATTCTTTGTATGCTACTGATTAGTATTGATATTATAAATTCAACGCGATGCTTCATTGATAATGGTGATTAACAGTTTCCTACACACATTACAAAATAAAATGATTTTTATATTCTGCCAAGTAACACATTTTGCAATACAGTTTAGATGAGTACCTGTTAATTAATTTAATCAGCTGTTTACTTCTTTTTCGTCTTCATCAGGTGAGGTGGCGAGTAAGATTACATTACCTAAACTAGTCTGATCGATCAAATTACTATAATTTACTTGTTGTAATTTGGCCTCTAGACTATTCTAAATCAAGGATAGAGCTAAATTACTAATCGGGCCCAACCTTGTGACCCACCATGGATTATATAGTTCGGCATTTTCCCTGAAGCGCACATTTATTAGTTATGATCTGACGCCATTAACAAAGCGTATATCTGAAATGATAATATTTCAATATAATAGCACTATTTATTTGCTTCTCAAAGCACGTAAGACCCATTTACGAAACAGCGGACGGCTTGAGATAAATCCCCGAAAACCATATCTTTGTCAAAGTCAGTTAGCAACATTGGGTGAACCATTGTTTATGGCTCTATAAACTCCACTGGCAACACAGATGCGTGATAAGATACCACAGACTAAAGACCGTGCCTTGAATGTTAATATCATAGACTAAATTCATGCGGAAACTATTACATGCAGAGATAAAGACAGCTAGAGGAGTGATTTCAATATTTGCATAGAAATTCTCTAATCCCTGTTGAATTGCTGTTAAGTGGAGCGAAACTGTAGTAATTATATTAATTGGTGCTTTTAGTAAATAATAGTCTAATTTTGTTTTGTAGATCATGATAATATGACGATTTTGCTAATGTCAAGGCGCTATTTAATTTAGATTGTAATTTTTCGACGATTAGCTGACGGAAACAATCGATTAAAATGTATGATCAATTAAAATAAGGTGTAAAACGGTTTGGTTGGAACAAAGACTATACCAAGTTATTGGAAAAACACCAACAACCTCTTAAGAGGTCATTGTACTCATCATTATGAACAACTTTTACTATGGACCAAACCTGAAATCGCGAAAAAAAATCAGCTGTTTACATTTATGTTCGTATAACTCATGTATAAAAGCGTCGCGCAATGAGCGGTGCCTTGCGATTATATCGCGTGTCGCGCCTGTTTTAACTCGTCAAAATGTAGGGATCAGCTGATTTTTTTTTTGCGAGGTTTGTTTTCATAGTAAAAGTTGTTCATAATGATCAGTACAATGACCTCTTAAGAGGTTGTTAGTGTTTTTCCAATAGCCCTGTATGTTTTAGTAGCCAGAAAGAAAACATAAATATAATAGCGTTAGGACTATTCATAAAGCAATGTACTTACCTAAGTTTTCTTGAAAAGGAAATTCGTAGGGCAAGTGCTTTCCACAAATCCCTTGGTAAATTGTTTTTTCTAAGGTTATTCTGTTTCAAGACGACCAAAAATACTAAACTATTACACCTTATTTCACGCCAGTTAACCCTAAAATAATTCAGTAAAAGTGAACTAAGGCACTACGGACAGTAGTATTCACAAACAAGTTAGTTCCCACGGCATTTATCTCAATAGATCTCTACTGGAATTTGGGTGTAACGAGTGACGATGTCTCCAAGATACAGCGTTTCCTAGTTGAATACTCCTCTGTTTACTAGTCTGAACAAACTAATAAGTACTTTTTTATTTTTATTTATAACCATTTTATTATCTATATTTCATTGATTTTCATAAAAGTACATGATGACATTAAAAAATACTATCAAATAAATTTAGTAAGACAAATAATTTAAAAAGTAAGCAAAAAAAAAGTTATTTCGCAAACATCTCATTTCATTATTTTTGTTTTAATATAGTATTATAGGTTTGACCGACAAACTGCTTCAATTCTTTTTGTTCGGGAAACAGTTGAGGAATGAACGGTGGAGCAAATGCCGTATTTTTACGAACGTTTGCATTCTAATATCAGGTTCAATCAGTCATAAATACCTTTAATTTTGATGATGTACGTTTTTAATTTCAGGGTTATGTTTGTAAGAAAAAACCTTCATCTTTTTAATAAAATAAGCGATAGGCATTATTTTAATACTAGAAATAAAGATAAAATACATCAACCATTTTTGAGATTAGCCAAAGTACATACATCTTTTATGGGGTACTGTGTTAAATGTTACAATAAAATACCTTGTGATATATTGCAATTTAATGAAGGAAAATTTTAAACTCACATTAAACGCACACTTTGTAAACAAGCATACCTACTATAAATTAGAAGATTATATCCAAGATAAGAATGCTTGGGAACATGCTGGTCCTGCTCCATAGGACAATCTAGAGTCTAGACAAAATCAAAATGGTTGCTAATCTAATTGTAAAATTTATAATTTTTTTGAGATTGATTTATATTCTGTAATTACTTTAACTCACATCCTGACTTATTACTAATTTTTTTTTTTTTAATATGAAAGTCGTTCACTTTTACCATGTTTGTAAATATGTGGGCACCACGTATCTATCAGATAATTAATTTATATGTCATGATTTTATTTTTAATTCTTTTGCCTATTGTAGTACAGTAATTTTATTTTAGGTGCATCGCCTTCACATAATATTATTATATAATTAATGTATGCAAAATATTGTAAAACATTTTAAAAAGAGTAACGGTGGAGTTTCTTGCCTATTTCTTCTCATGCGAAAAATACCTTTTGGAATGGGCAACTAGAATCAATTCTATTTTATTGTATTTTTGACGTTCAAAAGTGCCTATTATGTGCCTATTTGAAATAAATGCTTTGACTTTGACTTTGGGGTTGGCCTTAAATGAGAGATTCCTTCATGTTTTTTACGATGATGCCTTAATTTACTAACGTTATTTATTAAGTAGGTATTTATTTATCACGACTTCTTCGATCATTCTTATCATACACTGCAGAAGTCTACAAAAGAAAATTAGTTAAATTATTCCTTCCTCGTCGACATAGTTACAGGACCTATCAATTTGGTTATGAACGATATCCTGATAATAAAATTAATTGCTTCATCGCACATAACAACTGGAACTAGCTAAAACTAGCTTTACAAACAAGCTGAGCGCGAAAATGACTTAATCATACAAATTATAATATAGCAGTCTAGTGATTAAAGCGTCCGGCTACAACCGCTTATTACAAGTAATTGCTATCAGACGGCGCCGCGTTCTGATTGAAAGCTAACGATCTTGATTGGATGAGCTCCGATGTCGTTATTAGGAGTATATTGTAGGATAAGGTGTGTGAAATTGTCTTGAGGGATATGAAAACTGATAAAGAGAAAATAATTGATAAAGAAACAGTCATGGACCTATAGAAACCATTGAAAAATTGCAAATCTATAGATATTTTACAGCAGGAGGTACTCAGAGTCTTGATCGCTTTTTGCTTCTAGTATAGGGTACCCTCGTATTATATAATTATATACAATTATACAACTGTATTAGACAATTATGTAAATCTGTATGCAGAACCTAATTATAATTAGAATTATAATCGTATAATAGGCGAAATGTGGGTATAGGTAGATAGTTTTCAATGTGAGAGTTTTGCAGAATAGACCTTCAGAATTATTTTGGGGAGAATAGAAAAGAAATAGAAATATAAAATACTAGCTTCCGCCCGCGGCTTTGATAAAACTATCCTATGTCCTTCTCCGGGATGCAATCTATCTCTCTGCCAAATTTTATCGAAATCCGTTCAGTGGTTTAGGCGTGAAAAGGTAACATACAGACAGACAGACAGACAGACTTACTTTTAAATTCAAAATATTAGTATGGATTTATTATCCAGGTAAGCAGGTTCACTGGTTAACAGCAAGTTAATGACACATGAGTAGCTTAAAATATTACCTACAGCTAGGTTACAAATATATTATTTGCTAGTGAGCCACAAACTAGACAGTCTGTATGAATGGAAGAAGAAAAGGTGTTGCACCGACCCCAAATAACACGGGAGAAGGCAGGAAGGTGAGCGGAGGATGATTTCAGTCATCCAATAACAGCACTAAACATGCGTGATTTGACAAGAAACATTTTTCAATCATTCACTCACACTGTCGTGTTTTTGTGTGTTTTTGTCTTGAATTTTAATCTTTATTCAATTTATCAGAAAACTATTTCTTATTCGTATAATGGACCATTTAATAATTTATTTTATCTGTGGCACAACAAATAGTGATTTGCATACAATGCTGGTAATTACCGGTACAATACGTGTATATTGACATAACACCCACGGTGAGGCGATTATAAAAACGACCAGTGAGCTCTCCAAAGTGCCTTTGACTTGTCTGAGTTTACTGATCGTGTATTTTAAAGCTATTTTGACTGGTGAGTCAATTGAAATAGGTTTAGATTTTCAAATTAAATACTCGCAGATGTCTAAATTATCATATTCATAACATGCCATATTCTTTCATTTGGCAAAGAGCATCAACAAACAGATATATCGAGAAGAATAAAGCTAGGGGGGCCACACTTAGCAATTTGACAAGAAGCAAGTTGGACGACATTCTAATATCAGCCAAAATTTCACAAAGTGTGAAGGAGACTCTATAACTAATGTGTTCTGCCCACCATGACATACGGTGCTGAGACGTGGACGCTCACGCAGGAGGCTATGTATTTACAGGGTGAGAGTTGCACAGAGAGTCACAGAGTGTTCCATGCATGGCATAAGGCTTATAGACCAAGTCCTAAACGCCAAGATCCGAAGACGTACGAAGGTTTTCGGTATCGGAAAACGAGTTATGGACTTCAAATTGAGTTAGGCAGGTCACGTGGCAAGGCGAAATGATTGGAGGTGGAGTAAGGCAGTGACCAAGACGCGTTCAAGAACTGGAACACGAAGTGTCTGTCATCCAGCGGCGAGATGGGCGGACGATATTGTTGCCATCGCGGGTAGAATCAGGCTGGCACAGGAGCGTGGAGATTGGCACAAGAAAAAAGAGGCCTATGTTCAGCAGTCAGTGAACTCGGGTTGTAGATGATGATGATGATGAGATGTATATGTTACGGCTAATAGCCGAAGTGCGGCTACATCTAGTTTTAGCCGGGTATAACTAGGTGGATCCTACGTCGACGGAGCCCTGCTTTCTGTGTAAAAGCTTTTGTAACCTAACCAAACCTACCTCGGGGTGCCCTTGCAAGCGTAGCTTAACCTGATCGATCGACCTGTGCGGCTTTTATTATTTAGCCAAGGCCCCTCTACGAACAAAATCATTTGCTAAATATTTCATAAATTTCTACTTTATTTTTTACTATGAAATTTTCTTATTGGCTATAGTTTCATTTTCAGAGCATTTCCATGCTAAAATTGTTTGCACTTTGTTTTATTGTTTGCTACTGTTCCGTTCCATAAATAATTAAATGTATTCAACGTCAAGATAGCAGACATCTGCTATTGTCGGTAACATCTCAGATCTCAGGCCATTGTACTTAGTGCCTATTTTAGTCAAAAGCTATGCGTATACGCAAGTGGGCGCATAAAATGAGGAGTTAAGACTTTTTGGAAACGTCTGACACTTTTTGTGTTTACAGGAATAAACATTAGAGTGGCTAGTTGAATGAACTGCTTAGGATTCGTCTTGGATGGTTAAGTTAGGAGACGGGTTTAATCTACTAACTGCTGATACAGAGGGGTTTATTCATAAACGATGATTAAAGTTTAAGTGACGCTTAAACGTCAAAAATGTATGGGTAAACAGTCTTAAATCACTACTTAACTTTCAGCAAGTTTACCGTAGGGGGGGCGGTACTAAGTACTCTGACTTTACGATAGCCATTACTGTTGCGTTGACGCCTATTTTCCATAGCTAAACATGCAACTTCGGTGTACAGACGCCAGCACATCAAGCTACTATTATTAGTCAATTTTTTTTAACAGATTTTATACTTTATCGCTAAAGCATACGGTTCAAAGTTGATTGGGAAGTTCATATTTGACAGTTTCGGGTAGCTTGGTGTGCTGGCGTCTGTACAATAGAGCATAATATTATTCTATCTACATAGAAGCAATTTTCATAGGAAATTGTATAGTTTTGTAATACAACACGCAAATAATTTCTAGGTAATACTAATATTATAAAGAAAGCCTTAATAGTGTGTTAAATAACATGACAAAGCATTTTCATGTTTATCCAACACATGGTGCCGACACCGCGAAAATAAAATACCTAGTTAAATATTCCATATCTAACAATATTATATTCTTCTACCATATCTAACAATAACATGATGAAAATCGCCTATGTCCACAGTTTTTGCACAAAGCGGATGTTTAGAAATCTGCGAATCAGATCAGAAGAACTAGGACATTCCGCAGGATGTCTGCTAGCTTCTAGGGTTGGCAAACAAAAACAAACAAATATCTGGAACAAACACTTACCTACTACATAAACGACTTCTCACAACATTGTTCTCTTTGATCTAAGATAAGTTTTGCTTCAAATATTGGGATTTTGATGGATACTGGGGCTTAGTGCATACTTAGAGCAGAGTGGCCCAGTGGTAACGACCCAGACTTACGAGTCATAGATCGTGGATTCGAACCCAGTCAGGAACCTAGTCGTGGATTCGAACGCTTTAATTTGTGTAAATAATTTTATCAGCACTGCACTCAAAACGGTGAAGGAAAACATCGTGTGCAAACCGGCATGTCCTAGAACCCAAATATCGAAGAATCTGACATCTACCAACCCGCACTGAGCCCACGTGGTAGTTTACAGCTCACTCCTTTTCGAAGAGAGGACGCCTGTGTACCAGCAGTGAGACTGATTATGTTAGTGCAACATGATATCATGACAGGAGCCGCGTCTTGCCGTGTTCAAATTTAATACGTGAACCACCTCAACCACCGCACTCGCAACCTCCTCAGACACGCACCGGCAGGTAACACCACTGGGCTATATCACATTCTTTCACAACTACATACTCGTATATGGATATCATGAGCTGCATTGTGTGACGTTCGTACAAACGGGAATAAGTATATCTCAGACCTTAACGTATCAAGTGCAAGAGTAAACTGGCATCTTCTGGGCAAGCTCGTTCCATCGTAGACCTTATCCATCGCTTTCCACCAGACGAGATCGAGGTCAGGAGCAGACACATCCCGCAATAAGTGTTTTTATAAAGAATGAGGATAAATGCTCTTCCAAAACCTTCGGAGAAACAAGGCGTGATGTTATAATGTTATGTTCTTCTAATTGAAGTGTTATAATTCAAATTGAATCAATTTAAGTGCTATGATTCAAATTGAATCAATCTCGAAAAGTGTGTAGTACCAAAGTAGGCATGTGTTGAATAGTGTAGTGTAGTGACATTTATAGTGATATTTATTCATATCATTAGTTCTATGTAATGCAGTTGATTCATGTTGTATGTACTGTTTGTTTTATTTTATTTTGTTACATATAGTAAAAATCATTTGATCTGACTTGGTTTCCGTACCTACGTCCTTTTAGGGTAACCACTGAAAATCAGCGTTGTGCTGAGGGTCTAAGACAGCATCATGCTGAGTGGTAGCTTTCTTCTCACAGCCATGACGTGCAGCCGGCGACTATTTCCGTTTTGTGCTCGTGATTATGATATATTTCGTTTTTATTTTTCCTTTATATTAGAATTAATTATCTTTTGGAAGCACGTGTTTCTGTGACAAATAAACCTATTTTGCTTTCTTTCTTTCTAGTGCCACGTTATATTAATAATCTGAAGAAGCTTAGATTATCGCCATTATCAAACAAAACAGTCCAAGGGAATCAGCCAAATTGTTCATAAAACTGCTATAAACCCTTCCGTACGCCTTGACACATAGTAATTAACCCAACATTAGCTGGTATCGTTGGCACATAATAGCAACACCAACAATTAAAACAACTGACGTATAACAGTAATTTCGTTATCAGATCTCTTTTCATATTCATTATTTTTTGTGTGGCAACACTGCAAGGTTGCGTCGATCTTCGTAGGAATTGTTTAGCCGAATTAGATTTTGATGCAAATTACAGGTTTTCCGGGCGCCATTGTTTTGGCCCGCTAAATTAGTACGCATATATATATTATATATATATAATTATAATTTGTTTTATTGTGATTCATAATTGTCCTTCTACTCACGGGGAAATAATAAATTAAGTTTGGTTAGTGATAATGGTGGTGGTGGTGCGTGTCGCGGGTTTGATCCCCGCACGGAACAAATATTTGTATTGCCTACAGGTAGTTGTTCCGGGTCTGGCTGTTTGTGTATGTAAATTTAAATGTTTGTAAACGCACCTACGATACCTACGTTGCCCCACACTAGGAATTACTCATGTGAGTAATTCCTAGTGTGGGGCAACGTTTTTTAAAAAATGAAAGAAATGGTGATAGTTTTGTGGAAAGATTATAGGTAGTTAAAGTTTGCTTGGTTTGATTATAATCTATGCATTATCAGATGAAATTCCAGTCCTTATCCAAAATATCTGTAGAAATTAATCACACTGAATTTCCGGAGGCAAACTCATACCATTACCAACAGTACCTAATCGTACGCAAATGGGCAGCCATCCATTCCGGCACCATCTGCCTGAACCATTACTTCATCCACCCACACAGTAATTAAGGTCCAAACAGTCATTAATTTAAATTAACTAATCCCGAACTTACTCGCTTTTACAATGCTATTAACGAAATGCAAAGTAAACTTTTCAACGGATGACTTTTCTGACAGATTCGGCCGCCATTTGTAAAATCATTTATCGTGGCTGATAATCGGGTTGCAACCTTTGACAATGCTTCAGACTTGATATTAATCACTGTTAGCTTTACAGACAAAAGATTTTGTGAAAGGTCAGATTTCGGGCGAGGACTTCTAGCAAAAGATAGAGTTAAAAAGATTTGAAACCCAACTCAACGGTCACGGTCTGAACAATTTTATTAACACTTCCAGAGGGAAGTGTTAATAAAATTGTTCAGACCGTGACCCACAGACTAACCTTTAGTTTATTTATGAGCAGAAGAAGAACTGCAAGTGACTTTCTACCTGCACATACTCGTGAATAAGCCCCTGACATAAATGTAATTCTAGATCTCTTTTAGACAATCATGAACCTGCTTTACGACTATGCAAATCTAAGAAATAACAACACCAAGATAATTTTAATATATAACTATCTATGTATTTTACACCGTATATCTCAAGAGTTCAGTGAAGGGACAAAATGAAGTATTTAGCTACGTGCTTTTATTTTGACTAGGTATTTTTTTTTCCCAAAAACCAATTACTGCAAAGGCTTCTCCATTAATGACAACATGAGTATAAAAACGGTTGAAAATTCATTAATACTCCTCAGAGGAAAAACGGTGGAACAGTAAACAGTTCACTAACTTTATCTGACTATATTCGAATTTCGAATACGAAGACGTCGACGCTCACAGAAGGTCACAGCAGCCCAACTCTACTATCTCTGGTTGACAAAAGCATTGTACTCATGATCACACGTCTCGCCTTGACTTGCGCAATTCAATGAACATTGGTTAAGTAACGTGATTATCCAACTCGAGTCGTGGGAATCGTCACAGCTTCTGTAACCGACACACTGCTCTTTTGAGTTTTGTTGTGTTATTAAACTTTTGCGCAGTGTGACTGTTTTAGATGCTGTTATGCTCTTATCCTAAGGTTGGTGTCCAGGGCCTTTACAAGCCGTCGTCAAGTCCTCTTGTTCTGGGCCATCTTCTCCAGAAAGATATATGATATTCTTCAGGATATATGCTAGGTAGATAGTAGTGTTGCCCAAAATCGGTCTTGGTCTTGCAGTCTTGGTCTTGTTCTTGCATTTTTGCAAGACCAAGACCAAGACCAAGACCGACTTATTGTAGCAAGACCAAGACCAAGACTGAACCCTGCAAGAATTGAGCAAGAACAAGACTAAGCCTGCAAGACTCTTGCGTCTCGCAGTTAAGTCAAACTGAGATTTGGGCGTTATAGTAGGCATTTGTTTTCAATCCCGATTTTGATAGACGTTCCCCAGTATCAAAACCGTATCGTCATAACACTAAAATATATTGTATTGATTATTATATGTTTCGACTATTTATTAAGTAGGTAGGTAGCGTGTTACTTACAAATTTGTTCCCATATGCGATAAAAATGTACCTAGCATAACTTTCTAGCAAAGTTCATTTCATACCTTATATCTACTTAGTATATCTATCTTAGTATACTTAGTATATCTACTTAGAGTATTATATTATACTTGTATAAGTCTAATGTGCAGATCTAACGTTAGTAGGTTGGTTAAAATTAGGTAGGTATTTATGTTTCAAAGTTTATATTATTCTTCTATTCAGCAAAATTTAAAACTAACAGCGAGTCGAGTAGGCCTAGTACTAGTAGCAGTTTTTAAGCCAGCCGATGTTATGGTACAGACGCCAGCACATCAAGCTACTACAATCTGCCATATTTCTTTAACTGATTTTCAACTTTATCGCTAAAGCATTAAGGTTCATGGTTGATTTACCTTAGCGCTTCCCCCTTAAATCGAAGAAGCTTTAGAAAAATAATTATCCCCTCATAACGAATCTAAAATAAAAGTAGTAAATGGGTCATTCAATTATGTAGATGATTAAAATGCCTTATGTGACGCGTCTGTTAGATGCATTGGGATCCCTGCCACCATGAGCAATAGGCTAATAGGTATTTGAATGTAGTCTAGTCTAAGTAGTAGAGTCTCGCAAGACTTGCGAGACTCTTGCTGCAAGACCAAGACCAAGACCAAGACTGAGAGCGCAATACCAAGACCAAGACCAAGACCAGGTGTATTGACGCAAGACCAAGACCAAGACTGGCTAAGGTCTTGTCTTGGTCTTGCATTTGGGCAACACTAAGATAGTGTGTTGAAAACATAATAGGTACAACTAATTTGATACGATAGAAAAAAATCATGAAGATACTTCTAAAAACTTTCTTTTTACAATGAAAACCATACTAATATGCATACAATCATTATGATTCTTTGTGCAGATTATTCTACAAGCAACATAATATACTAAAGCACTAGTGTTTTAATTTTTTAGTCCAAACAATAGATTTTTTGTAAATGGATAATTGCTTCTCTTTCTTTTCTATGCAGTCCGACAAAGACCGCGCTTTAGGTCATGTAGTCGCCTTAATTGACCTTCCGTTACTCTAATCCCCTTTATCTCAACCTTGATAGTGTGACATGTTTTTGAACAAGTCTTTAGTTTAGAAGCTACGAATAGTGAAATGGGAAAGATGATAAAAAAAGAGACTTCAATTATTTGAAAAAAGCATTTGCCCGTTCCCTGTCCGACAGGAGCCTGCAACAGGGCCTTTTTTGGGAATATTTCACCGAATAAGTGCATATAATATAAAAAAACAGCCTGTATATTAATATGGTAGACTTGAGAATCTCCATGTTCCCATATTTTTATTGTTTAATGCGGTGTTAATGGGTTATGAATGTTATGATGCCTCTATGAGGTAAACAATTGCTGCTGTCGGGCATGTCGCAACGTTACATGTGTAGATGACTTGTTTATATTTGTAAGTACTCGTGTGGGAATTGACAGATGGATGTATATATTTCTTAGTTTATAAACAAGGTCATTTAGAGCATGACCACAACTTTTTTTTTCCTTAACGTCTTTAATAAACTTTACCACCAAGAGTTTATTTCGTTTTGTATTGTGTAGAAAGAATCTACGTATTGTTACTAATAATCTCATCTGATATTAAAAAAACTACTATTACTAGTCCTTTCTAATTGTACCAGTAGATATTGCATAATTTCTGTTCAGTCATAGTCATAAACATCACTCGATCATTTAGTTATATGATATGAAGTCATTAGTTATATAGTAACCTGTAAGACAGTATAATAACCTCGACTATAAGGAAAAAGTAACCAACATACATCATTAATAATTTAATTATATATTTTTTGTAACATCAGCGCCTTAATATTTGACACGAATAAAAACCAAAACGAAAAAAAAATACGATATTAGCTTAGCGCCGCCGTGTATGTTTTATTGCGATTTACAAAAAAAGGAAATAAAAGTGATTTGGATGCGTGTACGCAACTTCCTGCGGGCAGCCGCTTGCGCTGACGTCATTAAAATAGGGTGACAATCAACAGACAGTGCTGGTAGACTGATATAACTGAACCCTCCACTTACTGTGACCTAAAATATAGTATTGATCTACTATAGGTACTTACTTTAAATGGACACAGATTTTAGTTCACAGTTGGGATACCATATTTTGTGTGAAAATACAGTAGGAATATAATATTTTATGTCTTTCACTGATTGCACATTTTTTTCTATTGTAAGTCGGTCATTCTATACAAATACTTCACGAAAGTCGGATAGCTCAAAAGGTAGGTAGCTAAACTATCGTAATAAAGGCGCTTTATTTAGTACTCTGCTTATATTTACCGGAAAATTCAATTTCGACCTCAAAACGAAATTTTTACCTTAACGTTTTCTAATTTACAACACAAACGCATAATTCCGACGCCATGCGAAAATAAAAGTAAAATATTTTACAATTTTCCCGCTGCGTGGTGTGGTGTTGCCAGCGCGTGCGTGTGACAATTAGGGCGCGACGCTTCACCATTCCTATGTGAATACATTAATTAAACAAGATAAATAACTGTTGGAATACGACAGATACACTTTGTTTGATAAGTGATAATACATTCGCATAGTTTCACAACTTTTTGCTTGAATGCTTGAGAAAGTGGCAACACTGGCAACTTTCTGTACGGTGATACATGTGATTGTGAGACTGACTGATGACTTGTTCAATAGATACATTCACATAGGTACAGACGCCAGCACATCAAGCTACTACAATCTGTCAAATTTCTTTAATAGATTTTAAACTTTATCGCTAAAACTTAAGGTTCAAAGTTGATTGGAAAAATTTGACAGTTTCGGGTAGGTTGATGTGCTGGCGTCTGTACCTAATCTATATAGGTACGTATAAAGGTATGTATAAAGCAACAATCAAGAAGAGCGATTAGTCTGTTTGGAAAGATTTTTCTATCAATCTCTAAGAGGATTTCAATAATTTATGATTATGGATAAGTGATAATCAAACAGTGCTTGAACTGCTACTACTTGCTTTCTAATCAACTTAATTAATTAAGAATTAGCATGGCGATACAACGTGGCAATACTGCCAGACTTTTGGGCACTGTGTTCCTGTTGACAGCGATGCGGACGAATTTTTTGATGTCCTGTGATTCTTTTGCTTATTTTTTCATATACATGTATATTATTATTATTATTTTAAATGTTAGCTTATATTATGTAAATATTATCTTGATTGAGTAAATAAATAATTCTTTACTTTATTAATTGTCTATTCTCTATGACCAAGTCATGTACAAATGAAAGTGAACGCTATATTTACCTCAGAGGAAGCTGAATTTTATGCCCACTTTACTTTTCGTTATGGCATACAATTTCTTTACAATAATTCGTTAAATAAAACCTATTATTCAATCCACCTTCAGCCGTATTTACGCGATTCTTTGTTCTCTTATAATATTTGTAAAGAATTAAATAGTTGGTCGTCTGGGTCGATAAGCCACACTGTTCTTATGGCAACACTTGTACAAATATAAACAACATTATACTACAGGTCTGTGAAAACCCACAAGGACGTAAAAGTTGTTCATGCATGTGCAACGTGTCTTTTCGATTCAGTTACGTACGTATCTTAATATAATTCAATATTGAATATATCAAGATATTATTAGGCCGCGGCGGAATACGATAGTTCAGTATTGTGACGGTTTATTGTTCATAAATTTAAAAAAAAACATTAGGCATCGAAAAGTATTGTTATTTTCCTAGCAGATACCTAAAACAAGAAATTATTTTATCTTTTCTATTAGACATTGAAAGTTGTAGTAAATCGAAGTTACCTCTTCATTCATAGGAAAACATCGGTCGGAAACCAGGACTTAGTAATAAGTCTGTTAATAAGTTTTGAAATCGCCAATCCGCATTGAAGGGTGGTGATCAATGCTCATGCTTTCTTTGTAGGTATGGGAAGGGGCCTTTGCCCATTCAGTGGGATAATAAAGGCTGGTATTATTATTCATTTGAATGATAAACTAAAAATTTCATACAAGACTCACCTTACATGCGTGATGACTACAAGCTGAAGTTTAATAACGTCAACTGATTTGACAGCTCTAAACTGTCACTGTAAAGTGCGCGAAAGTTAAGTCTGCGCGCGACGTTTGAGTTCAAGATTATATCCCTGCTAGCACTTTTTATCACTTTCGGTATAATAATGGCAATTATTTACTTTAGAAAACACGGAACACAGCACACTCTCTTGACACCTGAGACCTTAGTATGAGTTTTTTCACTCACATTGCGAGCGCGTTAGAATTTTGTAGGGAAAAAAGTTTAAGGGCCACCTGGTGGTCACTAGGAAAAACCTAATTTCCCATACAAAATTCTAACGCGAGTGAAAAAACTCACACTAAAAAAAAAAAGGCGATCACAGAACTCACACTTATAAAATTATAAACGATCCGGCAAAACGATTATTTCCGATTTCGGCCGCGCGGTGACTTATTTTGCGCGCACTCTACCATTTTAAGTTGAATTGATGCACAGTATATTAGTACGCGCCCCCTATTAGGTACATGGGATTAAAACAATAATAACAATAATATTTTTTTAATTATGATGTTGTGTTGTAGTATTTTTAAGTTATATTAATATGGTATTATATTTGTTTATATGGGCCTTGATGCCAGAAATAACTGGATAAATAAATAAATAAACAAAACTGGCGAAATGTGGCTAAGTATAGGTACCTTCTACAGATATACCTCTGCCTAACCATGATTTTCAACTTTATCGCTAAAGTATAAGGTTCAAAGTTGATTGGGTTTGACAGTTTCGGGTAGCTTAATGTGCTGGCGTCTATACAACATAGAATTCAGGGTTTATTGTAGAATCGAAGTTGTTCATTTGCCTTTGCAACAACGATAACATTATGCTCCAAAATATACCGGACGACTTTATCCTTCTACATAGCTTAAAAATATTTCCTGTAGGTACACAAATGCAGGATTTGCGATTTTCTCGCTTGAGACGTTTTATTATCTCGGTGCGGCAGGCATTCGCTTCCAGTTTCGGTCTAGACGCGAAATGCAGTCGGATTTATTCGTTCTAAGACATATTTTATGTCCTATTTTAGTTTATGAGCTAGTATATTTTTCTGTCTGAAGAATAAGTGGTTTTAAAACTGTTCGGTGGTAAGACCTGAACTGTTTGGATTAAAGCACTGGAACGATTTTCGCTAGTTTTATTCGAAATCATACTATGTTTAAATAGTCACGCCATTTACAAGAATCCACAATGTCAGGAAATATGATTGTCTTATACAAGGACTAGTAATCACATCATTATCTAGGTCTGATTACTCGTTAAACCGCAGAGTTGTTTTAATTAAATGGCTTAACGGCATCTGGTAATTAGTGTTGTATTCACAAGTAGGTATTTATTAAATACTTAGGTCTTATACCTACACAGTGCCCGTTCCGTGCATCGGTTGGTCCCGGCTGTCATTCGTGGATCTTTGACAGTCGTTACGGGTAGTCAGAAGCTGAAAGTCTGACAACCAGTCTTACCGAGGGGTATCGTATTACCCAGTAACTGGGTTGTGGAGGTCAGATAGGCAGTCGCTCCACGTAAAGTACTGGTATTCAGCTGCATCATGGTTAGACTGGAAGCCGACCCCAACATAGTTGGGAAAAGTCTAGGCAGATGATGATGAAAGTATTTTTGGCAGTATTTTTGACATGGTGGAAGTATTTTTGGCATGGGATTTCAACTAAGTGAAACCGTATAAATACTAAATAGCTGCAGCAAATTGGTTAAAGGATTATCGGAATACTAGAAGCACTATCATCCGGTACTTTGGCAAAAAATACATCTCTGTAATGCTATTCTACCTAAAGGGATGTATTTTATGCCAAAGCTATCAGGTTCTCTAAGCTATTAAAATGCAGATATGTTTTCCACCAAAATCGATCTAAAGGCTCCTTTGACCACTTTGCTCTACTCCACTCCATGAGTTTCACCATTCGCTCTGCAATCCATCTTGAAAATTCATCCTCAACCCACACTATACCTATACAGGGTGTATTTTTCATCCACTCTGCGTGTCCTTCATGTACTTTGTAGTTTACCAGAAAATGTTACATAAATTATGAATAATATTTTTCTCTGTAAATTTAGTTTTAAAAACACTTTTACACGTCAAAAATAAACAATAATCATAAAACTACATGAGGTCGGTGTGCTACCTAGCTAATCCAATAACTGCCTATTCTAAACTGAATTCTGAATGTGCAAATAAGCCTCACAACGCCTCATGTCATAATACAGCGTAAATTAGTGAAATTCAAGTAAATTGCACATGTATGGCAACCCAGTAATTATTGCAGACGAAGCGGTTTACGTCATAAGGCAGCCATACACATCCCCGACAATGCAATTATGCAATTAGTTTTATTAGCAAATCTAAAGTTACCTACATGCTTGCTTTGTTGAAGTGAAATGGAATGAAGATAAATTATTTGATTACAGACCATTCTCCCGTGGCTAAATAATAACAGCCGCACAGGTCGATCGATCAGGTTAAGATACGTTTGCGGGGGTTTGTCTGTGGATGGGTGACCATATTTACATACCGTGACTCCTCCGTGTCTCGGAAAGCTCGTTATGCCGTTGGTCCCGGCTGTCAGTCGTGGACCTTTGACAGTCGTTACGGAAGTCAGAAGCCCCAAAGTCTGACAGCTGGTCTTACCAAGGTGTATCGTATTACCCAGTAACTGGGTTGTGGAGGTCAGATAGGCAATCGCTCCATGTAAAATACTGGTATCCAGCTGCATCCGGTTAGACTGGAAGCCGACCCTAACTTAGTTGGGAAAAGGCTAGGCAGGTGAGGAACATTCTGCTTTAGGTGGACTTTTATGTTCAAAATAATTGTTACCTTACCGTCTAAAAAAAAAGTTCACAGAAATCACGAATAATAAAAATGCATCAAAAACCTGCAAAAAAGTCGCAACGTGAGTTTTTCAGCTACTCAGAATGTGTTCAGGTTGTTACAACAAAAATAAATATAAATCGATACCGAAAATGTTACCATAACACCAACTTAAACCAACCAACCAATTAAAAATAATTATAATTAGAAACCCAGCGAATCCGATGCCGAATTCCAATTCTAATTAAAAGGAATAAAACATCGTTTAAATTCGGAACGCAGAACGAAAACAAAAGCGTATTTAAAAAAGTGTTCTGATTCGGACAAAATGGCGTTCCCTGATGGTTGTCGGCAAACAATCTGTGGCCCAGTTGCCTACGGGCCTACATAATATAGCGTAACAATCGTGTCAGCGATTCGGCGGCGTGTTTACTCGTCGCGGCGGTTGTAAATTGCTGTGCATTGTAACCACTGATTAGCAAGAGATTAACCCGCGAATAAAGTCAACAGCTTGACGCTCTGTCCACTTTTGGACGACGCTTTACGCATACTAAACGTCTATTGTTTTCCGGTTGGACCGATATAACCAAAGTTTAACTTTTAATTTGAATAAATGTTTACACATAACTTCACTAGATTGACATAGACCTTTCATTTAATGCCCCAAATAAACATCAGTAAACTAACCAAAGATAAACAAGTCGTTATCTTGCTCTTGCTGTATCTTTGAATACAAAATATCAACAAAATGAAGCCACAAGCAAAGTAAGAAACAAGAAACTTTTTTAATATTCTACAAAGTGCTGGCAAATACTAAAAGGCCGACTGTAGGTACGTTGAAAAGGATATTAAAGTTCCATTTTCAAATGCATATTTTCCCTATGAGCGTGGATTTCCCGCGTCAGACATAATTTGCATAAAAGTTAACCTCGCAAGGTAAAACGTGGAAGTGGTCTGAGAAACGATGCTGGGTGTTATTTGCCAAACAAATAATTTGTAATATTGTAACGGAAAAGCAAACTTCTAAAGAATCTAAGTAGGTAGGTTTATGTAATAACTTTTATTATGATGATGAAGATTAATAAATATTGATCAAAGCGTACTCCAAAAAAGAAAAACATGAATAATATATGAAGAATAATGGATCATAGCCATCACTCCTGAAAAAAATCATCAGGACAAGACAACCTCTCGAAAACAGTAATGTTACGAACAAAGAGACAACACTACCAACAAAGTCGTTGATCAATTTGAATTACAAAACGAAAATTATAAACAAAAATCTCAATACAAAATATCGTAACCGGCGTGGATGACGTCACACGCACAAGATGGCGGGCCACGATCATGTGTGGCTAGAGTTAGGTAAAGTGCAGTGACCCCGGCCAATGTTAATGTCAGCTGTTACGACTCGTGAGCGAGATGTATTGACGAACCATGGATTTATTGTAGGGTGCCGGCAGTAAACTTGATACACTCATAATTAGTGCTACTGTTTATTTTGTATATTTTTGGAAAACAGAGAATGAGACTCTTAAGATAACTGTAAGTATTTTATTCTGTAGATACCTTATCAATATCTAGTAATTAAAGAGAAGAGCATCATTATTGAATAATTCTTAATTCCAAGTCAGCAGCGCTGATGCTGCATTGATGTGCTGATTCACAGATTTTTATTAACAGATCGAGTACATTCCAGCCCGCATTGATGACTCTTAAAATAGTGAAACTTAATATACTGACGATGATGGTAAACAGAACTTCCTTTTGAAGTAGTTCAACGAAATACCTGTAGATCCAAACATTTAAGGCTAATGCCCTAATGTTAGTGTAAGAAACGAAGATTTCAAACAACGAGATTGTTAGGTATGTCCTGGTATGCAGGTGGTAGCGCTTTGGCACAATTAGCTAGGAAAGTAAAGAAAGTGTTCCATTCACGAACAATTTGTGGAAGAGCTGTGCTCTGTACCTATTATGTTAGAAAATGTACGAAATGGCGCTAAACGCTTCGCATTGTTTGTCGGCGGACAGGGCTGGCGATTTTTCTTGTTGCCTCACATTTATCATGATTTCGGGTAGCAAGGGACGCTCTGAACGGTATTTGTTATTAGGAAGATCCCTTCTCATAACTCTTTTGTGTTCCCTAGGGAAGATTTCATTACTTTGTATCTTTTCTACAGATGCTATAAATTCTAAGGATTAAACTGCAAATTGTACTAAAAATATCAAAAAAAGAAACGGGAAAAAGCAAATTCAAGATCTACCATAGCATTATCAGCCTATAATGTTATCACTGCTGGGACACAGGCCTCCACTCTGTGAGAGCTAATGGGCTGTAATCCACCAATCGGGCCCAGTGTGGGTTAGTAGATTTCACATATGTCTTCGAAATTTTGGTTCAAGGAAATACCGGTTTCCTGATGATGTCTTCTTTCACCGTTTTGAGATCTACCACATCCACTCCAAACTGAAATGAACAAGACATAACATCGGCACTTACTAGAAGGACTTATAATAAACAAAGCACATCAGTACCACTTCGTGAGAATACCAGATCCCTCACAATGTCATAAGGTGGAGACGTTTCGAGGACAATACGACAGCCCTGTCAGTGAGCGGCGTCGGCGAGGAGGGTGCAGTCAAGCGCACTATATTATATTCTGATTCTGAACACAATGCAGTCTGCGGATGTCTGTACACGCGAACGCAAAACGCTTCCGTGCCAACGTTTTAGCTTGTATAGAGTTCTTGCGAGAATATTGATAATTGTTAAGAGGGAAACAAAAAGCTGTTGCTTAAAAACTAAGTAGCGAATTCCACCTCTCAAGAGATAGATATTATTCTCTTCAGAGTTGGAATTTAGATGTGTAAGATTTTTTTAAGTCTTCGCTGCTTCAGTAGTCATATAATTACTATTGAATGAAATTAAAAAAGTTTTTTTCCGCTACAAATATACTAATTTAAAACTCGCTAACTGATTCTTTGCAAATGCAGTATGTCGACGAGATGCGAAAATTGGCATAATTTGAAGTTACACCAAAACTTAGGTAGTAGCCAGTACAACTTCAACATAAGACTTCCAGCTGAAGAACTTTGTGAAAGCTCTTTAACTACCACCTGTTATTCGAAGAACTTTACTCTGAAGTTATCTTCTTCAACTACAAAGCTACTAATAGCTTCATACACAAGTTTTCCATTAAACCCATTAGCATCAAGCAACGATGATTCCACCGTTATAATTTATACATTTGCTTTAACTTTTTAGCTCGCAAGTCCGTATCAAGAAGGGAAGTTGTTACCTTAGTCACATGTACATCGGCGGTTACGGACCGCAGCCTCCATTCTTTATCATCGCCATTGTTATGAACAAACACTACACAGAATTAATATCTGACGTACTCGGCAGTCGGCTTCTACAGACTTAAGAAATTCACTTTCACGAAAATGTTCGCCTAGATAGTTTCTAAAATGCAAGCACTAACTCATATTAATGTGGCATATTTTACGAGTTTCTGGTCATTATTATTATTAAATTGAACTGTTTCTAGGTTCAATTCAAAATATGTTTCTTTATTTGTATCGTTTGTATCTTCTAAATGTATTCCTCCATTTGTACATAGAATACACACAAGAATCGTCAATTTCATTTTAGGGATACGGCGAGCAAATACAATCTATTTTGTATTCAAATTGTATCTCCAACCAAATTGGTTTCCTCGTGTTTGCTGAAGACGTGTGATTGTTTAGGATACAATTGACTAACCTATTGGTTCGTATATTAATACAGACTGTAGCAGTTGGCTCTGCCATGCTCTATTTGTCTATTGACAAGTAAATGTCAATTAGCGAAGGGAAGTGGGACAACTCATTTATTTCACCAGGCGATGTGCTTGTTACTTAGGTACTGTGTCTAGAAATCTGCTCAGATTGTGTGACAAAAACGTGGGCGATATCGTCTATTGTCCTATCATTGTGCACTACTCGCTTTCTGTGACAATTGACACATTGAACTGAACGACTACCAGAATAATTGACTATGTTTAGCATAAGCAAGTTTGTTTGTCATATCACATAATAATATTAGTTTTTCTCCTATTTCCAGATCTCATGATGAGGTGTCTGTGATCTAACACATCGGGCGGGAGCAACGCCTTCGATCACCATGACGTCAGAGCGGGCCATCCCCCACCTGAGGGACATCTTCGGCCTCAACCAGCAGTACGATGCAAAGAACACCTGCGACGACACTGACGACAAAACAAAGAAGTCCAAGAAAAAGAAGGAAGACTACCGCACGTACCCCAACGGCGATGTCAAAACACTAGAGAGACACCTCAGTATGAAGAAGACTATCAGGAAAAAGATCATGCGCGACCTTCAGCAGGCGTTCGTTGAAGACCCTAACGAGTTTAAGGTCGAGAACACGAGCCCTGAGAAACTGAAGGCTGAATTGAGCGCGGAATCCATGAAAATCGAGAAGAATGTTCGTAAGAACGACCCGACGTTCCTAGACATCCTGCGAGGAGAGACGCGGGGCGAGGAGGCGCGGGAGGAGCAGGCTCCCGCAGAGAAGACCAGCTTCTGGCGACGTCTCACCATGAAGAACAAAAACAAGAGATAGACACGAGCCGAGCGCCGGGCGCGCGCCTAGCTCCGTACCGACTGACTGCACACGCGTCATTATCAATAAGTATTTATTGTACACTTTTTGATCACTGTATTACCGCGTATTTGGAACCTTTTTGATCATCTTTACATAACATTTATATCTGTACGCATAATAATCTATTGTTGTATTTGCTTATGAATCCTTCTAGTTGTTATAATAGAGTCAAATATTATAAGCTTACGAGAGATTTCTGATAGGCGCTAAGTTACTTCTAAGTTTTGGTGGGAACGGAGCGAAGTGTTACAATTATCCTCGGCTATTGTTACTTATTATAAAAAAAGATATCTCGTTCTACATGTGATGTAACGTTAAGTCGACTAAGTTAAGTGTAAGTGAACTTAGGCTAAGTATTTCGTAAGTGGCGATTGTGTAAGGTAGGCTCGTGGCAATACCTTGTTGTGACAGTTTTTAATTATTATAATGCAATATAAATAATTTTACACATTTATCTGCGTATGTTTTATTGAAGTATCTAGTCTTATCATAACCATTAGATGGAATATTATTGTAGGGAGCTTCCATCTTCCTACACCTACTTTTCTATTCCTCTCATGTTTTAATAATGTTGAGATTGGCTGGGATTACATGAAAGACAAAAGCATTAGATTAACTTCACATATTGTAGTAGTCTACTACCTCAAAATAGCCAAACAAAATATGCCTCGTTTGAAATATAAAAGCCTTATAGTGACGATTCGAAACAGGGATAGTAGAATGGTATGGAACTTTTTCCTTCTTGTGTGAACTATCAGGATTACTCCAAAAGTATGATACAATAGTTCTGCTCCGTTTAGGCTTACAATTTAACGAGTTAAAAATCTGGGGGCACGGTAGTGCCCCCGCCAAGACGAGCCAAACGAAGCGCAAGGCCACTACGTACCTTTTATTTCAGGATTTTTAGTAAATCAACCTCCTAAAAAAAAAGAAAAAAAAATTTTTTCTTAGGCTAACACCTAACTTACAAAAATATGTGAAATCCCACCAAAAACATTTTCATGTAAAATGTTGCCAAGACGAGACCACATATGGCTTGCACTATCAAAAAGTTGTCAGATCTCATGTAGAGCCAAGCTTCTAACTCTACACGCCCTAACTCTACAAGCCGTAACTGCACAAACTCTACCTTAGTCAAAATATGTGGCTTGGCCGTTTCGCTACCATCACATGGGCGTAAGGGGATTTTTTTTTCTGTTGTACAATAGTTCTTGTAGTAACGAAACGCCAAGTCTCATTTTTGACTAAGGTGTAAAGTTTGTGAAGTTAGAGCTTGTAGAGTTAGGACGTCTACATGAGATCAGAAGGCCAATTCTCGTAATTTAAAACGTTCAAAATCTAGTCGCAGTCTCATCTCAGCGACAAAGAAATGTCAAAAACTTGTCAAAATGTAGGGAAATTTGAAGTATTTTTTGACAGATTGAGACTGAGATCAGACTGTGAACGTTGTTAAAATTAGTAGAATTGCCCCTCTGATAACTTTTTGACAGTGCGACGAGCCATATGTGGTCTCGTCTTGGCAACATTTTACATGAAAAAGTTTCAAGCTCAAACTCAAAAGCACTTTTGAATTGTCAAGAAGTCGGTCAGTCAGAAAATATGAAGCTAGTTGCCCATTCCAAAGCGTAGGTACCTATGGATAAGAACGGGCAAGAAACTCCATGGTTTTTGGTGGGATTAGTCTTACTGCATCAGCCAACTCGGGCGAATGTTATAAGGATGACAACGCCATCTATTTAGAATACCAACAAAATAAATATATGTGGCGCTAGATGGCGCTGTAAGTAAAAAACGTGCCTAGCAATAACATAGCAATAATTACTTGAAAACATGGTACCACGTGCTAACTTTACAAAAAAAAAATGGCTTGTAGCCTTCTTGTAGCGCTTTTAGCCGTAGCAATCAAGTCCATAGTGCCCTATCAAAGTTGTACTGTTCTCTAGGCACAGTACAGATCTAAGCAATACAACTAGATGGCGCTGTCTAATCTTTGTTTGTGCATTGTAGTTCGTTTCGGGGAGTTGACAATGTATGTTCTGCTATTAATTGACAATCAACGCCATCTAACAAGAGACTGCTCAATTTTGATAGTGGTTGCTGTTTTTCAACATCACATTTTTACAGATGGCGCTAATGGCGGCATTTTAAATAATATACGAGATTCTGTATACAGCTAGTCACGAAGATGCTCAAGTTTACTTCGCCTATGCGCGCCAATCCTAGCTCGTGAGGCCACGCTGGATGGAAACACATTGTGGCAAAAGGGCATTGAACCCCATGGAGTCATGGTGTTATGCTGAGCTAACCGTAAAATCATCTCATAAGAAATGTCTATTTAGTTTCGGCACAGGTAATTACTGAAGCCAGCCACGATCCACTCATTCTTACAGAGAGAATGCCCGATTCCCGACAGCGGGAACATTATTTAGACTGATTGTGATGTAGGTAAGTATCTAATAGTATCTATGTAAGTATCTATACAAGAGCTTGGTCAGATTTTGTTTCACTATTCGTTTACCTATTGATTACTCCTTATGGGTCAAAACACATACAGACGACACGACATCGGATCGTAACACGACGTCGCATCGTTTTACGATGCACGACACGTCCACTCGTCGTGTCGTGAAAACTACTTAGGTACCTATGTCAGTAGGTACTATAGGGCCGAAACACATCCACACGATACGACAATGCATCGTGGCACGTTGCGACGTCGCGTCGCGTCGTGAAATTTTTACGATTCGTCGATTTTCACGACACGATGTCGCATCGTGATACGACGTCACATCGTGCCGCGATGCGACATCGTATCGTGTGTAGGTATGTATGTGTTCTGGCCGTTATTGACAGAAAAGGCCTCATAGGAGAGTTGTGTGGGGATCGAACCCATTTTAAACCAAGTAGGTACTTGTATGAATTGTAAGCAGATCTGGTAAAAATTATCAACATTTGTATGTGAAATGGCCATCGTGTATCCCCGTTTGACAGCCAGGTTTTTGTTTCAGTCTTCTGATAGAATTACCAAGATCAGTAATTAACTCAGCCTGTCATATTTGCTAGATGTAGGTAGGCCCCTCTGAATGCGTCTGCTCTAATGAACATCGATCCTGAATCAGATACTTACCATATTTGTCATAACTCATACTTACGCATGTCACCGACCCTTAAGTCTTCTGCCACCATCGCGACTAGGAACACTGTATTCAGCATAGATCTTGCTTTAGATAGAATATCTGTCAGCAAGACTCAAGACTGTCCTGTATTTTGTGTGTTAGGTATGTGTTTGTGTCATTGTGTTGGTAAGGCATATCAACTATATTTCTGGAAAGGATCATATCCATGCAGAGAACCAATGAAAACTCAATAAAAATTTATACCAAAAATGAAATAGGTAAAAAGTAAGAATTAAAAAATAAAATTGGTCTTTATTATTTAGTTTTACATTGACTCTGCATGGTTAAGAAATACATAATTAAAACAGCAGATAGGGTAAGAAAATTCGTTTATTTATTATTTCATTTACATTATCTTCTTTATATTTTTCAAAAAAAAAGCTACCACCGGTTCGGAACCTACAATCGACTGAGAAGAACCGGCAAGAAACTCAGCAGATTTTTTTTTTATTTAATTTTACAATCATAAATTAACCCACGCTGTCGTGGTACGAGTTACCTGTGTCGGGGACCTATAATTTTCATGTTGAAGACATGTGAATATTATGAAATGAAATGTAAGGAGACATTTTAATTAGTATAATTACAAATAAGAGAAGATTCTTCTAGGATTTTTGTCGATCTATCAAACTTGTCACATTTTACCTATGCACCCCAAAAATAGTACTTACATATTTATTTATTAAATACTACTTTACAATAAAGTTGATCGCGTTTAGAAAAGGGAAGACAAATATGTCCTCTAAAAATCGTGTTAGTCAGTCCAAAAAATGTGGAAAAATAATTATAGCCCTTTACTCCCAAATCTACGCCGCGTAAAGTATACTGGAAAGGATACTGGAGAATTCTACTATCCCCCCACCCCCCTTCCCACTAACTAAAAACATGTCCTGTCAGTTAATATGGTGGAATCCTAACGAATTAAATAGACAAGTATTAAAATACTCTAAATATTGTAACTTCTAATAAACCATATTTTTCCCCAAGTCCCTACAGAAGATGATTGAAAATATGTCGGGATAGGGAAGAATTTGTTTCAAAGTCAGTAAGATAAGGTATTCGCATATGAACAGAAAAAAAACCTGCCTATGAAAACCTTGATTTCTCATTTTTGGCCAAAAATGTAGGTAGGTATTTAATTATTTGTAATGCCCTTCCTGCCTAGTAAAAATTGACTAGATATGATACCTAGTTGTTTAGTTACTCGCCACCTAAACTAAATATTTGTTTGTTTAGCTGACGATTGGATTCTTAATTAAAAATATAATACAAGAATATATTGTTCTTAACTATTTTCTAGTTAGTGTTTAAGTTGTCTTAAGTTTTATAGGTGTGTTTAGATGTTTTTGCAAACTATGCAGTAACCTTATCAATAAAATATCATCCTATCTACTGTGTTATATAAAGTCGTGTCGATAATATATCATAGTTAGCAATAATTAATGTCTGAATGTTTACTTAATTAAATAAAAATAGCACATCTATTTCTAATGTCATCAGTCGTAATCACGATGTTCTATCATTAGCATTAATTATTTTCAATGTGAGATAATTTGTTGAAAGTCGAGTCAAGTCGAAACTAACTATAGGTGGGTATATTTATTTTCGAATCCGATATATTTACCTCTTAATATATTTATTTAAAATTAATAATAAATATATTATTATATAAAAAACAATATAAATTTAATAAGAGAGTTTTTAGAAATTATATTGTATCTAATAAATGCAAGTTTCTAAAACTTTTAATAATGCCATTAAAATATTTATATAATTGTAAATATGTAAAGTATTCTGTTGAGAAGTTATAAATGGTGTGGGAAATATTAAGTATTTACACAAAGAGAAACAAAATTAATACTTTGATTACTAATGATTTATTAATCAAATTTACAACGATTTACAGACGTCAATGAATTTACTTTTTCAAAATAGTAAAATTATTATTTAAAAAATTAACATCTATAAAAAATCTTTAATTGAAGTTTGTTCGGGGACAGATACAAACGAGACATAAAATAATGTTTGAATATGACAGACCAATTTTTAGTACAAAAATATAATATTTTATTAAAATGTACACAAATTATTGATTAAGTGATTCATAAATTCCAGATTGTATTATCGAGTTCCTCTAAGCTGTTATTTGGCAGAAAATTGCAATCAAGGGCATAAAATCCGAAGCGAATGACTTGACTAAAACTATTATACCTAATCGCTACACTGCTATAATTTAAAATTATGTACTTAACCTAACACTTGCAAAGAAACACATTTTAATAGCAGCCAAATACTACCTCTATGTACCTATTATTGAAAGTTATTTCTAAATGTTGTCAAGAACAATCCTAATTAGACCTTATCTAAATTTTAGCCTAGATTCCTAAGTATAGCTAGGAAAAGCCACGCCTGAGAGTTTAGGAGTTTTAATCTAAGCCTGCCAACAAATTAGGCTTCTTCCAGATTCGTTTTGTGGAGTCTAATACGGACATCCTGAATCTACGGCCTGTTTAAACCCTAAATACCAGGGGCTACCATCCTACCTATCCTAGGCTACAACTAGCACAAGTTTATTAGATATATCGATCGCCTACATCTTACCACTATCATATTTCGAAGAACCTTAAATTTACGAGGCTGTTGAAACAGCTGCAATGAGTACATTACTATATATCTAAGCCGTAATCTAACTTACTAACCTTACTCCAATTTAAATCTAGTATATTGTAAGATGTCAAACACTGAATGTGATAAATATTATATTATATTATTATATTCTAATCATAAAATAATCTAAGTCATCGCCCGGTTTAATGTGCTCACTTTCATACCTATCGTAACTCCATTAGGTCTACATTACATTCTTGGAACTCCGTTTTTGTCAACTTAAATCTCTAATTCATGTAATACAACTTAGTGATGTGAATGAAATACAAATAAACTATGAGAATAAACCATGTTTATAAATATTTTCTGACCCCTCACTAAAATAATAAAAAACGCAATCATTTCGATTGTTATGGTAAGTTTTAAACATTGAACGACTTATTTGTCCTAGTACATAATAATCAGTTTCTGAAACATTTGAATTACACAGATATATAGCTAGTGAATATATATAAAGTTATACCTAATTTACCTAGTTAGATAAATCTCATATTCGCCTCATGTGTTTACTGCTGCCAAGTTTTGTTCTTAGACTTTTGAAACTAACATCGCTGCCTACGTTCCGCTGATAATAAGCCTGCCTGACGTCGCCAACATAATAATAAAACATCTGAAAAATTAAATAAGTTTGCAATAGTTAAATCTAAGTCCGTGTTTCTTAACTTTGGTGTTAGATGAGATTGTTCTAGACTGAAGACGATACGTTAAGGTGAGTTAGTACAATAAATTAACACTAACATTTACACTAAGCATCTCGGATATTAAGACAAGTATGTCTGTCCTCTACTTGTGCTAACCAATAGATGACGGTGATGCGAGATTTGGACCATTTCAATTAATGGGAGGCAATACAATGTTCTAACATGCTTTATATTTTGTAAAAATGAGTTCTAATCATAACTCTATTAGTGTGTGGATTTAATATTATAAACTGTTTCATTCGAATGATTATATCCTTAATTCTGCTAATAATTTAACTGTCGAATGTAGTCGGTCATGTACTTGTTGTTCTAGAAACATTTTGTTTCTGCTATACATACTAGGTACGTAGACTCTGACGCATAATAAATAATTATAATTAAGACATTAAGAGACAATTCTTAAGATGCTTTCGACATTGTAAAAATTAGCAGAATTGGGCACCAAATATCAGAAAAATATAGGGGACTTGACAAGTGCCCAATGACGTTAGTCATAGTGAATTTCGCAAAAAAATTAAGATAAATTAAAAAACTATATTAATACCTTGCATTTTAATTATTTTGTTCTAAATTACGGAGGTGTTATTAATACTGGTGAATATCTAGGGTCCATCCTGCGTCGTCCACGATAACGAGTCAAATTGATGAAACTATGTGTCTATAGTTTTGTAGATGGGACAGGCGGCCATGTTGTAAACGACGGAACCTTACGGAGTCTGCAGGAAAAGCGGTGGCATTAAATACGTGAACAGTTAATCTTAGCTCCTGAAATAATATTAAAGAAAAAATATATTACATACGTATTTAAAAGTTAATCTCATCGAGCAGTGTAAAATATATATAAAACTTGTGTAAGTATCTAAACCGATCCCGCTAGAAATGTGTCGTGTCTACTAAATGGATGTATGTATCATTTTATATTTGCGTTTAAAAGCGTGGTGACACTAACATCCCAATGCATAATAATATAAACAATACATTAAATTCATTAGATATTTAAAAATGTAAATTAGTTACAATAAGCGTACGTTTTAGAGGAATATGTACAGCTTTACATCAACCCCATGAAGCAAAAGAAGGTAAAAACAGATTTCACGCTAGCAGTGGACAAAGACGAAATTTACCAAACCCACATTTCAGAACTGCAATAAAAATAAACCAACGCTGTTATAGACTTAACCAGCATGCTACATTTGAACAATCTGAAGCACATACAGAAACTAATTTCCACTCATTTAATGAAAAAGAAATAATTAATGTAGGTAACGAAATACTGTTCATGCTGTTCGGATTGGTTGCGTAAAAAGAAATCGGGCAGAAGAGAAATCACTTTTCCACCTGAACATTGCAATTATTAAACTCAGTGCTGTTAAGACAATGATTAGGATGGTGCCGGTTCTACCACGATTTTTAAACAAATTAAATGTGTGCGTTCGTCTAAGTGGTTTGATTGTGTATATGTATTATAGAAGTGTCCTTATACCTAGCCTACAAGCGTGAAATTTAAAAAAAATCCCTGACAAACTATCCTAACAATCATTTGGGCATGAAAAGCTCTAACTAATGATACCTACTTATTTAGAAAATATTATATTAGGTTAACTTATTTGTATAAATATTATCTTATGTTTAACCTATGTTATATATTTATATTTGTATATGTATATTTCATAAAGTATTTGTATTCCGTAATCCATTTTACGAATTTTATAAGTACTATCTATCTTGCATGCTAACGTGTTATTCCGTCTTAATATAATTTTCCTAAATTCCTTATATAATATTGTTAATACATAACCTTATGAGATCCTATTAAACCTGAATTATTTAAACTTAATTTATTTATGTTCAATGGTGGAGAATACCTTTTCGATTTTTATTTAATTTTTACTGATCATATCATATCACCTGTAAAAACGCTAACGTAAGAAATAAATGCCGCACAACAGCTATTTTATAGAATCCTAGCAATGCAAGTCACTAAAACTATAAAAACGAAAACTCCTGCTTATTACTCTAATTAAATTTAGTTACTGTCACTTGTTTAATCCTTACAAAAATCCTATTATAGGCTTAGTTACCAGAGTATTCGAAATATTCTTTAAATAAATTCAACGCAAACCTACATCTAATGCCGCTATATTATTATGAATTATACATATTATATGTACGTATCTATTAGTAGTATTTTAATAACCTACGTACCTTCCTATTATAATTATATAAGTTAGCGTGCCCGTTTGATTAACCCTAGGACCAATTCTCTACCTAGCTAGATGTGGTTGGTAAAGATACACAAAGAAAAAATAAAAAAATAAACCTAATATTCGGTGTTTTATATATTATATTTCTTATTTGACCTTCTTCGCCTTACATCGATACATTATTGCCAATAGTAGTGACATATAGCCGATCTTTTATATAATACTATCATTATTTCGTATTATACGAATTAATTCTAATTTCTAAGTTGTTTATCTTATATATAAAAGTAAATTCATGTTATTTCATCATCCGTAAGCCGAAATACAAACGAGTAAATGTATTTCCTAAAATAGTCTTTGTGTACCCAAACGAAGACGAAGAGGTATCTAGTTCAAATGCAGCAATACTCAAATGTGAAAAAACCTCATAAGATATTTTAGATTTCGAATGTGGATAAAGAAAACCTAATAAATGCCAATTGAATCATAATCGATCGTCTATAATTTTAACCGTGATATTGTAATCTCAGAAAACGAAATAGGCAGGGATGCATACTACATACCTACTTCGTATTGTGGCAGCACCTTAATACATAGTTAGTTAGTATTTTAAAACAACGTGTTCAGTATTGAACCTTTTTATGACACCAACAGACTTTCAAAAAACGAACCCTAAACCTCTGTTCAGAATTTTGATCACCTGCTATCCAACCTTATACTTACTAAAATAGTCGCAATATAAACTTGACAAAATAAATAAATTAGCGTAGTAACTGTGTGTTAGTATTTTATTGATCATAATTAACGACGCAGCAGTCATTTTAATTAATTGAGTTGTTAATGTTATATTGGTCCCAATATCACGTTTAAGTGGTGTTTCGCAGACTTTTTCTTTAAATTGTAAAATGTCATTTAAATTAAATTGTATGTCATTCTAAATTCTAAAATGTCATTCTTTAATAATAGATTAAACTAGTTAAGACGTCATGGTAATCTAAATCCATAAAAATATAATGTATATTTTATATCATAATTATTATATTTTGCAGGAATATGTCCCTCTTTCGTGATATTGTAATAAAAATAAAAATTGTTTACGCTCGCGCGAAAACGTTTTTTTATAGTAGGTATAAATGTGAATTACTATTTTATAATGTTGGTGTAAGTATATTTTAACTCCGTGCAAAATAATTGATACGAATAAATACATATCTGATTTTCATTAAAGCTTTCAGAATAAATATAATGAAATAACGGTAAAATTATTTTAAAACTGTTAATAATAAATTGAGTAAGTACACCTGCGAACAAATTCTAATAAAATATAATTAATAATGTTATTTTATTTTATTATAATTAATTGCTTTGGTTACTGAAAAACTTGTATTATTGATACGTTTTTAGTCAATATTATAAATATGTAAATTTAAATAATAAAATATATATTAGGATGTAACAAGCGAAGTTATAGAAGTTTTTGTATAACATTGTAATGAGGTACCTATGTATTTATGAAATGAGTCATGAGAGTATCTAAAACACGTTTATAAAAACGTATTATAAAAACGTTTATGAAAACTATTATCAGTTGTATGGTTGTTGATAAAGTATATTTATACACATACAAATGAATGTTAAAGTTGTTAATGGCATCTATACGATTAATAGTTACGAATACGATTAATATTTAGAGTTAAACGGTTAAAATGATTTGGCATGAAGTCTAAATAGTGTAATAAATTAAAACTATATAGAAATCGTTAAATGCTGTTGCATTATTTCGTAGGCACACTGTTTGACGTATTATTATAATAATTATAGCAATACAAAATAAAAATGGAATCTAATTTAAATAATATGTATTAAATTTTTATTGTTTTATTCATAAAGCGTAGATGTCAATGGAATAATAATGAATATTGTAAGTAAACAAACCATCTGTATTGCAGGAGAAAGTATTAAAGATGATCTTTATAATTAACTTATTAAATCACTGTTATTAAGTAAGCAAATTAATACGTTTGCTACTAATAAACTAAAATAAAAATTGGATTTATATTTAGATTAATAAATATACCTAAAGTGACTCTTAATATTTCTGCTCACATAAAAATAAATATCGTTATTTTAAATTAGGTACTTAATCACTTTTCATTAAAAAATAGGTACTTATTCTATAACATAGATTTTTAAAAACAGTGCTTAAATTTTGTACTTAAATTAGTCATAAATAAATTAATAAACGATGTTCACAATTGTTGCAGTTATTGAACGGTATATATGGAAAAATAGATGATATTTTAAAATTAAAAAATATTAAAATACAGTTTAAAAATACACAGTTCAACATCATTAAGCCTAAAAACAAGTCCTGGGGTATATTAACTTAATTGAATAGTAAAGTTCAATATTAATATTATATCGAGATAAAAATTACTCAGTAGATATTTAAAATCAGTCGTTTTAATAATTTTGTGGCCTGTTAATTGTGACGCATGTGATTTATGTAATTATAAATAAAGTAACTATAAAATGTATGCAATAATAAACCTTAGCAAAAAGTGATTAAGCTTTTTTATATTTAAGTTATTTAGCAGGTAAGTAGTCTAACGACATTAAAACCTTTGGGTACAATAAACTGAAAAACATCAATAATATTTTGTAAAATATAATGGGTACCTAACCGTTACCGATTACTGTAACAAAATATAAAAAATGAAGTTTGTTTATATATTACTGCCAACAATTTCTGCATTAATTAAAATAAAACTTTTTAAATAATAATTAATTATTTACGTATGGTCAGACAGACAATATAAGACAATTATTATCACCAAAAATAAAAAATATTTTTTACTCGATCCAATTTTAGTATTATTTTTAGTATAATAGGTAATGTCATTGTGTTCACTATTTTAAATCAATCCGAATATATTTAAATTAAGGAAAAAATCACTTATTATAACATCGGTAAAGTAAAATAATTAAATAATCAAAGATACAACTACGAGCACAAGTGCTTACTGAACATAAGATAAATATAATTTATTAAAAAGAATAACACGCATAATATAATTTGCCATAAATATGTATTTAAGTAACTAACAATTATGTCGCATAATTTGTAACTATTATAAAACAAAAAAAAATGGTATTCAAAACAATCAACGCCGTAAATGGTATCAGGATATACACGATAGGTATACGGTAGGTACGGTAGGCACGGTAGGTTTTAGATATTGGACCACTTATAATTATTTAAGTGTATTATCCATTTGCAGAAATCCAAGAAAACTTGTATTGCGTCGCTTATATCATTAAATCGAAAAAACTTTGCTGACAAAATCCATGTAGTAAGGTAAAAACCTTGATATTTCATTATTATTTAGTTTAGTTAGTTGTAGACAAATTGTTATAAAACTATAATCATTTTTACCGAAAACCTGATTAGTTTTAATAAAGCTAGAATTTTTCTTCAGCATGAAGTCTCTCAGTTCTTGGCTATAATACACACAGTAAGAAGAATAAAAGTTTTTAACCTTCAGTTTATTTTCTAATAGATTTAATTTAATTGGAAAAACATATTTCCAGAGGTAGTAAATACGCAACATCTTAAAATAAGGTTTCAGTTTCTGGGGAATTATGCACTAACTACCTTATTAAAAATAATCTTTTCCTTTTCTTAAACGTACATTTTTATTAGTTTTTCTTTTCAAAAACATATTAATTGTTTGATTTTTCGTAACTTATTTCATACTAATGTTTTACCTACCTATTTTTAATTAATTTCATTTTTCATCATCATGACTTCTGTAAAATACCTATTTAAATAGGTTGTCGCTTGCACCATATTGTAACAAGTTATTATTTATTTTACCATTTAACGCAATATTTTAAGCTAAGGATAAGTCGCGTCATTGCTGTTCATAATCGGACCTAGTATACGCATTTTTATTTAAGTTAACGTTAGTTAAATAACAACATTCTTACATAATATAAAACAAAGTCGCCAAAATGTCTGTACGCGCATAACTTCCGAATGACGGCACCAAATTGGATTATTCCTTTTTTGTTGTGTTCGGTATTGCCAGGACAAAGTTTGTATGAAAGAAAATTTCGGAGATTATAAAAAAAAATTGCACCCGTGCGAAGCTGGGGCGGGCCGCTAGTTGAAATATAAACCAAACCTCAATACGCTAACCATCTCCGCTTGCTCTTTGTTATCATTATTCAGTCTTCAGTCAGTACCCACTTGAACATGCTAATTGTATTTCCACGAATTATTATCCTGAATAACGTTTATTATTATTATCTTTTTTTCTTTTGAGTAAGACGGGAATCATCAAATGACCCCTCCCGCTCTGGGTGGAGCGGAATGGGAGTGTCAGACTCTTACTGACTAAAACCCATCCATGTTCCTTCCTTAGCCCTTTATGTTCCGGGCCAGCGGTAACCCTTTCGGACAATCCCGCTGACATTATTATTATCCTTATGGCTCATTACTCTGACCATCTTAGCTCGTTCATTATTCCGTCTAACATAAGTTTTTACCACTCCTTCACAAGCATCCCATTTGATATCTGATCTACTAATTAGTATCCTCAATATCGTTTACTAAACCTCATTACTCTGATCGTCTCGACTCAGTCTTTGCTATCATAATTCCGTGTATCATCAGTTAATACCAATCTGACTTGAATATCCTATTTGAATTACCTATCTACGAATTATTATCCTTTTTAATGTTTATTTTACCTCATTACTCTGATCGTCTCAATTCGTTCTTTGCCGTCATTACTCGTTTTATCGTCCGTACCCACTTGAATATACTGTAATACATCTACAGCATTAATCCAACGCATAGAATCAATTCCCCCCTAAATCAAGTCCATCATATACCAATTCCAACCCAAACTTACAATATCTTTTTCCACATCTGCTAATATATAATTTGTTTGTTTTGTATAATTATCCCGTACGTTTTGAAAACTCTGAGAAAAACCCTACCTACATAATGAAAAAGCGTTTAATACTAAGTTTCTTAGTCTTCTCACCCGTACTGACTCCATTTGGGTCGTTTAAAAACGTATTACATTATCCAAGTCAATTGGAAGAATTTTTCATTATTTGCATGACTAAACATCAAAACACTCTCTATTAGGAAAATTCCGTAACTCTAGGTACTTAAAAATTAAGGCCATAGACATAATTTATTTACAAGGTACAGATCAAAACGTTGAATTTTAGAACGGGTCGAAAAGCGTACTCTTGGGTGTATTCTATGGCGACTGTGTAAGTCTGAGGCTAATGTAACTTTAAGTAAGATGTACAGAAGTTGTTGGTGTACCTTCCTAAATAAATATATTATTATTATTTTGAAGTTTTACTAAAATTATAATCAAACCAATCGATAAATTCAGTCTCAAACCTTACTTTTAAAATTCGGCAACGCTACTCAAAAAAGAGATAGTTGGTGTACCTTCCTAAATAAATATATTATTATTTGAAGTTTTCTCAAATTATAACGACGCCAACGGATAAATTCAGTCTCAAACCTTATTATTAAAATGGTTTATATTCCGATAATTCCGCAATGCTACTCAAAAATCGAGGCCTTATATTTGAAGCTTTCTTAAAATTATAAGTACGCCAGTTGAAAAATTCAGTTTGAAACCTTACTATTAATATATTTTACTCGTATATTCCGTAAACTCCGAAACGCTTCTCACGAGGTCACTTACCTATTATTATTTGATGTTTTCTAAAATTATAATCACGCCAATCGAAAAATTCAATCTCAACCCTATTAAAATATTTTATATTCCGAAAATTCCGAAACGCTACTCCTTATATTTGAAGCTTTCCTAAAATAATAATGACACAATCTTAAAATTAAGTCTCAAAACCTTACTTTTTATAAGTAATGTATTTTATAGATATTTCTAAAATTCCGTAACGCTACTTAACAATCAAACGCCTTTCTAAGTTTATTACTCATTCTAATTTTATTAATTTATAATTGTAATCACGTCACTTTAAAATTCAGTTTCTGAATCATAGTTCTAAGTTTCATCCTGCCTACTATACGAAGTTTTCGAACCTAACTTGAATGTTCTGCTCATCCTGAAGCACTAACTCTTTCGCTCACTGTGACGTGGAAATCTATAAAGACACTTTCACCGGCTTATTGTACTTAACTAACCCGAAATATTTTAAATTTATTTTTGTAATCAATTTTAAAATTCAGCCTCCAAATAGTAGTCCTAAGCTTCATCCTGCTTACTATACGTAATTTCCAATTCTTACTTGAATGCTCTGTTCATTCTTTGGCACTAACTAACTTTTCCGCTAGCTGTGACATGAAAATCTATAAAATCACTTTCAGCGGCTCACTGCACTCAACTAAGACTAAACTTCTCATAAAATTGATAATTCTATCACACCGTTAAAAAGTTAGGATTCAAAGTCTCCTACGTAGTTTTCTTCTCACCCTTGGGCCCTATTTACATATTATCGCTAACTGAAACCATGCCAGTTTATAGAAACACTCTCACCAGGTCACACTTCAACCCCTGCTACCACAACACACACAACACCAACAACCTTCTAGTAAGAATAATTTCATTTACTTTGGATACATCCCGTAGGTACACAATCAGCTCTTCTACAACAGTCTCTAACACATGTCACGACGCTCACTGAATCTTCATATTAAGTCTCCTCTCTCTTTGAAATCAGTTACTTATACGTCTGCTAATATAGCATTGAAATCCATCCTACATGTGTTTCTTAATTAGCTGTTTTGTAAACCTCACACGTTTCACAACGTAAAATAGAAATTAACGTCGACATCACAGATCCAATTTAGTGTGTCTTCCTCGTTAAAGTATATATTTTTTTCATGTATGCCAAATCGATTATGGTTTGCTGTCAGCAAACTTTTATATTGCTTTATATTAAAAATCCTAGCCACATAAATTGCACTCTCACTTATTAACTGTGTACGTAAATAGTTTTTCTACATTATTGGTTTTAATTTCGTCATTTCCTAACCCACAATAAATCACTTCCTACTTTGTCACCATGAATTTCGTCATCACGAGTAATAAAATATATATTGCACCATAATGTGTAACTGCAAATTATCTTACTGTATTGCATCTTATTTGTTTATACATCTTCATTTTTCTTCGTTATTATAACGATAACTTCTTGATCTTGATATTTCTTGCACCGTTTAGTGTTATTATTATCATTATTTCATCTTCATACTTCTTTGTCAATCAAGAGCAATTAAAACAGAAAACCTACATCGATATTCCTTGCACATTAATTTGTAACTATGATCTCACTATTGTGTCGTCATGTTTCTTTATCGTTTATTGTATAGATTTCATATTAAAAATCCTAGACACAAACTAACACTATCACTTAGGTATTAACTTTGTACGTAAAGATATTCTTTTACATTATTGGTTTTAACTTCATCATTTCCTAACCCACAAAAATCAATTCCTACCTGTTACCATTAATTTCGTCATCGTGGGTAATAAAATGTATATTGCACCATAATGTGTAACTGAGAATGATCTTACTGTATTGTATCATTTATTTATATATCGTCATCATTTCTCTTCACAACCTATTTACTGGGTAATACGACACTCCTTACTGACCTCCACAACCCATTTACTGGGTGATAAGACACACTTTACTAAGATCTAACGATTGCTTTTTGATTCCTCTTCTTAACACGTTACGTTCGAATGTGCAAATTATTGTGCGGTCAAAATCAGATAGGTACTTATACGTCTGCTAATATACCTTCCTACTTTTGTTTCTTAATTAGCTGTTTTTTACTTGCTATAACGCAAAATAGAAATTGGCCTACCTATTACCTATTGTGGTATAACTAGTAATTTTATTTTAGGTGCATCGTCTTCACATATTATTATTATATAATTAATGTATGCAAATATTGTAAAACATTTTAAAAGAGTAACGGTGGAGTTTCTTGCCCATTCTTCTCCATACGAAAACTACCTTCTGGAATGGGCGACTAGAATCAATTCTATTTGTTGTAATTTCTGACGTTCAAAAGTGCCTTTTATGTGCCTATTTGAAATAAATGCTTTGACTTTGACTACATTCGTTACTGTCTTTTTCGTTGAATAAAATATTTTTTATGTCATTTATGCTAAATCGATTATGATCTGCTGTCGTAAAACTTTTATACTGATTTATATTAAAAATCCTACCCACTGAACACCTAGCACTATTACTATTCACTTTGTACGTATAGTTCTTCTACATTATTGGTTTTAACTTCGTCAAATCCTTACCCACAAAAAATCACTTCCTAATTATCACCACAGCAAAAGAGTGGAACTCTCTACCTGCGTCTGTGTTTGCGAGCACATATAACCCGAATCTCTTCAAAGTGAGAGTGAACAGGCTCCTTCTGGGTAACCTCACTCCATCGTCGACTTTGTCTCTATCACCTAGACGAGTCAAGAGCAAACCCATTTCAAATAATAAAAAATTTCGTCATCATGAGTAATAAAAAATAATTATATATTGCACCATAATGTGTAACTGCGAATGATCTTACTGTATTGTATGTTATTTGTTTATACATCTTCATTTTCTTCGTTATTATTACGATAATTTCTTGATCTTGATATTTCTTACATCGTTTGGTGTTATTATGATCTCAGTATTTCATCTTCGTACTTCTTCCTCAATCAACGACAATTACAACTGAGAACCTACATAGATAGTCCTTGCATATTAATTTGTAACTATGCTTGTTCATCATTTACCAAAAATATCCTATCTCTTGCATCATAATATGTTACTATGATCTAACTCATCATCATCATACACCTAAACTTTTCTCAACTATGTTGGGGTCGGTTTCCAGTCTAACCAGATGCAGCTCAATATCAATACCAGTATTTTCCATGGAGCGACTGCTTATCTGACCTCCACAACCCATTTACTGGGTAATGCGATACCCGTACTAATCTAACTATTGCTTCGTAATTCTTCTTCTTAACACGTAACGCTCATTTGACCGGAAAATCTTATATTTTGCAATATAATGCTACTATTATTTCACTATTGCATGTCTATGCTTTTTTCTGCTATTAACTATCATTTTCTGAATATCCAATATTGCTCGTTTCATATATAATAATGCATGAACTCATTATTGAGATATTTATTGATAATTAAAAAAACCTATTCTCTGCTTCATAACTTTAATGTCTGAATTGCTTCTTTGTGCCTCTTCGTGATATCAAACCTCCTTCCTCCATCCTTTCTTTTAACTTTTATTGTACCGTGGTATTAGATATGAAATTACTAATACATCTTGATTTCTCTTGTTTATATTTCAGTTTCCGATTACCTTATTGTTTCGTCATGCTTCTACGTCATTCAATAATCCTCAAAGAACATCTGGCATCGTATTTCATCAGTAATTCTGATATTTATTAATTTTCATTTATCGATATAGATATAGTTATGTCAACAATTAACATATAATAATTCGCACTGATGAGCAGTGCAATTATAAGCATATATACTCATATTTCGCAATATTTAATTTAATCCAGCCTTTTCATCATTACGGCACCATGTGCAATCATTATCTTATATTAAATTCTTATCTCATAAATCAAATTTGTTGTTATATTCGGATTCCAATTTCACATAATTGTGATTTTTTATTTAATCTTATCCCGAATTCAAAGCATTATAATTTGCAACCTCAACATCTGCTTTAGAATATCAAGTATTTGAAGGAGCATTGTTTGGTATTGCTGATATTTGTGCAATATATGTGTATCATCCTAGTGCACTGCCGCCTACTTCTTGTTCACGTTTACATGATGTTGTGCAAGAATCCTTGGTCTTTGATTAGGTACCATGATTCATCATTACTCTTATGATTATCGTATACGCTTAATCCATTTCAAATTTGCGCTTAATATTTGATTAAACATTGAATATTTATTTCATATTTGTGCTGTGTACTTTGTCGTAACATTTAGATTTCAATTTCATAAGTATATAATAATTATGCCTTCAGTTTATTTTTGAGTTTTCTTAATTTTCAATCGTAATAATTTTCACCCTCAACATCTGCTCTAGAATATCAAAGGTGCGACGTTACCTTGCTATTAGCGATATTTGTGCAATACATTTGTATCATAATACATAGTTTACACTCACCTACTTCTTGTTTAAGTTTGCATGATGTTATGCAAGAATCCTTGATCTTTGATTACCATGATTCATCATTATTGTTATGGTTACCGTATAATTATGCTTATTGTTTTAAAAATCCGTTTTGCATTTCTGCTTTATTTTTGATGATATTGAAATCAATTTATATTTCATATTCGTAGTCAAGTCTTTTCTACGTATCGTATTTTACTGTTGCACTCATATTTTTTTTACAAGCTCGTGTTACAACAATTCGTGTCTCTTCTGTGTACTTTGTCGTAACATTTGGATACCAATTTCATATAATTGTGCTTTCAGTATTTTTTTTATTTTACTTAAATTCAAATCGTAATAAGTTGCACACTCAACATCTGCTCTAGAATATCAAGTATGTCACGTTACCTTGCTTGCTATTACTGATATTTGTGCAATACATTTATATCCTAATAGTTTAGTTAAATTCAAATCGTAATAATTTGCACCCTCAACATCTGCTCTAAAATATCAAGTATGCGCCGTTGGCGTTGTTTGTGCAATACATTTGTAATTGTATCCTAATACATAGTTTACTCTCACCTTTTCGTTTACGTTTGCATGATGTTATGGAAGAATCCTTGGTCTTTGATTACCTTGATTCATCATTATTGTTATGGTTATCGTATAATTATGCGCATTTTTTTTTAAATGTTTCGTATTTCCGCTTTATTTTTGATGATATTGAAATCAATTTATATTTCATATTCGTACTCAAGTACTTTCTACGTATCGTGTTCTACTATTGCACTCTTATTTTTTTTACAAGATGTTGTAACAATTTGTGTATCTTAGGTGTACTTTGTCGTGACATTTGGATTCCAATTTCATATAAATGTGCCTTCAGTATTTTTTGAGTTTACTGAAATTCAAATCGTAATAATTTGCACCCTCAACATCTGCTCTAGAATATCAAGTATGCGACGTTACCTTGCTATTGGCGATGTTTGTGCAATACATTTGTATCGTAATACATTGTTTACTCTCACCTACTTCAACTTTACGTTTGCATGATGTTATGCAAGAATCCTTGGTCTTTGATTACCATGATTCTTCATTATTGTTATGGTTATCGCATAGGCTTATTGTTTTACAAATACGTTTCGCATTTCCGTTTTATTTTTGATGTTGTTGAAATCGATTTATATTTCATATTCGCACTCAAGTCTTTTTTAGGTAACGTATTTTACTGTTGCACTCATATTTTTTTACAAGCTCGTGTTGCAACAATTCGTGTCTCTTAGGTGTAGGTACTTTATCGTAACATTTAGATTCCAATTTCATATAATTGTGCCTTCAGTATTTTTTGATTTTACTTAAAAATTTAAATCGTAATAATTTGCACCCTCAACATCTGCTCTAGAATATCAAGTATGCGACGTTACCTTGCTTGCTATTACTGATATTTGCGCAGTATTAAATCCTAATAGTTTACTCTCACCTACTTCATTTTCATGTTTGCATGATGTTGTACAAGAATACTTGGTCTTTGATTACCATGATTCATCATTATTCTTATGGTTATTGTATACGCTTATTGTTTTAAAATTACGTTTCGCATTTCTGCTTTATTTTTGATGATATTGACATCAATTTATATTTCATATTAGTACTCAAGTCTTTTCTAGGTATCGTATTTTACTGTTGCACTCATATTTTTTTTACAAGCTCGTATTGCAACAATTCATGTCTCTTAGGTGTACTTTGTCGTAAAATTTAGATTCCAATTTCATATAATTGTGCCTTCAGTATTTTTTTTATTTTACTTAAATTCAAATCGTAATAAGTTGCACCCTCAACATCTGCTCTAGAATATCAAGTATGCGACGTTACCTTGCTTGCTATTACTGATATTTGTGCAATATTATATACTAATAGTTTACTCTCACCTACTTCATTTTCATGTTTGCATGATGTTGTACAAGAATCTTTGGTCTTCGATTACCATGATTCATGATTATTCTTATGGTTATTGTATACGTTTATTGTTTTAAAAATCCGTTTCGCATTTCCGCTTTATATTTGATGATATTGAAATAAATTTATATTTCATATTCGTGCTCCTGTCTTTTCTATATTAAATAGATTTTGTTAAACTCTTATTTATTTTACTAGCTCATGTTATAAAAATAAATAGGTAAAATTAATTATAAAATAACAATAAATAATAACAACCACGAAAAAAATAACATAATTAAATTTTAGATAACAATTAGATTGAGATCACTTCTTCTCTTCCTTAATATTTAGCAATTTTAGCGTATTCGATCCGAATTCAGATACATTTCTTGACAGTCAAGTCCGTTCTTCCAATCTAAAATTACTTTAAACTTGTTATTTGTACGTTGTTTTGGTTATAAGTTATCTAGCAGCTAGCAAAAGTAACAATGCTGACATACAATCGTAATTGCATCATATTTTTCAACGGCAGACCATGTCCTTGAGCAGAACAGCAGACTGAATCTTAATTTTAATATTCCGTAACACAGTTTTCGTTGTAAGCATCAGTAAGTAGTGCTCGTCTGGTAAAATAGATTGGTCTTTATTCTTTATTGACAAATATGGCATTTGGCAATGTTTTCTGCGTTACGTTTCGATAAAATGACGATTATATTAGAAAGCATTTTGTAACAATATTATTTCGCTCCTTGCACCACAGTCTGCAATATTCAGTTTCTCTTAAATGTAATAATATTCATAAAACAATTGGTAGGTATACAGTTTTTCGAGTATGGCATTTTATACATAATCTTAAAATTATATATAGACTGAAAACCACATTTACATATGATCAAATACCATATAAAAAGAAAATCGCTTAACATTTTATAAACGGAAGGTAATGGTTAGATGTCTTGCTTGCTTTGCCTTGCACTTTCATTTTGCAATAACAGTAATAGCTTGATTCTACGATAATTAGTTTCATTCTACGAATATTTGGTCCAGTTCGAACCGATTCAGTAGTTTGGTCTTATTGTATCGGTTAAAATTGCGAAACATAAATCAAAAAACTTTCTGAAATAATTTTGCAAGTTGTCTTGATTAATCAGCACTAAACATTATTTCACGGATTAAAAAATCCATCAAGGTTTGATTCATAAATCATTGTTGTTTTAAAAACTCTTCTTAGAGACCAGTTATCAAATAACCTAAGGATTTTCATCTCTGCAATCAAAATATCTTCATTAACAAATGAGATATTATGGTGGTTCCAAGAATTAATGAAAACGTAACCGCTTGATTATTTGCAATCCATGTAAAACGCAATATTCCTCATCTTTAATAATGATCTTCATACGAGTAGCAATTACGAATCGTAAATGTATGTTTTCCACGTTTTATAATCCGTAAAACATGACTTCATAATTTTCGTATTCAAGGTTTATTGTCATTGTAATTAAAATTCATTAATTTTATTGATCTCTTGTTTATATCGAATATATTATTGCAACTATAATTCCAAATTCCGTACTAAATAGACATTCTGTTTGAACACCTCTTGGGTTGGTTACCATTCTATGTACAATATTCAAACCTAATGCTATGTAGTAAAGCTTCTTTTGCTTATCAATGATATTTTCTAGCTATATTAGATTCTTATTTCTAACTTTCATCAGGCTTCAATTTTGTTTAATTTGCTCTTACTCGTAAGTAGGCATTACATATTGCATAGCTTTCGAAGCTTTTATAAGTCATATAAGTACTTAATGTTAAATAAATGAATTCTCTCACTTATTTATACATATCCTAGCTCATATTAAAAAATTTCGAGCCTCAATCCTTTCTCTCTCTCTCTCTCTAGTAGTTTTCAGTTTTCTATTTATGTCTATAGTAACTTTTCCATTTACCAATCTGTGTTTATTTTTTTAACTTTCATTCTTATTTGATTGCCTTCTCTTTAACTTTCAATGCCGATATTGCAAAATTGAGCCTGTCTGAGATTACAACGCTTACAAAATAAATTATTCGTACTCCAGTGATTTATATTCTACATTTTAGAATGCATCTCGATTTATTTGCAGTTCTTGCGGAATATAACTGAAATAAGTCGTTTATAAGCAACCTTAATTGGTTCGTGTTTATTGTTATCTTTCATCATGTTATCATTTAATTACTACAGTATATAGTTTCACTACCATGTTATATTTATATCCTTCTCTACAGCTGTTGCTGCGTAATGGATTTTTATCAAGTTTAGCTATTTCAATATAAAATTCGTTTAATACAGTAATCTACTGTTTCGGTTTTCTATTTTCGATAACTATTGACGATACGAATTTCTCACTTGCTTAATTAACTTCATTGTTCTTCAAAAACAATACTATGTTGATCAAACTTTTCTTTGTTGTTACTATAATAGCCTTGTGGCATCTGTTGATCTATATCAGGTCTATTGTTCTTTTCCTCTACGACTTCATTAATGGTGACTTATGTTTCAATAGCTTTAATGTCTTCACAATTTGCTGTGCTAAGTACAAAAACTTCAATTGCATTTCTCCACAAAAAAAAATTATTATAACGCATTGTGAGACGCGTGCAATCATTCAATACAACGCCGCAATTATTTCCGATAGTCTTTTGAATGCAGTATGATAATAAATTAAAAAGGCTCGGTTAAGGTGCCTAAGGTATAAACTTATGAAGGGTACATACCTACAGCTCACATTAAATTCCGTTCAACATATTCCCAATCACTTGTTAATTTCACGAGACATGCAAAATTCCAAATTTTAGGCACGTACGAATAGAAAATACTTCTAGCAAATTGTTACTAGCCCATGCAATCAAATTGAAGCCTAAACCGTCGTAATATTCAGAAGGTGTCGATGAAAAGCAAGCTCCGTGGTAATCTTTATTTACTCGTTGGTAAGTACATAATAAAATGACAAGACATCACTACACATCACCCACATGCACTTCACATTGAGAAACAAGAAAACATGGATAGATTTAGAATTTTGAAAACATCCGCCACAATTTCTATATTCTGAAATTTCACTCCACATCTCTTCACTATGGGGAATCTCACAAACACTTGGGAAGCTAAGCAGAAACTACTACACTTTGAAAGATAGACTGTATGCCTACAGGTATTGTAGTTAATAAAAATAGATTTCACATAAAACCAACCACAAAAACTAAAAGCAATCACGATACTTCAACAAACACTAAATGTTTTAAAATATTGATATATAAATTGCTCCTACTGAATTTGATTTTTGTTTTTGGTATTGTTTAAATGATAGATAAATTTTCGCGACACTTAAATCTTGAATGCCTGCTTCTTTCGTATCATGTTTATTAATTTATACATTATGTTTGCTGCCATCACCAACTCACCATGTTAACTTATCCTAGCTTGTTATGTGCTATCATGCTCTGACTCCTGTTATTTTTTTTTACATATCAGCCTAAACATAATCACTGAATATAATTATATGCTCCTATATTAATAAACTCTTTGTTAAAGTTATACCTGCTACCTATATCCTAATTTCTATCTATCTATCCCTAATTTACCTAAATTAAGTTCGGTATAATTTTTAATTTATATCTTATTTATCAATATGACACTTAAGGGGTCACATAACCAGTTTTAGTGACGAAACAAGTAAAAAAAACTTGTCTAGCTATTTGAGGTTTAAACTTTTTTCTTCAGGTTTTTAGTATTTCGTAATTTTATGATTTCTTGTAACACAAGTTAACACAACTTTGTTTTATAATAGCCAACGGCTTCAAACTAGTGTTTTTGAACACGATTCTTAAATAGATATTATTTTTCGTCATTACACGAAATAATTATAAATTCAACACTTTGAATTCAACTCGGTTAACACGAAGCATTATAGATTACTAGCTAACAACATACGAGATCTAATTTTAATAAAAAAGAACACAAACGTAATACAAACGAAATATTAAATAAATAGGTACGCAAAGCTTTAAATAAAGCTAAAAACATAGATATCGACAAACAAAAGGATAAAAACAACCTCAAGCTTACAATGAATGCAAGACATGAATAAAATGGAGTGCTCAACGAGAAACTAGTTAACTTTACGACACACAACACAAACTCGTGATCAGCTTAACCTAACATTCACTGGGGATTGGAATCCTCTCAAGGATTGCTTTATATTAGTGACGTGTACAACGCAATTGGACCTACCTATTAATTAAAATGGTGAGCTACATCAGTGCAAATGGTGCAACAGTACCAAGCAACGCTTCTAAGTTTCTATTTGTAATCAGATCACACAAACCCCAAATGCGGTGAAAAACGAAGAACTCCGAAAGCAAATGCTCAGTTTTGTGTTAAATATGATAAAGTACAGTATGTTATTTGACTAAGCAAACTTCTTAATATTATCTATTAACGAACAACCAGCCCCTAATGATATGTGATATACATTTGATTCTGTACAATTCTTATTGATCATAATTATACGCTCCTTAACACTGGAATAATTCTTCAAGAACATGTTAATGTTATATATGTATATGTACAATCATGGCAAAACTACTTATGATTTAAATATTTAAGTCAATGTGAGCTTTAAATGTTTTAATAACACGGGCTTAAAATGAATAGGATCCATAAGCTTAAATAATTTTTAAGAGTAATAAACAAAGTCATCAAGTATGTTTGATTAAATGTTTATCAACAATAACATAACGCACTAGAATTATAATTGAGGAAAACATAAGTACAACTGCGCAAATAATTAGGTTACCACATCCTTGTATTCGTTAATTACAAATATTATTTTCTAATATTGTATATATAAATAGTATCAACACCTGCTATAGTCAACAAAACATACATATTATTTAACGATGTCTTCGGAAAATTCCTATGTGAGTAATTTGAAAATAATTAACATCTACCGTGGAAAAATTTGTCGTTCCAAATCCTTAATAATTATAATTCTTAGTTTTAGTAAATTAATTATTTATTATTAATTAAGTATATATACAGGCATTTTATAATAATAATATGTCTTATTGATAACATTAACTTTATTTGATCTTTGTTGCCAGCTTGCGTTTACGCCATAAAATTTAAACTTAAAAAACCACTGCATTGCGCGACACGTTCCTGTAACATTCAACATTAGCCCAGGGTACCAGACTTTACGCGCAGGAGAAACGCCAGTCTAAAACCTCTCTTAGTTTCCCCTCTATCCTACAGTTTCCTACGCAACGGAAACCAAAGTGGGTTTCTTGTCGAACACTTTAATAATCACATCGTAGATAGATACTTAGATTAACTTGCGTAGTAAGCACCAAAAACTTAAAAATCACTTGATAAATAAAACCTTGCAATTTGAACACGGTTCTAGACTTTACGCGCAAAAGAAACATCGCCAGTCTGAAACCGCTCTTAGTTTCCCCCCATATCATACAGTTCCCTACGCAACCGAAACGTCAGTGGGTCCCTTTTCAAACACTTTTTAAATCGCATCGTAGATAAGTACCTACTTAAATTAACTTGCGTATGCGCCAAAACTATAAAACGAAACTTGATGAACAAAATGTTTGCCGTTTTACACGGTTCCAGACTTTACGCGCAGGAGAAACGCTAGTCTGAAACCGCTCTTAACCCTATTCTAGTGTCCTACGCAAAGATGTCATTTTGAAACCACATCTATTCTGCATTCTGCTAAAACACTTTCCTAATCCTAACAAAAACTTCTGTAATTGATAATTAAAACGATAGTTAGATTAAAGAAACAAATGACGTGTAACGTGTAACCGTACCTACTCATTTTATAAAATCTGAGCTATAACGTTTGTTCAACAGTTTCATTTGAAACTTCTTATACTTTACACCTGAGTCAATGTGCCATTTTTGCTCCTTTCCTTAGATAGATAGATCGAATTCTCTTTATTATGTACACTATAAAAATAACAGATATAAATGTAGAGATAAAAACCTTCGTCCTCCTTTCAACGTTACTTAAATGAACTTATTTAATCTTTGGTACCGCGACGCATTTTGAGATAACGGGATTCCTCGCAACACCTTTCTAATTCTAACAATACGTACAAATGCTTTTTTACACGTACCTACCTAAGTATCTTGATTTGTAATAAAATTTGGTACGATTCCAGCTGCTCTACCGCGTAAAGCTACCATCAAAAGTGATATTCTATTGACTGAGAGAACACAAATTCTTCTCACCTCAATTCTACCGTTTCTTTTTGTCTGTTTTCTGCTTTTTTGGAGTTATCTTAATTTTTAAAATTATACGGCTTCCAAATATTTTTTAGTTTTGTTGTCTCGATGAGCTACAAATCGCCTGTACCTACTCAAGAGGGTAGGTTCCACTTTAAATTAACAAAACTATCAAAATTTTGTACCTATGTATTATTACGTAATGGTGCCCAAGAAAAAGGCTGTGCCTAGTTTAGGACCAACGATACCCTACCTCCATATTGTAATTTTGAATGTTGTAATAAACGATTTTTACATATTTACTTTTAAATATTTCAGTATCTTTGTCACTAAAAGCACTAAGTAGGTACAGGTACTGTTTCTTCCCCATTTTGGATGACAAGGGTCTTTCCAAAACACTTTTCTAATCCTGACAATACCTTCGGTGCTGCATAGTTATCTACTTAAAATTAAATCTCAAGCGATGCTAGCTGTTCCGTCAACCAGAACAAAATTTATAAAGATTCCTTTCTACCCATTTCACTAAGATATCCTATTGAGAGAGAGAATACTACTAGAGATGCTTCTCAAATCAATTCTACGTCTATTAACCAATATCTGTAATGAGATATAGATTTATCAATTACTTTTTGCCTGTTCTACATTATATTTGCAATTAGAATTACATATTCCGCTTTCAAAGTTTCAGTTTCTTTGCTTCTGAAAGCACACTACTATTTCTTTCCCGTTTTTGGATACTTTCTAAAACGCTCCTTCCTAGCTTCAATACCTGTCTGAGGCACACAGATACGGTCCTACAGCATTGGCATTTCTTTAACAGCCATAGTTTCGCAAATACAATAATGTAATACTTAAGTAAGTATCTAAAATAGACTACTTATCTCATCTTTGAAATTACTCCGCCTTTCTTCTAACATTTTTAATGTAAATGTTCTAACTTTACGGACCCGACACCCATTTTAGAATCACACAGAGACCCTTTTTAATTTTTTTTCGAATAAGTCCCTTTCTACGCAAAATACTGAGCTCCGTATTGAATATCTAATCCTAACAATAGTGTTGTCACAGGTAGGTAAGTATCGACTTAAAATAAATTAGGGTCCAGCTGTTTTACCGACCTACGTCAACATTATTCAATAAACCCACTACAGCTGCGCGGATGAACCCCGCCCTGCGCAAGATGACGTCACCCTTTTGGTTCAACATACGTTTAACATTATAGCTATAGTTGCACATTGCATGTTGCTATACCTACTTCATTTTAATACACGGAATATAATAACTACTAATACGCATAAAATAATTACACACAGTTGTTCCTCAAGGGAAACAGAAATTAACAACGAATCTTTTTAAACGTATTTTTTTTAATAACCCTGGCTTATTTTGATCATTATCTATATGAATTTAATATTATTAAAACAGAAACGAATAATCAATATTAATTTTCGGTGCATGAATACTGATGTGTCGGGTTAGAGCAGAGCATTATCTAAATGCTTGTGAATTTATAGATAATATTTTCATGTCGGCCCCGACGAAATATGCTATCTATGAAAATATTATTTCTTAATGCAATTTTAGCTCGTGGCAATTTCATTTGCGGTCTGACCGGTAAAATAATGTAGATACCTACCTACTTAATTGAAAACGTGATAGCAGAGTTTATTGTAATTTGTAAGTAACATTACAGACGCCAGCACATCAAGCTACAGCTACAATCTGTAATTTTTTTTAATAGGTTTTCAATTTTATCGCTAAAGCATAAAGTTCAATGTTGATTGAGAAAATTTTAGTTTCGGTGGCTTGATGTGCTTAATGTGCTAGCGTCTGTACCGATAAATTCCGTTTTTATCTGCCTTAATAAATTTAGGTACTTAATTGTTCCTACTTAGATAATTATGTTTAGTTTTAAGTCTCATGTTGAGATAACACCTTCCGTCAATTTAATTCCGCTTTTCGTGACATACTAAACGATGTATTTATTAAAATGTGTATTCTTGAAGTTTAGTTACCTATTTAAATTACTTATCTACCTACCTTAAAACATCTTTGTTTCCTAAATTAGCCTCTCCGACCAAAGGGTCGGTAGGGCGACCGAAAAATATCAGCAATAATCAAGCAAGGATATTATACGCGTAGGTAATTTCCAACAAAAACTGAAACCGCCTGAAACCGCCTACTAAATAAGTACCTACTTAATTATTATAATGTTAAAGCCGAATTATCCGAAATATGCCTATTTCATTAAGTAACATGGAAAATTCCATTATCAAGTCTTATGCTAAAACAATATCAGCTGGTATATAGTCGATAAGCGATTATAACATTCACAATAAACAAACGAAATGAAGGTCAAATAAGACGCCATTTTGGACACCTATGTCGGCAAATATAAAACACCGGTTTAAACTGATCCTACATCGAAATATTCGAAAAAACACTTATAATAATCATGTAACACGTAAAATATAACTTTAAAACGACACATCAGGAAGAATTAAAACTAAATGAAAAAGAAAAACTAAAACACAACCACATCATGGCGTTCTGTGACGCAATTTCAAATAAAACGAATTTCTGCCAATATTATGCAAAAATTTACCTAATAAAAACAAAAGTATAATAAAATAATACCTTACCTTACATCTTATCCTTAAAAAAACGTCTTCCCCTGCTTTATACAATCGAAAATAAGAGGAACTACGCAGTACTCGTCAACCGGGCGACGACTCCGCCATTTTATGCGCTAACGGGACTTGCCACCTCTTTAGCTATACTCCGTACTTTAATATACATTTTTAAAACTATTTTATTACTCGGTATATGCCTACATTTTAAAGGGCCTGACTGGTCCTACCACTACTCAATCCTAAAATACATGGTTTAAACCGAACCTCACCACTAGACTTGGAAAAGGTATCTCAAAGAAACCCCCCCGCGTTTCAGTTTATATAGCCATTGCGTCAGATGCAGTCCCCTCAGCCCACTTTACTATGCCGCCAAGTTTGAAAGGCCCGATAACACCGCGATGGTTCGAGGGAACATAAAAACACTCTGAATAGCCGGGTAATCGTTCTAGAATGTTCTTTGCCGCATAGTAAGGGATGGCATGACAAGAAAGAACGAGATGACGATATGTATTGATTTTATTTTCCAGAACAAATGTCCGCAGAGCCACCGAGGATGAAAGAGAAAAAAGATAGATATTGCGAGATGGCAATATACTTAGGAATGTTCTAGAATCAATAAACCCAGCCGGTGTTGGCAGGGTTCGTGCGTGACTTCCCCTAGTGGAAAATTTTGCGATGACCACGCCTAATGCCTGCTTAAGTTTTATCGTTACCACGATTTGTCATTACACAATTACATTACACAATTTGTCATTTACCCCCAAACTGAATCATTTTTAAAATATTGCTAATCCATTGCTTCATATGTTCGAAAAAAATTGTCTACACAACAACACATATAACGCAATTAATGTTGTTGAACTATCAAAATGAAAGCCATTGATACTGATAATTTGTTATGCAATTACCCTGCAGTTTCAGTTTTCATTTCGATCAACTTATATAATACTAAAGGTCAAATCGGATAAGGGAAGATCGGAGAATAGTCATATTATAGCCTAGATTACCAAAATGATAATTATAGTTTAACTTACTCAAAGCTGACCTCTGATGCGTTAATGGTCTTCCAAACTAAAGAGCTAATTAAATTTACCGATATACTGATAAATATTAGAAGGATTGAAGTTTGAACAATTCATGCCTTCAACATGAAGCCATATTACCGTAGGCCTAAAAACAGATACAAAGAGCTCAGGTAAGAGCTTTTTGTAATAAATAAACACCACATCGGATACGCTTTGGAAATTTTAACGTTGTACTGATGCCAGCACATCTTTTGAATTATGCTTTAGCATTATGCTTTATGCTTTAGCAATAAAGTTGAAAATCTATTAAAGAAATTTGACAGACTGTAGCAGCTTGTTGTGCTGGCGTCTGTACCTAGTAGCATTCAGTAGGATTCTGCCGCTGTAGAGAAATCCTCAACACTCTGAACACGCTCAACACTAATGTATGAAATCCTCATATTATTCCTAAGAGTGTTTTCACTATTACAAAATATTGTAATAACTCCTAGCAAAACAAAAATAATGGAATATGAAATATATTATTATGTACATTTATGTATTTCATTAGCAGCTCATTGATGGCAATAGGCTCGCCCTCGCCCCCAATTTTATGGGCAAAATGTGCGTGTATAAACGTGCATAACTGTTCAGGGATTACAGAAGTGATGTTACGTTTTGGTGTCATTATTATGTATAATTAAATAATTACAGGTCGATCGATCAGGTTAAACTACGCTTGCCGCGGTTGGTCTGTGGATGGGTGACCATCTGTACATAACGAGAGCAAAATACTGGTATTCAACTGCATCCGGTTAGGAAGCCGACTCCAACATAGTTGGGAAAAGGCGAGGCAGATGATGATTATCTATACCTACCTAGTTTGTCTTAATATTCGCTATTTACCAAATTTTTTTAAGTTTTTCCATTCGATTCGGCAATTATTGCACAAAAATGTACTGCTAATAAGCAATTAAACACTATTTAACCATAAAATACAAAAATATAAAACACGACGAAATTCAAGTCCATGCTAACATCTAACACGAATTTAACACAGTTTACCACGTTATCAGGGAATTTTTAAAAGCTGGTATTACCATTTATTGCTTACTCACTCTTAATGACATCGTTCTATCCCTCTCTCGAACGCTGATTGGTCAACAGAAATAAAACCTCGAGAAAATTCTTTCATGGAACGAACCTGATTGGATCATCGAGTATATTCTAGATTGTTCTTCAACGCTATTGGCTCCATATATAAAGGGGCGACGAGCGCGGCAATGCATTCAGTATTTGAAAACACAACCGAGCGAAAAGAACTCCAAGAGCGGTAATACTACCGAACAAAGTTTACGCAGTGAAGTGAACAAAGTATCCACAAGTGAATTATCATCGAGTTTACTATTCAAGTTTTAAAAGAAGAATAATATAGAAGTGAAAATGCCAGCCATCGGAATTGATCTTGGTACTACCTACTCGTGCGTCGGAGTGTGGCAGCACGGGAATGTGGAGATCATCGCCAACGACCAGGGCAACCGCACCACTCCATCATACGTCGCGTTCACAGACACAGAGCGGCTCATCGGCGATGCCGCGAAGAACCAGGTCGCCCTCAACCCCAACAACACAGTGTTCGATGCCAAGCGACTCATCGGCCGCAAGTTCGACGACCCGAAGATTCAACAGGACATGCAGCATTGGCCCTTCAGAGTAGTCAACGACTGCGGCAAGCCTAAGATACAAGTCGATTTCAAGGGAGAAAAGAAAACGTTTGCACCGGAAGAGATCAGCAGCATGGTGCTCACGAAAATGAAGGAGACTGCTGAAGCATACCTCGGCACTACAGTGCGTGACGCAGTCGTCACAGTCCCAGCTTACTTCAACGACTCACAGCGACAGGCCACCAAAGACGCCGGAGCCATCGCCGGACTTAACGTGCTGAGAATTATCAACGAGCCCACAGCCGCCGCCCTCGCGTACGGTCTCGATAAGAACCTTAAAGGCGAACGCAATGTACTCATCTTCGACTTGGGTGGTGGCACGTTTGACGTGTCCATCCTGACCATCGACGAAGGATCTCTATTTGAAGTAAGGGCGACTGCCGGCGACACACACCTGGGAGGTGAGGACTTCGACAACAGGCTCGTCAACTTCCTCGCCGACGAGTTCAAGCGCAAGTACAAGAAGGATATGCGAAACAACTCGCGTGCCCTACGCAGACTACGTACGGCAGCTGAGCGCGCTAAGCGCACATTATCATCAAGCACAGAAGCAACCATCGAGATCGACGCGCTGTACGAAGGTATGGACTTCTACACGCGAATCTCTCGTGCACGTTTCGAAGAGCTGAACGCAGACCTGTTCCGCGGCACCTTGGAACCAGTTGAAAAGGCCCTTAAAGATGCGAAACTAGACAAGAGCTCCATCCATGATGTTGTATTGGTCGGCGGCTCCACTCGTATCCCCAAGATCCAGAGCATGCTGCAGAACTTCTTCTGTGGCAAGCAATTGAACCTGTCTATCAACCCGGACGAGGCAGTTGCCTACGGTGCGGCAGTGCAAGCAGCTATACTGAGCGGAGAGCAGCACTCCAAGATCCAAGATGTGCTGTTGGTGGACGTGGCTCCTCTGTCACTCGGCATTGAAACAGCCGGCGGCGTCATGACCAAGATCATCGAGCGCAACGCTAGGATCCCTTGCAAGCAGTCGCAGACGTTCACCACCTACTCGGACAACCAACCGGCTGTCACCATCCAAGTGTACGAGGGCGAGCGAGTTATGACGAAGGATAACAACCTACTCGGCCGCTTCGATCTGACTGGTATCCCACCAGCGCCACGCGGAGTGCCGAAAATTGACGTCACCTTCGACTTAGACGCAAACGGCATCCTCAACGTATCCGCAAAAGAAAACAGCACCGGTCGTAGCCAGAACATTGTCATCAAGAATGACAAGGGCCGCCTCTCACAGGCCGAGATCGATCGCATGTTATCGGAAGCCGAGCGTTACAAAGAAGAGGACGAACGCCAACGAGAAAGGGTGACAGTTCGAAACCAGTTCGAGTCATACATCTTCAGCGTGAAACAAGCGCTAGATGAAGCTGGTGACAAGTTGAGCGAACAAGACAAGCAGGAAGCACGAAGCCAGTGCGATGAAGCACTGAAGTGGCTTGATAACAACACGCTCGCTGAGAAGGATGAGTACGAGCATAGATTGAAGGATCTGCAACGTGCTTGCTCGCCCATCATGAGCAAGATGCACGGAGCCGGCGCTGCTGATGCGGGTGCAGGACAACAGTACAGACAGCAAGGAAACAAAGGGCCCACCGTTGAAGAGGTCGACTAAGTGCCCACTTTAGTGAAAATACAAAAAAAAAAACTAAAAGTTCTTAGTGTTCCTAGAAACTCAGTGAAATTAGACCTGATCTCTAGTCCCACCAGATTTGCATTTCCATATTGTGAAAATAACCTAGATTTTAAGTTAAATTATTGTAATTTTAAGTTATGTTTAAAAGATCATGTGCTGAAAAATAAATAAAAATATATTTTTTAATTAAAACTTATATCTTTTCTTCTTATTCACAACACCAATTTCACACCACACCCTTTACACACCAAATATCTTTGATCAAAACAACTATCTGTTATAATTATACTAATAGCCATCATATCACCAATACTAGGTAAATCAGAAATCAACACAAACACATAGATAGAATCCTCTCTCTTTGTATGTATTTACATGTACATCCTAAAAATAGAAACCATTTAATTACTTACACGCATAAAAAGTAAACACGCACAACGTTATTTGTTACGATGGTGCATTAAAGAGTATATCTGTCTGTAAACAATTGACTGGTAGGTAGGTACACAATATCTCTTGGTGACTCATGTTAACGAAAGCTACAACGGAGCCAAAACTGACAAGTTTATAAAACTAGACAAATCGTAAATCATATCCTTATTACAATTGCTGCAACTATAGGAAGAATACTACCTTACTTAGTGCTATTAGTTAATCTGTAGTAAGGATAAACTGCATTGGGTTTTGCATTACCTATCCATACCTACTAAATATTATAAATGCGAAAGTGTGTCTGTCTGTTACCTCTTCACGCTTAAACCGCTGAACCGATTTATATGAAATTTGGTATAGAGATAGTTTGAGTCCCGGAAAAGGACATACGATACCTTTTATCCCGATATTCCCACGGGATCAACACTTATGCGGGTGAAACCGCGGGGCGCTGCTAGTTTCTTATGTGTAATGTACAGACGCCAGCACATCAAGTTACTACAATCTGTCAGATTTCTTTAATAGATTTTCAACTTTATCACTAAAGTATAAGGTTCAAAGTTGATTGCGAAAATTTGACAGTTTCGGGTAGGTTGATGTGCTGGCGTCCGTACCTATAAGTGTGTTGCCCCGTAAATGTTATGATGACATTAATATTATGATTAATATACATTATATAAATAAACATCAGGCGCTCTTATTGAAAGTTTAATATTGTACTGCGTCACCATTCCGTTATAGATATAGACCGTGCACCAGCAAAATACATTAATAATTCTGCCCAACACTTTATAATATCGACAATTCACATAAAAAGCTAAATATTTTTTTTTTAAACCACGACGGTTAAATGTAATTGGAAAAGGATAAAATAATTAAAAAACCCCCGACTTAAAGAATTTATGTAACGAGACTAAAATACTAAAACAGATAAATTCATATAGCAGTCGTGGGACCTCTTAGATTAGAAGGTGTTCCACAGAACGGTACCCCGACTACCATATGAATTTATCTGTTTTAGTCTCGTTACATAAATTCTTTATTTTATCCTTTTCCAATTACATTTAACCGTTCTGGATTCATTTCAAGCTTTTTTCTTTAAAGAGCATATGTTCATTATACATATAAAGAGAAGAGAAGATATGAAAACCGCATCAAAATCGGACTAGTAGTTTTGGAGATAAATGGCAACATTGGTTTGTACAAACAAATGTTGCTGTAGCGCCCCCTGGTGAGTTGTCACCGTAACCTATCGGATTTGATTGGTGCATGTTCTTACATGCACCAATCAAATCCAAACTCATCACTGACCTCACCGTATCAAAATCGGACTTGGAGATAAATCGGTTTTGGAGATTAATGGCAACATTGGTTTGCTCACACATCCTCTCACCCCAAACGCATATACCGTCTCCGTACCGTCGTCGTGGGTAAAAATATTAAGTTTCATTGCCCTGTTTTGTAAAACGTAGCGAATAACCTGCGTACTCAGGGTTCCATACCACCAAAACTCATAACATCACTCTTGACTCTGCAAAAATTTCAACTGGCTAGTACTGCGGATAAAAAGTTATAGTCATGCAAGGCAACAAGACAGACGGACATCACGGACATACGGACAGACAGATGTAATAGACCGTTTTCACCCTTTTCATACCTACCCTAAAAACTAAACAATTCGGTGAGCAATGATCACCGAAAGTCGCCGACGACGGGTGTCTTTGCTTAGGTTTAGTTCATCGTAAACGTGATAAATTATATAGATGCGGCGTAGCAGCGTAGACGCGACGTTAGCCCGCGTAGCGTCATAGGCGCGGCGTAGCCCTGCGTAGCAGCGAAGACGCGGCGTAGGCCCGCGTAGTTGCGTAGACACCGGCGTAGGCCTGTGTAGCAACGTAAACCCGCATAGAGACGTAGGCGTAGTCTCCGTAGAAAAGAATCAGTGTATAATTCGTTTGATGATGAAAAGGTTTTTTGAATTCTTGAACACTAAAATAAAAGCTTGTAAAAAGGGATGATGTATCATTTTAATACAGTACATCTATACCGGGTGGCAGGGACATCTGGCGCGGTGGCGCCCAACCTGTTACCATGGATTAAGTACATGATTCTTGACCCCCCCGCGTAATAATTTTACGTCGGTTATTTTTACAAAAATGAGCTATTTTAAATGTATGGCAGTTGTGTGGCAATTTTTTTGGTTCAACAATCATAGTCATATTTCGGCCAATTTATACACAGCCTTAATGAATAGGGAATATGCATGATTTTTTTTTATTTAAAAAATTAATCCTCATTCATGTAATAAACAGTTTAGTAAAACTGTTTTTCGGATAACTATGAAATTAAAAAAGATATGAGCCATCGATGATTTGTTTCTATCTCTTTCTCGCAAAACGAAATTTAACACGGAGTTTATATGGCCGTAGTGACATGTGACGTCACAGTCTATGTCGGATCTCTCTGTCTAATTGGTGTGTAATCAATAGTTTTAAATGCTCATATCGGCCGTGTTTCTTGGCCGATTTTAATTTTAATTTGACTTTTTGTCATCTCTACTACGGTATTTTCATATTTTGTTAATAAATGCCATGAAAAAAATTCATGCATATTCCCTATTATGACCTAAGGTATAACAGATACAGATGGTAGGGTAGTGGTATAACAGATAATATAACATGAGGAAGGTCCTCATGAATCATCACTCCGTCCATTGGTGAAAACCGAATAAAAGTCAAAATATAATATGGATGAAGAAGACTTATTTTTATTATAAAAAGCTCGAACTAGTTTGAGAACCCCGGTCCGCGGGCTGACCGCCCGCGCCCGCGCCGCGGACCCTGCGGCAGCCACTTGTATGAACGAGCTACGGCGTGAGATGCCCGCGCGCTACCCGCGCCGAGCAGCCCGCGCGCTCCCGCGCCGAGCAGCCCGCGCCGCTCACCGGGCCCGCGTGCCTACTATGGACACTCAAAGGAAGTTCATATGTTTGAGTTCGCCACGCCGCCGGCCGCCGCACCCGCCCCGCGCCCGGTCCCAGTCTGACCAAACACTTGACAGACGCGGCGGACTTTGTTTTATAATATTTAGTGACAGCGATATTTAATTCAAAAATATATTAAATTAATGGTAAATCTAAATTTGCACGAAAAGATGATTTAATTTAAAGAGAGAAAGAAAGAAAATACATTTATTTAGCACAGACTAAAAGACGCATCAGATTTCGTTTGAGTTATGCGGTTGTTAGCCGAATACATACTAACTGGTAAAAATTACTATACCTACATGCATTTATGAAAATTCACGCAGGCAAAGTGCTGAGCTGTTTGGTTGCAAATATTGTACCGAACACAGACACTTCACTTTTTGTAGTTTATTTCCTTACCACTGAAAACATTCTGAGGAAACCGGCATTTCCTAGACCAAAAACTCAATGATATAAGAAAACATCTGGCATCGACCATCTCACACTGGGCCCACCTTGTGGTTTACTCCCCTCACTTGTGTCCTAGCACTGGGAACATTGGAGGTTGATTATACTGAATTTTAATTACTACTTTAGGTGATGCTGCCGCCCTGCCATATCAGTCAAGAGTTATAAGTGCAAGCAATAATTGATAAAAAATACAAACCCGATATGGATTATATTTGCATACATTCTCGAATTGAGCGGTTTGCCTTGCCTTTAACTGGGAAAAGAAGCACGTAAATTGCAAATAGTGTTAAAATATAATCGACTATTTCTTCTTTTAATAAAATCTAACTAAAGTGTGCATTACCAACACATCACTAGGAAAACTATGAATGACAGCATCTTGACATTGACACTTGACAGTTGACATTACAGTCGACTTTTTGATTCACGTTCTTTCTTACAGCTTTAATTTTATTTAATCGCGATAAACGGAGGAAGTGTAATGAGTGTTTGGTGCTCGTGGTCGTGGTATTGTTACGTGTGTGCTCATTAAAAATTAAATGCTGATTTATAATTAAATCGATAAGTGTAAACTTCGGAAATGGCGCCGAATTTTAGTAAAATTACTTCACGGACTGATGTGAAAATTGCGTTAGCAGCCTCTGCAGCGCTAAGTGCCTGGGTAATCAGGAATTCGCTGAAGTCAAGGTTAGTTAAATATTTCATACCTATTTAAAGTTTTATTGTTCAATATTTATAAATGAAGGAGATACACAGTAATACTGATTACAGTCCATTGTAAACTATTTACTATCAAATTCTACTTTTAAAAGTTCAGCCGAGTTCGCTCATTATCTGATTGTATCAATAACATAATTCATAAATATAAATTGCTGTTTCTAATTTTTATTCAATAAATAAAAAAATGGTTAAAACTTATCTGAAAGATGATTAAACTTCTCATCCATCTAGAAAGTGGAGTGGAAACATTACAAAATGTTATTGTTTCTCAACAAGCTATAGGTCAATAAAAATCAAGTACTTTATGTTACATTAAAATATTCATTGCTGCATCTTATTCAATTTTATGATTAAGAAAAACTTATACGTGCCCAACTGCTGCAAATTGGTTCTTGGAGAGTAGAATAGAATAGAATAGAATACTCTTTATTATGTACACCATATAAATTACAGACATAAATATAGAAACTGTACAAAGGGTGACACAATGGGCGGTCTTATCGCTAAGAGCGATCTTTTAAAGACAACCTTAGGATGGATTTAAAAAGGGGAAGGACAGACAAATATTGTAGGTAGTCCGCGGTGTAGCATTTACATAATACAATAAATACATACATATAGTATATTATACTAATCTAAATAAATATATACACATACATATAAATATATCCATATAATAATAAATATGAAACAGGAGCAGAGAAAATATAATAATGATGTTTAAGGAGAGAGGAAGTGCTTTTTTACCATAATTTTAAATGTGGACAAAGATTGAGCACGCCTTACCGACACGGGCAAGTCATTCCATAACCGTACTGCTTGAACAGTAAAAGATTTGTCATAAAAACTGGTGGAATGCATCGGCATCTCTAGTCTCAGGTTTTCCGATGACCTCAGATATCTATTATGTGTGTCATGAAGGAACTTGAAACGTTCTTTAAGATAAGTGGGGGTTTTAGGATTAAACAAAATACTGTAGAGCTGAAACAAGATATGAGAATTCCGGCGAAGACGTATAGGAAGCCACTTGAGCTTTGTACGAAATTCTGATATGTGATCATATTTGCGCAGGCCAAATATAAATCTTATGCAAAAGTTTTGAAGTCGCTCAAGTTTATCTAGTTGTGCCTCAGTGAGATCAGGATAACTGACATCAGCGTAGTCAAGGATGGGAAGTAAAAGGGATTGTGCAAGCGCAGTTTTAGTGGCAGTTGGAAGAAAGTTCCGCAATCGTCTCAGTGACTTACCAGATGCAAAAATTTTGCGACTTACGTCCTGTAGCTGAGGACCCCAAGAAAGATGTTTGTCGATCCAAACACCAAGGTTCTTAACCTTTTCGCTGAATGGAATCGCAGTTCCGTTAAATTGAACCTGGGGAAGCTGCGACCAGTTTATCTTGGGGATCATCCTTGAGCTGCCAACAACAATGAGTTGAGTCTTCGATGGGTTAACCTGCAAACCATGCGCCTCACTCCACTCACAGATTGAAACCAAATCCTTGTTGATAACATGAACGGCATCAGCCAAATTCAAGTAGTCAGCTTGCTTATAAATTTGCAAATCGTCTGCATAAAGGTGGTAGGAAGAGAGAAGTTTTTTGGAAATGGAGTTTATAAATATTGCGAAAAGTAAAGGAGATAAAACGCCACCCTGAGGTACACCGGCAGAAGTATAACACCACGAAGAGCAAGACTCTTCTATGCATATACGTTGCCGGCGGCCATACAGGTAACTAAGAAACCAGTCAATCGCCGTTGGAGATATGTTAAGCGAGCGAAGCATACCAAGCAGGATATCGAAATCGACAGTATTGAATGCATTACTAAAATCTAGTAAGCAAAGAACTGTCAGATTTCCTCCCTCCATGCCTAACCGTATGTCATCAGTGATGTTAACTAAAGATGTAGTGGTGCTGTGACCAGGACGAAAACCAGATTGGAATGGATTCAGCAGACTATTCTTACAAAGAAAAGTACTGAGCTGATTGTGGACAAGGCGTTCTAGGACTTTGGAGAGGAAAGGCAAGATGGAGATAGGACGGTATTCTGAAAAGGAAGTAGGATTGGATTTTTTGGGTAAAGGAATGACTTTGGCCTCTTTCCACATCGATGGAAAGGCACCATAGGATATAGAGTAGTTTAGGATATAGCATAAGATAGGAAGGATTTCGTCGAGGACAGGGAGAGCTGCTTTTTATGTCTTCGCAAAAAATATTTTCTTGAAACATTTACTTATAAAATTAAAAATGTTAAATATTATTACTAATAGATATCCTCAATTAAAAAAAATTATGAATAGTTTTGTAATTATAATTCCCATTGTTTAATTGGTTCCAATTTTTAAACATGTTTTAACTCATTTCAGCAAACACAAAAATGTCAAATCAGGGAAATTATCACCTGAGGAACAGATACAGTACATGATTAAAGAGAAAAACAAAAAAGAACCGAAGGCACAAGTTGACGCACGGTTTGTAGCGGAACTGAAGGCACTATGGAAGATCATGGTGCCTTCATTGTGGTCGAAGGAGAGCGGCTTCATGGCACTCATCGCTTTCTCCTTGATCTCACGGTCCATGTGCGATCTGTGGCTTATTCAGCACACTACGCTAGTAGAAGGGTAAGCTTCGTTGTATTAATCTTTTTTTATTGCATAATTTAATATTATCTGTGACAGTTGTTATGGGTAATCAGAAACCTGGAAGTCTGACAACCTGTTTCACCGAGGCGTATTGTATTACCCAGTAACTGGGTTTTGGAGGTCAGATTTTCAGTCCCGTTTCATAAAATACTGGTATTCAGCTGCATCCGGTTAGACTGGAACCAGACCCTAACACAGTTGAAAAACGTTAGGCACATGGATTAATTGTAATATTATCTACAAAAAATATGGTAAAGAAATTAATATACTCTTAAAATTAATTTTATAGAAGAGGCATTATAATCTATATAAGTAAATCAAAGTCAGGTTATAACTCAAGAACGGCTGGACCGATTTTTATGATCTTTGTTTTTTTGGATTTGTCTCTGCCCTGACCTGAATAGCAGAATAACTAAGTATTAAAACATGGGAAAAATTCACGAAAAGAATAATCATGAAAATAATTCATTTTCTCATACATTCATTCTTATTTGTTCTGAGATTATACAAAGTTTGCGATCAGCCAGTAAAAGCATACCTTGAACAAACATTTACTGTTACTTAGTAGTTGAGCTCCTCAAGTTCTAAGTAGTAGGTAGTCTAGTACACGGTTACTGACGAATGCTTGCATTGACTGGACTGGTCCACTCAAATGTGTGTGGTTCTTTTCACAATAGACCACTTTAGACACTAATTTACGATGCCCTCACATGATCTGACCAAGATTATGTCTGGACTTTAATAGAGACTGACTCATTGAGTTTGTTTCGCCGTAGGGGTAATCAGATAGGAAATGTCAACTCCATCTAGCGATTTTTGTTTTAATAATATGACATGTAAAAGTGATTCCAATATCCTGTCTACAGAATACAACATTTCATTTAATTTAAAGTATTTTCCAATTTGCTCTAAAATATACCTTTCTTTTACATTGTATACTCATGTGAGTATAGTCGAAGCATTTATTTCAAATAGGCACATTTTCAATAGGCAATAGGCACTTTTGAACATCAAAAATTACAACAAAATAGAATTGATTCTAGTCGCCCATTCCAAAAGGTAGTTTACGTATGGAGAAGAATGGGCAAGAAACTCCACCATAGTAATAAATTAAGTAAATACCTAAATACTACTATTTAACAGTTACAAAAACTACATATTCAAAATAGCGTTACTAATTAAATTTGCAATGACTAAAATATGTCTACTTGTAAAATTCCAAAGCCACATACACTGTGGGGACTATAGTATGCCAGTATTTTTATTTATTGTTGTTTCCATATTTTATAAATATTATGTTTACACAGACGCAAAGTCAACATTCTCTTAAACTTTTCTAGTATATGAATGATGTGAATAACAATGTTGCTTATCCGGTTATCCCTCTTATAACAGCTAATAAACATACTTGAATACTTTTTATTTGACTGAAAAGAAAATTAATAAACATGTTATCGTAATTCCGAGTCTTAATAAATTTAATTATATCCTTTTTCAAAGTGATAGTTGTATTACAAAATGTTTAATAACAGTTCTGAGTTGCTGTATCAGCCTTCTGTTGCTATAAAAATATTACCGGACAAATCTTAGAAAACCAAAGTAAGTACTTATTCTTTAAAAAGAAATCTTAACAAAGTTATTTGTTGCTATAAAAATATTACAGAGTTACTTTCTCATTTATAATAATTAAGCATTATAATATTACTATGGGGGTTGTATAAACTGAGAAGTCTAGTTTATAAATATTATCTACATACTAATATAAACATTAAATTTAGTTTGTCTGTTTGTTATTTGTATGGATAAACTAGTGACTTGATTTTGAAGAAGCTGAGAGGAATTTTCATCATCTTATAAACAGGCAGAGCCATAGGACATAGCATAACTACGAAAGTACATGATATTACGTGAATTTGAAAGTCTGGAGGAAATCACATACAAAATGTTATGTAAATATTGTGGCCTTTGCAAATGGATTTCCTGTATCTACTCTATGCATGAATGCATGTGAAATAATGTCTTTCCTGTAAATATTTAGTTAAAGATATTTGATTCTCTGGTAAACACGTACAAATGTTTTCTTTTATTAAAAAAAATTAAATATTCCTATACAAGGTGTTAATGAAAACACACGTGACAAAATAACCTCCTTTTTTTGAAGTCGGTAATAATAACAGCCGCACAGGCTGATCGATCAGGTTAAGCTACGCTAGCCGAGGTTGGTCTGTGGATGGGTGACCATCTTTACATAACGAGACCCCTCCGTGCCTCGGAACGCACGTTAAGGGTTGGTCCCGGCTATCATTCGTGGATCTTTGACAGTCGTTACGGGTAGTCAGAAGCCCGAAAGTCTGACAAACAGTCTTACCAAGGGGTATGGTATTACCCTGTAACTGGGTTGTGGATGTCAGATAGGCAGTCGCTCCATGTAAAATACTGGTATTCAGCTGCATCCGGTTAGACTGGATGCCGTCCCCAATATAGATGGGAAAGGCAGATGGTGAAGGTGTTAATGAAAAGAGGTCATTGAACTCAACGTTTACTATGGGACCAATTCTGGAAAAAAGAAAAATAATTACTTACATACATTTTGTTACTATGAGAGTCTTGTACTATTACGTATTCTGTGCATGAACATAAACTGCCGCTTTACTTTCGCTATTTCAGTAGATTTTTTTTATGTTTTTCTCATAGTAAAAGGTGTTCATAATGAAGAATTCAATGTCCCCGTTTCGGATTTTGAGTTATTTCAATAACACCAACAGACGTGTGTCCGACTGTCCGGACGAAACATTTGAGATTACCTAACCAAATTGTATACAGTATAGACGTCTATCGAATAATTATCACGATCGGTATTGTATGCAAAGCAATAGATTTTATTACAGCTTTACTGGTGACATTTCGATAATCGTTTCACCTTGGATTTTTAAACGAATTTGAAAATCAAATTTTATAAGTAATTTGTAATAGTTTTGAAGTAGAAAGAGCTATGAAAACTATAATGTTTTATTTTGCATCATGTATTTATGTGAATTATGCATCCGGCCTTCAGGTTTTTTACCGACTGCAAAAAAAAGCAGGTTATCAATTCAACATGTATGTATGTAATAGTAATACATATTATTGGAACTGCATTATATTCACATATTGCAATCTATTAGGGCTTCCAAACAAATATACAAAATTTTATAGATGTAATAATATGTATGTATGTCCACGCATTTCTCCGCAACTGTTAATCAGATAGTGACCATTTTTTTATTTGCTTACATTTACTTCAACTTATGGAACAGTGCAAGTTTCATCAAAATCAATTCAGTAATTTTCAAGATTGGACTAAACGTGTGACGAGTGTAAGTGTGACGGCCTGGCTTATTGATACGAGCTAGTGTCAAAGGGAAAACATCTCAAAACCTTGGTCAAATTCTAGTGGAATATTTACAAAAAAAAAACTATCACACAAATAGTACAAACAAATATTCCAATTTTAACTTAAAACTAAAAATTACGAAATAAAAAAGCAATGTAAAAAAATTAAACCGACTTCAAAAAGAAATTAACTCAAAATTATGAAATAACTTTAATTTCGGAAGTCGATGGCAAAAAACTAAAACTAAAATACAGATCCCAACACACCGACTTCCGAAATTAAAGTAATTTCATAATTTTGAGTTCATTTCTTTTAGAAGTCGGTTATTTTTTTTAAATTGCCTTTTATCTACAGACTATAAAAGTATGGAATGCTTAGCATTAATTAATACACACACAGGTTCACCTAACAAAAGCACCTAATGTTGCAAATAAAATCAGTTGGTAATGAATAAGCTCTCCGGAAATTTTCACATTCACGAAAGTGGTACAACCTGTAGTTTCTCTCACATTTTTATCCGAATATAAAGCTCTATTTTAACTATTCTGATTTCTGACAATCCTTTCAATGGGTGTATGCGTAAGACAAAACACTGGCTGCTCCCACAAGAGATACAGCGCAGCGCAGCGTAACCATCGCGACGACACGCATCTCAAAAGTCTCATTTAACATTTTTCAACTTGATTGGGCACTTTGTATCGTACGATACCTATTAACATTACGTCATAGTATCTTGTCGTATTTATATGGAACCGGATTCTAATGTTCCTATTTGAATCAAGAATAGCCAGCTACAAATGGAACTTAGTTATTGTATTATTTATTGATATGAGACATCCATCTGATCTGAGAAAGTTAGCAGTCTGAGATAGTTGCGCACTGTAACTCTCATCATTGTAAATAAATAGAATTGAAAACCATACCTTGTCCAGAATTCCTAAATCATTTTGTTGTAAGTACTTAAACTTTAAATGGTTCAAAACTCCACAAGTCTTGATTCCTAAATAAACAAAACCAAATGCTGCTGAAAAATCTGGATGAAGTTGCTAGGAACTTTACAATTAAAGGTAACCTATATGGCCCTTCGGCCCTGCCCTCTTAACCCTCTGAGTGTTTGCCCTATACCCTGTTACGTTGTCGACTAGCATGTCTTATATGTCAAATCATCGAAAGTCCTCATCTATTTTTAAGCAGATTGGGTCTCAGACGCAGCAGGCGTGTCGTTCTCAAAAATTAGTCGAATAAGATTCCTAACAAACGACCACAAACAACACAAATACGTGCGTTATCCGCTGAAACGAATCTCGATCCAAAAATCCAGGAAATGTAAATATGAGTTCGATTTTCATAACGGTGACGATCGTAGCTTTTGATAAATGATTAAAAAAAAACGAAATTTGACTAACAATTAAAGCAAACAAGCTAGGTCACATTGACTGATGAATTACTCGACAAAGTCAACACCTAGCAAACAAAGGTTTAGGATTTCGGTATTATCTGTGAACCTTCCATGGTTTAAATCTCATCATAGCTGGTCGAAGTTACATCTTAATGTTAGTAGGGGAGTTATACAACACGTTATGTAAAATAAATGTTTTGTATTTAGGCTGACCAACGAAAAATTATGTAAGATGAAGGCATAATAATATATACGTTGCAAAAAATAAGATAATAATGGATGTTTGCGCGAATAGTCAGCTTTTGAATAGGTATGTCCGTATAGAATACCAGTTGGTCTAGAAATTTCTATTGGAATACCTTTGCTTCTTTGCCCTTACGAGGCGAGGTGCGAGCCGTGCGGGGAGCGCTGACATCTTCAAAGCTATGTGTGGAGAAGTATTTCAAACTTTTCCATTTGCATGAATATTTGAACGAATTATTAAATTCCATGGAATGAAACCTAATGATCTTTGAAATTGTATTGTTATAGGTCGCTAGTTTTATCAGTCCTTTTTAGGGCTCTGTGTCTGTCATTGCCGCACACCTTTAAAAATCTCTTTATCAATTTCAAGTACGGCATTAGAACTGAAAATCAGTGGTAATACTTGCGCTACGAGAATCGCCCTTACTGCTACGACATAAAGGCGTCAAAATATCAAAACGTAAATTTGTTACAACTTAAGTTTGCCAAGGTCAACATCTTATACGCGGAATTCCGGTCAGCGGGTCGTCTTAGGGGCGGAGTACCTAATTTAACACACTTTCAGTATAGTAAAGCCACCCGAATAATTTTCCCACGACAATCATCCATACTAATATTATAAATTCGAAAGTAACTGTCAGTCTGTATATTACCTTTTCACGCCTAAACCACTGAATGGATTTCGATAAAATTTGGCAAAGAGATAGATTGCATAATGCATTAGGTTTTTATCGACATACCTCGCGGGCGGAAGCTAGTCATTTATATTTTTTTAATTTGTATAGTGTACATAATAAAGAGTAAGTACTTATTACATTTTTATTTTAAATATTATTCCGAATGGGCCCTATCTTGGCCTCGATCACGCCCGATATAAATAAAAAAAAGACCTTCAGAAACAGTTGTTTAACTAAAGTTTTTTTTAGAATTATTTTTGCTTCGATCAATGCACTATTATTGGACTACTTATAATAATTTATTGATCGAAGTGTTTTTTTTAATTATTTATTTATAACCGTGGCTAAATAATACCAGCCGCACAGGTCGATCGATCAGTTAAGCTACGCTTTCCGCAGTTGGTCTGTGGATGGGTGACCATCTTTACATAGCGAGACTCCTCCGTGCCTCTGAAAGCACGGCCTTTGGTCCCGGCTGTCATTCGCGGATCTTTGACGGTCGTTACGGGTAGTCAGAAGCCCGAAAATCTGACAACCAGTCTTAAGGGTATCCAAGGGGTATCGTAGTACCCAGTAAGTAATTGGTTTGTGGAGGTTAGGTAGGCAGTCGCTACATGTAACATACTGGTATTCAGCTGCATCCGTTTAAGACTGGAAGCCGACCCCAACATAGTTGGGAGGAGGACAAATGATGAATTTGTTTATAGAACTAAAAAATACTTAGATTAATATGCTAATGATAAGTGATGACGATATTGTAAGAGATCCTCATCAATAAACTTTCCTTGTACAATTTACCATTTATATGATAATCTGAACCTCGATCCGTGCTTATTTACGACGTCACTCTTGGATCAAAGTCCGTTCTATCGCAATACTTATCGACTTGCCAAAGATAAATAATCGCTAGAACGACCTCAAAATGACCGTAATGGTTTCTCTGCCTCGTCTTGGGCGTTTTTTCTTACCAGAAGCCAAAGTCCGTTAGATTCATCTTGTCTTTAAATATGTAGGTATTATATTATGTTTTTAATAAAAAAATAATTCATGCAAAAAAAAAACACGTGTTCAACCGGCACCCTTATTGCGTACCTAACACACTAGCTATCAATCTGAATAATTTCGAAGCAAATTTTTAATCCATTGCTTCATAAGTTCGAAAAATTTGTCTGCTCAACACGTAAATAACGCCACTGAGCCGGTGTAGTGGATTTAAAGCCTATAGGAAGATAATGTTCCTGCTGGATGGATTTTCGTTTCACTGGAATATTGCACTTATGGAAGTGAGTTTGTTCGTCATCTTATTCTACTGATTTTTCAACGTGTTTAAAAAAATAGATGATGACTTTTATTCATATATTCATACCTAAGTAATAGCTAGTCCACAAGGTGATCAATGAAAGACAAGGTGATAAGGCATAAGACAGGGACAAGGTGGTCAAGACGGTGGTGATCGTGAGGAAACTGGACTCATAATAATATATGTCTGAAATCAGCAATCCGCCTTAAGGCTCCTTCATACAGGCGCGACACGCGATAAAATGGCGCGCGACACAAAGGCACCGCAAGTCACGCAACGAGCGGTGCCTTTGTGTCACGCGCGATTATATCGCGTGTCGCGCCTGTTTGTAGGAGCCTTTAAGCAAGCGTGTGGTTAAATGTCCTTGCCTTCTCTGTATAAAAATAAGTCTGCCCTGCAATGGGACAATAATAGGCTGGTATTAATAATAGTCCACGAGGTAACAGGATATAGGGCAGAGACTTAGAGGATTAAGAGGGCAGGGCCGCATGGCCTACCTCTGGATGAAAAGTTTAGTTACGCCATCCAAGTTTTTCTGGCAATTGGTGTAATTTATTTAGGATAGATGTCGGGTTTTAAGCCTTTTAAAGCTTAAAACACAATGTTTTTTGGAGAAGGGGAGGTGTTCTTTTTTAGCCTATGTTGTCCCACTGTACGGCAAAGGGCTCCCTGTCTTCTTTCCACTCCTCTCTGTCTTGAGCTAGTGTGGACCAGTCTTGTCTATTATAGGCGACAAGCTCCTCCCGCCATATTCTCCTGGGTCTGCTTCGATGACGCCAGACTTTTTCTGGGCCCCACATGGTGGTAGTTTTGGCTCATGACTTGTTCGACATGCGGCAAACGTGTCCGGCTCAATCCCATTTAAGATTTGCTGCTTTTTTGTTGACGTCGGCGAACATAAGAAAATAAAAACCGGCTCTTGCTGTTGATGCGTTGCTGGTAGAAACAATACCTATTACTTATCGAAATAATTTGGTCATAAATAATAGCTCAATGCATAATAGGGTACCTGTTTAAAAGATACAACTTATCTTCGCATAGTAAAGCTAATCTTAATTCTGTTCATGTTGAGATATGACGCATAATCTTGAGCCTAGTGTCATATTATAATTAATTGGGAATGTCAATATCCCCGGATATCTTTAAAACACGTTTGACCTAAATTCAGCAAAATGGCTACCCAGCAATCACTGAGCTTCTAGGATGTTTGTTGCGCCACTTCTTCCCAGCTAAAGCACTAGGAAGTGGTGAACGGCGGGCGTTTTGGGGAACTGTCTTATGTAATTTTGATGTTCAAAAAGTGCTGATTCTCAGTCTAGATTGAATAAATGACTTTTGATTGATTAGAGCCAAAATTTCGAAGATGTGTGAACTCAAACTCAAAACTCAAAGCATTTATTTCAATTAAACCATTTACAGGCACTTTTGAATTGTCAAGAAGTCGGTCAGTCAGAAAATATGAAGCTAGTGACATCTACCAACCCAAACTGTGCCCGCGTGGTGGATTACGGCGTGCTCGAGGAGGCTTGTGTCCCAGCAGACCAGCAGTGAGAACATTATAGGCTAATTATGCAATTTAAATGACCATGACTAATGGTTGCCGTCTGTTGGGGCAGGTCAACTCAAAGCTGGCCGGGTGGCTTTAAATAAAAGCCTAATTTATGATAGACTAGCCTCTGCCCGCGACTTCGTCCGCGTGAAATTTCTTGCTCCCCCAACCCATCGCATCGCATCACCCGCCCGCGCTATCACATCGTTTTCTCTTAGCATTCTTCCTGACCTTTTTCTTTTTGCTCAGCTCCAAAGAGTCCTGGCGTGATTAAGCTTTCCACATGGATTGGACAATCTAATGCAAAAATAATTGATAATTCCAGAGATTAGGTGTTCAAACAAACAAACAACAGTTTGTTTTTCTGTTCTATTAACTGCTAAAGGTAACTTTATTTAATAATAGCTGTGCCCCGCCGTTTCACCCGCGGTAATTTCAGGAAAACACCTACTAAAATCTTGTTGACAAAAAAAAACAACCGACTTCCAAAAAAATACAAAGTGAAAAATAACTTTAATTTCGGAAGTCGGTGTCGTTGGTTCTGTATTTTCATTTTTTGACACCGACTTTCGAAATTAACGTTATTTTTCACTTTGTAGTATTTTTTTTGGAAGTCGGTTGTTTTTTTATTTTTAAGTTTTTATTTTTCACTTTTTAGTTGTACCTGCCTACCCCAAACAAATTCATATAACACTACTTGGTATGTGAATATCAGTGACAGGAAGTTATTGAACACATCTGCCTACCCCTTTCAAAGGTACAGGCGTAATGTTATGTTGTGTGATTGCGTAAACAATGCATACATATGCTATAGCAGCAATCGCGGTTGATTTGCTGGCATTTATTGAAGAGTTCCGTTGTCTGTCTCCGAAACTCATCATCAGATCTTTATGAAATTTAAATTGGTCCTATTTAAATTTCATAAAGATCTGATGATGAGTTTCGGAGTAAAAATATTTCCGGAATAAAAATATTTCGAACAAAAAAAATTTTTGCAAATCCGTCTGTCTACATATTATATGAGGGAGTTATGCCCGAATATACATAAAAAATAAAAAATAGAAACATCCGAATTGAGAAACTCCTCCTTTTTTGAAGTCGGTTAAAAATATATTCCATTACTTTAAGATATTACTTAAGATTATTACTTATACATGTAAACTATGCGACTATATTACTTGTAAACTATGCAACTCCTAAGATATTCATTGAAATCAAATGATGTCAAGGGCAATTTTATTCAAAATTAAATACTTGTGATGAATAACGTATTTATTTTGATAAGGATTAATATCATGTTTATAAAAAAAACCTTCGCAAATAATGCATTAGTTTAGAAGAAATTTGATTACCATAAAAAAGGTTATAGTGAGTAAACCTTAAAAGATAGACATATGCTGTCGCGGACTTTTTTTTAGAACTTTTAAAGGGAAACAATTCCGTCATACATGATTTTTGCGTAACTTTAACCGTTTACGCAGCGTACGCAACGAAAGCTCTCAAAAGGAATATTTTTTTCCCGTTTTTGCATCATTTTTCATTGATGCTCCGCTCCTATTGGTCGTAGCGTGATGTTATATAGCCTATAGCCTTCCTCGATAAATGGACTATCCAACACAAAAATATTTTTTCAATTCGAACCAGTAGTTCCTGAGATTAGCGCGTTCAAACAAACAAAATAACAAATAAACAAACTCTTCAGCTTTATAATATTTAATTACTAGCGACCCGCCCCGGCTTCGCACGGGTGCAATGCTGATACTAAATACACTACAGAAAAACTGTGAACGTTGTATATAAAAACATAGCGGCCCGCAAACGCTACGTCCCGCAATTTTTAAATCTGTAATATCTTCGAAAATATTCACTTAAATCATACGGTGTACAGGGCCATATAGATCTATATTAAATGAACAATGTATTCAAGGTATTTAATTGGTTAAGGATTAATGCTGTATTGGTTAAAATCGCTTCGAAAATTAGCCATTATTTGTCGTAAAAAGTAAATGACAAAAAAAAGTTATTGTGGGTTATCCATAAGAGATAGACATATACCATCACGGACTTTTCTGTAGACCTTTTCAATGTGTACAATACTTAGTACATTATTTTGATAAAACTCGTAGGGTTCAGCCTGCGTTTGCAATGTAAGCGGAAAAAATGTAATTATTTACGACATCACATTAGAAACCTCAAAAATAACAGTACTTCTCCACTATTTAATGGATGTTATTATACATATAAACCTTCCTCTTGAATCACTCTATCTATTAAAAAAAACCGCATCAAAATCCGTTGCGTAGTTTCAAAGATTTAAGCATACAAAGGGACATAGGGACAGAGAAAGCGACTTTGTTTTATACTATGTAGTGATTCAGCTTTATAATATTAGTATAGATATTGTTTCAGGAAGCTTGTCTATTTATTTTTTCAAATTATATATACCTGAGTTCTTTCAATATCATGTACAGACGCCAGCACATCAAGCTACTACAATCTGTTAAATTTATTTAATAGATTTTCAGCTTTATCGCTAAACCATAAGGTTCAAAGTTGATTGGGAAAATTTGACAGTTTCGGGTAGCTTGATGTGCAGCCGTCTGTGCAATACAGATGCAGTCTATATCAGATAGTAAAATCCTATTATGAATTCTTTTCTTTTTTTTTTCATTTCCTTTTTTTTTATTATTTTCTTTTATTTTTTTTTCATGAAAATTTTATTATGTGATTATAACTGTATGTTTTTTGTTTCAGATCTATAATCACAATGAACCACAAGGAGTTTAGAAGGTTATTAACACAATTCTTCATTGCCATGCCTATTGTTAGTATTATTTTATGATTTGTTACATTATTCATTTAAACATTAAAAAAAATATTTATAAAATTTTAAAACACATCATACATGCATAATTACCAAAGTTAACACCCCGTTAAAAACCAAAGACCTTTCAATCTCTGTAATGTGCATATTTTAAGATTTTTCTGCCATCATCAACAATTTATCCCAAAACTAAATTAAGAACCATTTTGTATATTAGATTTCAATTAGGTTCAACCTTTGTCATTTTAAGGATGACAAGGTTAGCTTGGAGCTAACCTTCTAGTCCAGGAAACTATAAAAAAGAATGTTTATTTACCGGGAAAAGGTAAATCAATATAAACAAAGAATTTACTTATTGTTGGTCGCCTTTGTTAGTATTTTTAACGGTATGTAAGTCTTCTATGATCTAAAAAATAAATAATAAAATATGATTTACAAGCCATTCATTCTTTTTAGTCGTAATGAAACTAGATAATTAATTAATTATCTAGCTATTATTACATACACCTTTTTATTACCTAAGTACAGACGCCAGCACATCAAGCTACTACAATCTGTCAGATTTCTTTGATAGATTTTCAACTTTATTGCTAAGGTATAAGGTTCAAAGTTGATTGGGAAATTTTGACAGTTTCGGGTAGCTTGATGTGCTGGCTGGCGTCTGTACAATGACTCAGTCACGACGATAACGATCATTACTTTTCTATTTCAGATATCGTTAGTAAATAATGTACTGAAATGGAGTATAGGAGAGCTAAAGCTTAAACTAAGGACCAATCTTACACTGCACTTATATCAAGAGTACCTGAAGTAAGTATAACACTATGATGGTATTAATTAACCTGATGTTATTTATACAGGGTTATTTGAATATTTTTTGTGTAAACTTCGCAGACGTGACGGTGATGCATATTTAAACGATTAAACATAAGAACACACGTTTCTCGACTCATACTTCAAGTTGAAAACAAATTAATGAAACAAGTAGACAGTTTCGGTAATCATCCACATTTACATGACACTAATATTATAAAGGTTTAAAGTTTGTGTGTGTGTGTGTGTGTGTGTGTGTGTGTGTGTGTGTGTGTGTGTGTGTTTGTGTGTGTGTGTGTGTGTGTGTGCGCGCGTGCATGCGTGCGTGTATGTGAGCGTGCGCGCGCGTGAGAATGTGTTTTGGTTTTCTTGAAAAAAAAAGGATTTTTATATTGTTATTGAATCTATGTCCAATAATTTTAAGTTTTAGAAGCCTATATCTAATATTTTTAAGACCCACAATCTACATACTCTTGACTATCAATAGGTTTTTATTCTTGATGACATATTATACATTTATAAACCAATATCTTATATAATACGACGAAGCATGATGAAAAATCACCTGCTGCTGACTTTTAAGTATATTAAATAGGTTTTACTTTTAGGTATTTTGTAATTTATCGCAACATTCACATCATGAATTTGTGTCTACTTATAAAACAATTAAGTATCTATCTCTATTACCCAAGTACCTATCTCGAGTAATAATACCTCATACATTCCGGTAATACCAGACGATCAGCCGATAGACTTTACACCCAGACTTTGAACCTTAAACCCACGCAAGTCACTATAATTATATGACATGACAGTATAATTTTGATCAAGTACCTACATATACGGAGTTTACATCCATGAACTCCCCTTCTTCCCTTGGGGGTAAGCAGAAACTACAGAACGCCACCTGCTACGATTCTTAAATACTCCTTTTGCCTCATTTACGTTCATACATGCATGTGGTCATACACGCGCGCATGCTCCTATTTTTTGCTATAAATTAATTTTTGATATGAAACAAAAAACGTCCAAGTCACCTAAACCACAGAATAACTAACCTAAACTAAGATATTAAAATAATAATCAATATAAATAAAACAAAGTCACTCTAGTTACACCATTTATGACTCAAGAACGGCTGGACTGGTTTTATGATCTTTGATTTGATGGATTTGTCTCCGCCCCCAATAGCAGAATAACTATTACAACATAGGAAAAAATTCACGAAAGAAAAAAAAAATAAGATAATTAATTTTCTCATACAACATTTAGTGATTCTGAGGCGGTATGTAAATCGGTCAGCTAGTATCTCATAAAAAAACTAACTTATCCATCTATATACCAGCTTATTTGACCTGGTTTTATATTTACCATGGATGAAAAAAAAAACATAAGTACATAACATTGATCTTAAATGTATTCAATTGATAAGAACTCCGATGAAATTGGTGCAGTAAAAGCGACATTTTATAGTTTTTCAATTTTGTTATAAGTAGGGGCTGTAGAGATTATGGTCTGCATGGTTTGTGGCATGCAACCTTTTTGGTAATTATTATGAGATATTGGCGCCGATTCCCTTGTTCGCAAACTAAACTAAATTTAAGCTCAGTGCATCTTTTTCTTTCTATTTCATTATGAAAAGGGCAGAAGATAAATATTAATTTAGTCCTGTCAAATTAATCAGCACCTGACGTAAGTTGACGTATTTTTAGTAGCCAATTTTTTAATCACGTCTAAACTGTCTACGGAGTATCATAATTTGACAGGACTAAACTAATATTTATCTTCTGTCCTTTTCAAAATGAAATAGAAAGAAAAAGATGCACTGAACTTAAATTTGGTTTAGTTTGTGAACAAGGGAATTTGCGCCAATGGCATAGATAAACAGCTGAAACATGAGTTATGAATCAATGTATATCTAATATTATTCCAAATCAAGCTACAAAATAATTACACGTTGGTGTTCGAATCAAGAACCAGTTTACTAACGTATTGCATTCATAAGTAATTACGCATTGATAGTGACCTCTGCTGACACCGTCGATCACGTAAGGAAAGCAGTATATTTTATAAGTATCCGACATTGTGGTCAATGACTGTCAAATTTGATGTAGATGCTTAATTACGTAACTAACTATTTGTATATGTTTTATCGAGTAACAACAAGTATACCGATAAAACATTAAACATAACATTAACAATAATTAGTACAAAAACTGGGTGACTAAATCTTTAAATGATACAATTGCTGAATAGGGCTGCTGGATGTCCCTTAAACCCCTTTTTGGCTCCTCTGGGCTTCAGTACTGGGAGGTGAATAGAGAATATAACCACTAGAGAGCGTATAGGCCGATTTCTTCGAAGCATACGACTCACTACCGCGGCCCCGGGACGAGGAAGAACGCGCGGCTGCAATTGGTCAGTTCTTGTAGGTATGCCTATCGTCAGGGCTGCTCTACTTATGCTCGGTTCCTATAAACAAAAACGATGGTTTTGCTTACCAATAGTAGCATTTTCTTGTTGCCAAACTGGGAATATAAATAGATCCGTAAGCTAATTGTACCTGTGATAGCTGCTTCCATAGTTATAGGTCTACTATGCAAAGCTCTGAGGTCTTTGCTTCATTATTGGTAAAGATAAAAGAGTCTTAATTTTAACCTTTAACAGTCCGTATGTTATAGGAATCGGCCATTAGTCGATATCGATAAAAATGGGTTGTATTTATTATCAATATGAAAAATACTCAATTAAAATAATGAAAATCAATCAATTACAAAAAAGCATCCTGTTATTGTTGATTTTTAAAATGATTTAGTTTGATATATTATGTTTTTCGAATTAAAATTTTAAGGTCCCGATTGTTCTTTGTAAAAAATGATAAACGAGCGTCTACATATGTTTGTATCCGAAACGATCGGTCCCAGCAGTGCCTGACGATATAAAATTATCCTGGACCGATCGATCCCGGTCGGGGACAGAGAGAACAAAAAAATCCCGGAACATACATAAAAATAATACCGATGAACTGAGAATCTTCTCCTTTTTTTGAATTCGGTTAAAAGTAGATAGGTATTATATTAGTAAATTGAATAAAAAGTGTATTAATTTTATTATTTTCGATATATAGATAGATATCAACTTTCAGTTAAAAAAGGAAAAAAGAAAAAAAGGGATAGATTTATTAGAATTGTCTAATACGAACGAGATTTTTCCAAAAGACATCAACGCGCGACTCAAGAGTGTACTCGTTTACCCAGCCACCATTTCAAATAGACCCCTGCGGTGGCTCATAATCTGATTAAATCAAAAATAATTTTTCGTACTGTTTATAATAATAATAATAAATAAATAAATAATAAAATTTTTATTCAATAAAAGTAAAGTAAAATAAGATTTACATTAATTACAATCGAGGAAAAATTAAATTCTAACTGTAATGTGGACCTGCCTGATCTAGGTTTATGAAAAACCTGTGTTTCAGGCCATCAATTTACATCAAACATTAAAAAAACAGGAAAACAATAAATGTCAACAGTAACATTTATTGTTTTCCTGTTTTTTTAATGTTTGTTGTTGTTTACTTACCGATGAAAAGTTATGCCATCCTTTTTGTAACTAGATGTCTTGAAACATTTCCTACACCTCTTCACCGCGCATGAAGGCATTTTGATGCGTTATAATTGCATAAAAAGTTATAAAAATGTATTAATCTAGCGTGCACACAGGTCTAACACTTGGACACAACTGGAATGGTTACTAGTACCGTAGCCTATACATAGGCGAAAAAATACTAATAGTTTTCGAGGCTCGGGGCACTGGCTGTACGCGCAGTCAAGTAGTTGTATACCCTTTTTTTTTCTTTATAAAAAACGTTGCCCCACACTACGAATTACTCCTGAATCGTGGGTGTTTTTACAAAAACAGCCAGACCCGGAACAACTACTTGTAGGCAATACAAATATTTGTTCCGTGCGGGAATCGAACCCGCGACATGCAGCGCAGCAGTCAATCGCTCAGCCACTGCGCCAACCGTGTCGTCAACGTCTTTGGTTACAGGCGTACTGTTGAACAGACCCGGTGCCTGAGGTAGCTGCGGGGGTTTTAACGTCCGTCATCGCGCGAATGACAGCTCTTGTGACTTGTCACCAAACCCCCTCCTACACCAAGCAGTAGACCTGTAATTTGATAAAATTAGCATCCCGTATCGTTTTTTCCTTGCAAATGTTATTTGCGACACCCCCCTAATTGCTGAACATATTTTCAAACCGAAAAAGTCCGAAAATAATAGCTATATAATATTCTTAGATAAGCGCTGGAGTTACTATCAATATTCGTTTATTTATATATTATATTGGTATGACTGTAAATGAAGAACATAATACCTAGTAGGTATGTCTGATATGATTGTAGAAGTGTCTGTGTCAGCTGGAATCCTCTACTGGAATTACGATTGCCATAACATGGATGGCGAATTGATTTTCGCATTATGGCATTGCGTTGTCAAAATACAAGATAGTTTTCTTGACAATATTAGTTCAAGTTCACTATTGATAAAAGAATCGACGGACCAGAATTGATGCTTTTAAAAAAATATTATTCCACTACGGTGTGGAATAATATTTTTTTGAAAGCACTTGAACCATAAAATCAACCACATAAATATGCAAAAACATGATAAGTCATCAAGTGGTCGGATGTTACTTTGATGATGCTATTATGAATACTCTAATAATCTAGAGATAGCTATAGATAATTTTGGTTGAGATAACATTGATAACATAGGTACCTATTTGCTACTATACGAGTATCATACAAGATATTACAAGGCTAAACCAGAAAACGTGGGCCTGAATGATAATGAAGGGTACTTTAACTGACTGATTGCAATTGCAAATGCAATAATAACTCTTTTTTCCTATAACTTTATAGACTAGAATACCGTAAAATAACACTGCTCACTCTTTTACAGGGGCTTCACATACTACCAAGTATCAAACTTAGACAATCGGATATCAAACGCTGATCAGCTGTTGACGACTGATATAGAGAAGTTCTGTGATACCGTCGTTGATTTGTACAGTAATATCAGCAAACCCATGCTGGATATTAGCATATACCTTTACAGACTTACTGTTAATCTGGGGGCATCGGTAAGTGCATTTTAAATCTTGTTTTGTGACTAGGAAAATTACCTTGTGATTAGAAAGTATGAAAGAACACAACAGTTTTACCTAGCGGTAGTACCCTGGGTAGTTAAAGGTTAAAATAAAAATTCTGATTATAATATACATTTGCCATCGACATTAGTATTACCCGAAAGACGCGTTCTACAATTCTAAATATAGAAGACTCATTTAAATTTTCTAGACCATTAGGTCTAGAAAAAAGTGAGTCTTCTATATTTAGAATTTTAAAGCTTGAAAGAACCAATGCTGGTAAACCATTAGCTTTACTGGCATTGGTTCTTTCAAGCTTTAAAATTACCATTTATTAATCATTTTAAAACGATTTTGCTAATAATTCAATCAGATCATTTAACTATCTTGCTAAGCTAGTTTGTTTTACATGCGAAGTACTAAGAATGAAAGCATATAAATTATATGTATTTTTCAATTTCAGACTCCTGGTATAATGATGGCATATTTACTCTTATCTGGAGTGCTGCTAACATACCTCAGAAGACCGACAGGTAACATTTAACTTTTATTCAGTTATGCAAATATGTCATGTATGATACACCTTATATAAATTGAAGTCACTTTTCGTGACGGCCTGTGTTACCGCGTTGTTCTTCTAAATTACGCAACGGATTTTGATGCGCTTTTCACCAACCTTTAGAGAGTTTATTCCGGAAGGCTTATGTGTATAATCCATTAATACTAAACTTACATAAAATAAATAAATGTCGATGTTTCGTCAAGTCATAAAAAACCGTGCGAAACAAGGGCGTGTCGCTAGTTATGTGTCTATGTATTTTTTTACACAACCCACTTTCTTATTTAATAATAACAGTGATTTAATGGTCATCATTTTTGTTATATTACAGCTAAGATGACGGTTCAAGAACAGAAATTGGAAGGTGAATTCAGATACGTGAATTCCAGGCTGATCACATACTCCGAAGAAATTGCATTCTATCAGGTGAGTTATCAAAATATTATGTCGTTCTAAATGTATTCAACACTTAGGTATTTTTATTTAAAGTTCTACTTAAAGATAAAGTTTGCAGTTTATTCTTTTTATTGCATTACACACCTATGAAAAACTAGTTTTTCTGCAAACTATGTATACTACGTTCGCGATTTAGTTTCCAAACATGTAAACTAATATGTAAAAAAAAACAACTTTAAAGCTGAGTCATAAATTTCAGTTTGCACTACAATTTCAGCATTTATTTGACATTTTCAATTGGACTAGTCATTCCGAAAACAACTTAATTCACACTAAAATAAAGTTGAAAAATAACATCAATTGGAAACAAAGATTTGTATAAACTCTAGCTGTATGTTCTGTCAATGGTTAGCATACCCACTGCTGGCACACAGGCTTCCTCTATATTTTTTTCTTCCTCTTCCTCTATCAAACCCTCGTTAATAAATAAAGATTACCAAAACAAAAAAAAAAGGTCTAGGCCATAATCCATCACGCGGGTTCAGTGCGGGTTGGTTGATGGTAAAATAATTTATATTTCACTGGTAAAGTCTTCAGGCTTGAAGGACTTATCTTGCACGTGGTTATTATTAATTACATTCTATAATCACGCGTCTGAACTCTAGTTATAAATAAATACTTGATTATTATTACTATAGAAACTTTAGTGGTCTGGCAGATAGTGCCATGGCAGGTTATCAATGTATTTATTTGTTTATTAAGGTACACCAACTGTTTCTGGGTGTAATATATCTTAAGTACTATATATAGGTAACAATGGCCTCGGACTTACACAGTCGCCAATTACAGGATAACCAACAATTTTGAAATAGGCACTTTTTAGGGTTCCCTACCTCAAAAGGAAAAAATGGAAACCTTGTAGGATCGTTTTGTCGTCCGTCCGTCCGTCTGTCTGTCTGTCAAGACCCTTTATCTCGGGAACGCGTGGAGGTATCGAGTTGAAATTAAAACTATATACTCAAGTCTACAGTCCCTTGAAGCTGTGAAAAAATCAAACACCTAAGTTGACGTAAAAAAAAAGATACGGCCGTTTATGCAGCAAAAAACGTACAGTAGAAGTTAACTGCCCATTATGATTCATAATGTTATCCTTTTATGATTCTGCCAAAGTGGCCTTTTCAGGCCCCCAGGACACAACATACATAGACTAGAAAGAACGTTTCAAACGCCAGTTTTTATGCTAAAAATAATGTCTTACAGACTTCAGAGATTCATTACGTGTGCTATCCGTTTATTTCTCTACTTCGACTCTAAGGTCCACTTGCACCACAAATCAGTAATAGATTTTACGCTAAACGTATGTAAAACATCGTTCTGTCCCTGTCACTGATTTAAATTCGTTTAGCGCTAAATGCATCTAAGATAATCGGCGGTGCAAGTGGGCCTAAAAGTTATTTAATTCGTTTCCAGGGTAACCACCGGGAGCAACTGACGCTGCTGGCTAGCTTCTACAAGCTAACGAGACATCTGCGGAACTTCCTCAACTTTAGAGTCGCCATGGGCTTCCTTGACAATATTATTGCTAAATGTAAGTATGGCTACTGCTGAAAAAATAATAAACAACAGGAAGCTTTTGGAAAAAAAAAACAGGTATCATTAAAAGTCATCACCTGCCTAGCCTTTTCCCAACTATGTTGGGGTCGGCTTCCAGTCTAACCGGATGCAGCTGAATACCAGTATTTTACATAGAGTGACTGTGTATTTGACTTCCACAACCCAGTAACTGGGTAATAAGATACCCCTTGGTAAGACTGGTTGTCAGACCTTCGGGCGTCTGAGTACCCGTAACGACTGTCAAAGATCCACGAATGAAATCCGGGTCGAACGCTTAACGTGATCGATCGACCCTCCAAAGTGTGATATCGCTAACAGACAACGCACAGCTTAAACTGCTGGTTTTAGAAGCTTATAGATTTGCACAAGAGCTCCTTATAACGAAAGTGAGCGCTCATTATCAGCATAATCAGCATATAATGTGCTCACTGCTGGGACACAGGACTCGTCTTGGTGAGAGGGAGTGGAAGATTGTTGAAATTTCATCCCCTAATGTGGTTAAATATAGGACAAAAGTTTGTATGGAAGTTCGTCATTCTTGAAGTTAGAAACGTGAAAATTGGCGTTTACGCTTCTCTTATGCAAAAGTTAGTTGTTTCATCGTTGTTTGATGACTCTAGAGGTCTTGAAAAATAGAAGTTGCTGATGGAAAGTCCCATCGACCACACGGCTTGCAAACTGCTTAAATCAACTCCGACTATTACAGTCCCCTGCTGGATATCCGCCGCTCCGCCTTCCGCATCCAGTCGGTCCCAGCTGATTTTTTAATATCAAAAGTTCTGTGTATTGTATTTCATTAACCAAATATTTTGTATCTTACAGACATTGCCATCACAGTCGGTTTCTACGCGGTATCAAGGCCTTTCTTCGCAATTAACCACAACCTGCTTACTACGGGAACAGAAAATGATAGATTTAAGGTACAATATAAATGTGTATTTAACAGTTAATCTTTTATGAATGGTTGTGGTTGACCAATGCATCATATTACTTAAAATGAAATTTAACTGCAGATTTTTGGTTGGTCTTAGTATCCGAGATATTACTCTTAATGGTTAATTTAATCTCTCTATTGTGGTATTGAAACAACTGGAAGCATGAAAAGGGATTATCATAACTATAGGCAACTTTTACTATGGGACCAACCCGGGGAGCAACTTTTACTATGGGACCAACCCGGGGATACTTTGTAAAGAAGTTCGTCTAGGGAAGAACTTAAACCATCCCTGTTTTTGTCGCCAAGCCGCGTTCTTGAGTACCCGTTTGAGAGGCATAGGAGGTGCTCTGCAATCTTAGGCTCATGAGACATTCTTTTTCTTACAGCACTACTACACTTACGGTCGTATGTTAGTCAAAATGGCGGAAGGTATCGGCCGCCTCGTCTTATCAGGTCGTGAACTGAGCAAGCTAGCCGGTCTGACGTCACGCGTGACGCAACTACGCACCGTGCTCGATGACATTAACAAAGGCAACTACACCCGGACCATGGTCGAGAGGAACACGCAGAATGGAGGCGGTGAGTTTTTTTTAAACTATAGTTAGGCTCGCGTTTAATTTATAATTAGTTTCTAACCTGGTCACCATCATCTGCCAAGTGTTTCCTTAACTATGTTGGGGTCGGCTTCCAGCCTTACTGAATACAGCTGAATACTTCTTATTTGTAAAATCATAATTATTATCATTTACTAAAATAGTTAATTAAAATTGTTGTATGATAGCATTTATTCAAAATAGTGACTTTCAATGTATTTTTGATATAACGAAACTCATGAAAGTATGACACCTAAACCGTGTTATTTTGAAGCCTTTTTTTAGTAAATTCTCATTCTTTCTTCAGCGGAGATCCCAGCCCTGTTAGCGCCGGGCGCGGGCAAAATCATCTACCAGGACAAGATCATCCGCTTCGACAAGGTGCCGCTCGTGACTCCCAACGGTGATGTACTCATCAAGGAGCTTACCTTTGAAGTGCGGTTAGTATTACATTACACACAACATGAGGGCTAATCCCTACCTAATTTTGGACTAATAGGACCAAAATTTGCCCGAAAGGACCAACACATTTTTAGATCAGTGATTTTGCAAAAGTTTTAACTCACCCATCATTTACAGAATTGATTCCGGCATGTTTATGTGTAAAATACATTAATATTACTTACTTACCCTACATTAATATTGAAATCTCGATGTTTTGTCAAGTTGTAAAAACCGTACGAAGCAAATAGATAATACTGCCGTGCTAAGCACAAAAGCGGTATCTCAAAAAAATTTGTAAAGTTGATTTTTGTGGTATAGGATAGCTTAAAGAAATATGCATCCAATGAGCTCAGCCAAATAACGGTATCTCAATAAAAAAACTCCCTAGAAAAGTGTTCCCTATCTCAGCTTTACCTCAAATCACTGAGAGAATTAAAAACAAAACTTCAATTTTCTCGAAACTAGCTTTTCTTGAGATACCGCTTTTGCGTTTAGCACGGCAGAATAGGTAATTTTAAATAAATTAATGATACTGCAAAAGTGTTCCACTGATTGCAGTGGAACACTTTTGCAGTATCATTAATTTATTACTATTTATTTATTATTTTTTTTTACTTTAAAAAAAAATATATATACACATGTACAAACGCCAGCACATCAACCTACCACAATCTGTCAGATTTTCCCAATCAACTTTGAACTTTATGCTTTAGCGATAAAGTTGAAAATCTATTAAAGAAATCTGACAGATTGTGGTAGGTTGATGTGCTGGCGTCCGTACAAAATATTCGTAAATTTAATTCTTACTATAATTTTTAATCAAACAGAAAACAATTTTTTTTTTTAATATTTTCTGTAGTCCACTTTATTATTTGTTCTTTTGTTACTAATATTCGTATATTTACTTCTAGCTCCGGTATAAACGTGCTGGTATGTGGTCCTAACGGCTGCGGCAAATCGTCCATGTTCCGTCAGTTGGGCGAGCTGTGGCCGATCTTTGGAGGCACCCTCACCAAGCCGCCTAAAGGAAAGCTCTTCTACGTACCACAGAGGCCTTACATGACACTGGGAACGTTAAGAGATCAGGTTAGCTACTAACGAAAGAAATATCAGCACACCTGCATTAGCATTAGCAAAAGTATACACAAGTGTGTAAACTTGTGTCTACTTTTGCTAATGCAGGTGTGTAATAAAGGGCGAGTCTAATTATTCTATCAACTGTGCACACTGTAAATTCTATTATGTATGACAATGATGTGTATATTGTGTATGACTAATGACATTTAATGATATTATTATGCATGTACTAGAAATATTTGCACGACTGATAAGTCGAATATAGTGAAACTAAAATTATTTTACCATATCATGTAAGCACCTATATTCTGGCAAATAAATTTCATTTCATTTTTCATTTCATTTCACAAATCCACCTTGGTACTGAGAAAATCCAAATATAAATTAAACCCCTATAAATTATAAAAGCTATTAAATGGATGACATGACCGATAACGTCGATCTTAAAAGATGGATTCGGAAACATTCGTGTTGATTCGTGGTTGTTCGACACGCTTCAACAGTTAGAAGAATTAAAACTGGAGTGTTATTCAGAATTAGACACACACGATAAGTAGAACCGTTTGCTTAACCTTTCTGTTTCATTCTTAAGTTTTTTTTTTCTCAGATAATCTACCCTCAAACTCGCGAAGAGATGAACCGCCGCGGTCGCAAGGACGAGCAACTGCACCGTTACCTGGAGATAGTGCAACTGTCGTACCTCACCAACCGCGACGGAGCATTGGACGCTGTGGAGGACTGGATGGATGTTCTATCCGGCGGAGAGAAGCAGAGAATAGCTGTAAGTTATCATATTTATAACAATGTGCAGCTGTCGAACCTGCCAACCAGTGAGAAAATTTCGGAAGTGGCAACACTCTGTACAAAGTTGACCGAAGACTTGCGTGGTGAAGTCAGGTGAAGGTTGCGGAAATTCGCAGGATGCGAGACCCACAGGACTGATTGTTGTGGCAGACCTATGTCCAGCAGTGGACATCTTTTTCCTGAAATGATGATAATAATGTTTTGACACTACTCTCTAAAATCTTTATTACTTCTTTACAAAAAATATAATATTACAACTCAAATGATTTCATAACGTAGATGGCGCGCCTGTTCTACCATGAGCCTCAGTTCGCGATCCTGGATGAGTGTACGAGCGCCGTGTCTGTAGACGTCGAGGGACAGATGTACCAGTACTGCAGAGAGGTAAGCGTCTGAATCCCTCCATTATTATGGTTTTGTCGCAGTATTTGAAAGATAGTAAAGACATGACAAGAGTGGAATATTAGGGAGGAGCCCGATTCTTTGATATTGATCTTCACATGTATATCTAAGTGCGCACGCCACCTAATATTTACGTCCGGTCTAAGTTTCTTAACTTTATTTGTAACAAAACTACTCTTTTGACTAGCATAATATTATTGATCACACGGTCACCTTGATTTTATAGACAAGGGAAGCCATTTTGTAGAGACTATTTCAAGCAATTACCCTCATTTAGAATTTTCTAGTACGAAAAAAACACTGTCTTTGTCCTATCTCAGTTTATTTAGGACTAGTTGCGTCCCGCGGTTTCACTCACATAAGTCTTGATTATGTGGGGATATCGGGATAAAAAGATCCTATGTTCTAACCCAGGTCATGGTCTACCAATGTGCCAAATTTTATCCAAAACCGTTCAGCCGTTTTAGGAAGAAAGCGTAACAAACATACATACAAAAATCAAATATTTTCTCTTTATAATATTAGTTTAGAATGGCATTAGCGTGTCCTCTTCCACCGTTATATGACCCCTCCGTAAAAGGTTTTTTGTGTATAATAATAGGGCTACAAAGAGGACAGGCTTGTGGCTAAGTAACAGCAGCTGCACGGGTCGATTGATCAGGTTAAGCTACGCTTGCCGCGGTTGATCCGTGGATGGGTGACCATCTTTACATATCAAGACGTCTCCGTGCCTCGGAAAGCACGTTAAGCCGTTCGTCCCGGCTGTCATTCGTGGATCTTTGACAGTCGTTACGGGTAGTCAGAAGCCCGAAAGTCTGACAACCACTCTTAGCAAGGGGTATTGTATTACCTAGTAATTGGGTTGTGGAGGTCAGATAGGCAGTCGCTCCATGTAAAATACTGGTATTCGGCTGCATCCGGTTAGACTGGAAGCCGACCCCAATATAGTTGGGAAAAGGCTAGGCAGATGATGAATATGGCTAGAGAGGGACTAGCTTTATTATACACAAAAAGTTATTTAAGCAATAACTAACCATCCTTTTCCTACAGGTCGGTATATCTCTCTTCACGGTATCTCACCGCAAGTCCCTATGGAAGCATCACGACCACTATCTACAAATGGACGGCAGAGGCGGCTTCGTCTTCGGAGAAATCGACAATGAAACACAGGAGTTCGGATCGTGATCAACAAAATTGTAAACGTAAATCTTAAGACAGCTAGCGTAGTAGCGTGTAACGCCTTCGAAGAGCTAATGCATACAGAACTTTGATAAGGAAACAAGAATAGTTGCAAGCACCGAAATAATAAAGATTTGTAAAGTATTGAAAAATGTTGAACAGACTATTTATTATTATTATTTATTTTGCACTGAAACGACGAATCAGGACAGACCTTAGGTCTTATCACTAAAAGTATTTTTTCCAGACATCCATTGCATGGAAAAACTCACAAGATCAATTCTAAAGGCAACAATCAAACAGAAACGGTAAGTACCTTTTTGTGTAGTTGTAGGGTATGCATATATATTTTTTATATTATATTTTTTGTCTCCTATAGAAGCTATGAGAATAGCATGTATCGATAGATTTTTGGCTGCTCCCGCCAGGCAGTTGTGACACTATTTTGATGTTTTTTAGCAACTCTCAACTTACCTTTACGCCTTTTTCTTTTATGATTTATTTGTGAGGTATTCTTAAATGTAGTTTATCTATAGTGCAATTGATTCGATAGTCTGTGAACGCTCAGTTATGGAAGAATTGTGCTTCAATGAATAGATAACTTTCTTGAATCAACAGCTATTATGAGTTTATCTAATGACCTACGAAACCGGATATTAGTTGTTCCCTTTTCGAAAGTAGATAGGCCAAACAACACTTTGAGTGCATTAGTCCTCGTAGATAATAGAATTTACGAAAGTTAGAATATTATGTCTTGTAAAAAGCTGTGGTTGATGTGAAAACTTTATCCTGAGTAATAAGTCTATAAGTCTTTAGCTATAGCTTCATATTTATACAATTTGACTCAAAGTCCAGCGCATGTATGCGACGGATTAAAATTATACTGGTACTATGCGATCAAATTAAGTAATAGAATGTGCTTTTGTATAATATTGTACGTTAATAGGTGACAACCAACGCCACATGCCTTAAAATAAACTAGCAGTCTCCTGTGGTTTTACTACCATCCAAGAAAAACTATTTCATGTACCTACTTGGATAAAAATGATCCTATATGTAAACAGAATAAAGAATGTGTGCCAAATTTTATAAAAATCGTTCAGCCAGTCAGTTCAGTTCAGTTGGCTACGTGATTGAGTAACAAACATACAAACATCGTTACAATCTTTTACTTTAATATTAATTTTAATCAAAAGTAAATACAAACTATTTATACTAGATACTAAATTAAATGACTAAATAACTTACTATACAAATAAATACAAAAACAAAGGACACTCAGGCGTCAAAGTACTCATCCGTATCGCTGTCATTATTTAATATTAATTGGATGTGCTGGATATCTTATCCATGTGTTAGTTATTATGGTATGTATGATCCTTAGGACCAGTTTCTCGAACGAAACATATCGCAAAATTAATCTGACAAATTGTAAGCACGCGCAAACTGCTAAAAAAATATCCCAGTTTATTTTTGTTTTGATCACATAGTGTGCATAAAATAAATTCTCACAGTTTAGAACATTCTGTAATAATAATTCGTAGAAAAAAATATGTTTTGACCAATATCAGTAATGTAGTGACATTTATCAATATTTGAAATTGTATGGGAATCAACTATGTAGTGTGTGTGTGTGCACTATGCATATAATTTAATTTATTGTTTACAAATTAAATAGAAAAGTAATATTATTTATAATGTTTAGAAATGTGGCTCGACATTTATGTGTTAAATTAAAATATTATACTTGTCGGTGGCTAAATGATTAATTCTTTGATGTTTAAATGTTTTTAATTTGCGTTTACGCTATAATACTGAAATAAGTGTTATACTAAAAGGTGTAAATAAATAGGATAATTTTAACACCAGACCAATTTTAATAACAAATCAGAATAAAAATATTTTGTTAAACATTCAGGACCATTATATTATTGCCATAAATGACTATCTTTTTATGACAACGTAAATATCATGTTATAATATTTTTCTTTATTTTTGATCTACATGCACAGTTCATAAATCCATTTATGATGTTGATATACAGTGTAATATCTAGACATAGCAAAACAAGTTACCATTCTAAGGAATGTTATAAAATGTAAGAAAAATATTTTATTAATTTTGATAGGTAATTCTATATAATTATACGTATAGACACATTTATTAATTATATGTTTTGTGATAGTTTACAAAACATGATGACACATTAAAGTTTTAAATAAAAGATGATAGAATTATCTTGCACTATATTCATAATTAATTTTACATGAACAAACTGTTTTTTAAGATTTTAGGGAATAAATCTATGCTTTATATAATCTGTAATTAATCTATAATAATTAAAATGTAAAATGATCAGGAATTTGTAAAATGTTGAGCATTTTATGTCTAAGCCTAATATAAGGTCCGTATCAAACTCGCGTTTTGTAGGCGTACGCAGCTTTTTAGACGGACGCCTCCTACAACAATTGAATTCATGATTGTAACACCAAAACGCGGCTCTCACGCACTAGACACGCCCGCAAATCGCCAGTGTGATAAAGACCTTACTGGTCACACATAGAACAAAAGTGACAATGAAATGGCCTTGATATTAACAATAGTTATTTGTCTTCTATCAACACGTAATCAACGAATATTGCATAAAATTAACAAGGCCAACACATTGCGCCTTCGTTTTACTTGAGGCCATGGCCTATTACTTGTGTAATTTACTGTGAAAATGTTCTTTGATGTTACATTGCTGTGATAGATGTTAAGTTTTGTTGTTCTTATCGTGTTGGTGGGTGCTGGGTCAATAAAGAGGGTTCAGGAATATATTCTTTTGGTTTTTATTCATTGTAAACAAACGGCCGCACAGGTTAATCGATCAGGTTAAGCTACGCTTGCCGCGGTTGGTCTGTGGATGGGTGACCATCTTTACATACCGTGACCCCTCTGTGCCTCAGAAAGCACGTTAAGCCGTTGGTCCCGGCTGTCATTCGTGGATCTTTGACAGTCGTTCGTTACGGCCTCCTTTCCCGGAACTCAAAACTAAGTATATCTATACCAAATTTCATCTAAATCGGTTCAGCGGTTTAAACGTGAAGAGGTAACAGACAGATACACTTTCGCATTTATAATATTACTAGCAGCGCCCCGCGGTTTCACCCGCATGAGTGTCGATCCTGTGGGAATATCGGGATAAAAACTATCCTATGTCCTTCCCCGGGATGCAATCTATCTCTCTGCCAAATTTTATCAAAATCCGTTCAGTGGTTTAGTCGTGAAAAGGTAACATACAGACAGACAGACAGTTACTTTCGAATTTATATTATTAGTATGGATGTTTTATTGTAGGTACACCACAAAAATACTTAACAATAAAAAATACATCAAACAACAAAATATACAATTAACGGCCTTAGGGCTTGTACACAAAACTGCGAATCGGTGCGATGCGAATTCGCAACGCAGAAAACTGCAACAGGAATTGCTGCGATGCGACGTCGCATTGCAGTTTTGTGTACAAGCCCTTATCGCTTTCTGCGATCTCTTCCAGGCAACCTAGGAATGGATAGATAAGGCTGACTAGTGAACTTGCTAAAGTTCGACTCCTGCGACTTTAAATTAGAAACTATATTTTTTAATTCTTTTTGTTTTATTCCAATTCTACAATCCTATCGCAGAGTGAAGTTCTTGACAAGAATTAATTTGTCCTTATAGGATAGGTCGTTTTTCCTCTCAACGATTCTGATGGCGGTTGCAAAGCAACCACATATTGCAGCTAATTTGCATAAATCTACAAAAAATTTAAAGTTCAAATGTGTAGGTCTTTATAGTTATTTTTACCAAATTAGTCATTCATTTGGTAATAATAATTTAACAGTGACTAACAGGATTTAAAAATGATAACTTGGTTATTACTTTGAAACTTACAGGATTTAAAAATGATAACTTGATTATTACTTTGAAAGGCATATGATAACTACGTAAGAATTATTTAATTACGACGCCAATTTAAATTTACCGCTAAATTAATAGTCGGCATGAGCAAGCGTTGCATGACGTCATGTGACGTTTACCTTTTTATTCGTCCGTATTGTTTAGCCCCGAGTATACTGCGTCTTACTTTATATCCTGATAACATTAAACCTGTTTAATGAATAGAAATTACACTATACGCAATGAAATATGATGATTATATGTTTACTTATCTCAGGACGTGTGTCGTATCAGTTAAAGTAACATTTTATAGTGTAAAATGATTAGACTTTGCACGAACAAAGTCATGGAACAAAACGCATTATAGTAAGCGCTTCGCATCAGCTGTTGTAAAAAAAAATTAACGGGATATCGCGAATGAAAACTGGTCACACCGACGGCCACATCAAAAAACTGGGGGTCTGGCGTGACCCTGTTATTTCTATCCTGCAATAAAATAGCTGTGTAATTTAAGATAGTTCGTGTGTGCTTCGAACAGTGTTATATAGCAAATTCTAGTGTAATTTATGAAGAAATTATGGAACGCGCGACGGGAACAGAGGTATACGGGTGTGGCTCGCCCCAAACCTCGGACATAACGCTGAATATACAAACTACTACGGGTGGTAATTTCACCATCAGTTTGAACCCGAAAAATACAGTGGAGCACCTCAAGAAGTTGGTTTCAAAGAAACTTAAGGTGTCTAAGGATAGAATATGCTTGCTGCATCGCGAAAGGTGAGCGTTTTATGTCGAGACGCCAAGCTTCTATTGTCAAACATATCACGGAAATATGTCGATACGATGACGCATCAGTGTTATTTGACTCGCGTATTGAAGTTGAGTTTTGTGTTCGCAGACAACTGAGGGACGGCACGCTGGAAGAGAACGGTCTGCTGGACGGTTCGCGAGTGATCCTCCTGCCGAGCGTGGAGACTGGTTTGCTGGTGAGTCTCGTGCGTCACGCCGTGCTGTGTCGAAACCCCCCAAGTACCTCCTGATAATCACGTGTTTCACAACTATGACAAACTAATCAATACACATTTATCTCTAATACCATTGTTGTCTATTGACTAATTAATTATTTCATTAATATTATCATTCTGTCCTTTGCAGAGCCATAGGCCCGAAAATTCTGTGATGCAAGCATTAGAATCCCTAAATGACACTCAAGTTAATGACTTTTTAAGTGGTAAATCTCCACTGAATTTGACAATGAGGTTAGGTGACCATATGATGCTGATTCAACTGCAGCTGTCCACCCTTAACTCAAGTTCCAGTAGCTGCAGGTCCTTAAGAACATCCACACCAAGCAAGAGCTCTTCAACGTCAATACGGACTACTAAATGTGACGCCAGGGAATCACCCAGCCCTCAGACAGCAACTCCGCCTACCTGTACACCCGTGCCCATGGACCACTCCTACATCAGCAGTGAACCTCCTAAACCAGAACCCGCAGCACCACAAGCTCTACAGAAGCAAGATTTTGAAATGCTACAGAACTGTTTTGACTTATACCGGTCAATAGCCGAAGAGAAATATGCCGACAAAGATACTTGTGATGACAAAGACGAGACAATGGACACAACAAATTGTACAGTCTCAGATCTCTCTGATGCATCTACAGAAAATGAACAGTCCCCTATAAAATCCTTGTCCAATCTAGTGTCTAGTCCACTAGATGCTGATACTGTTGCAGAAATCAGAGCAAGAGACCAAGCTAATCTCATTAACACTGTAAAAAACAACTTAAAAGATTTTTTAGCACAAAATAATATAGGTGAAGGTGAGGTCATAATACCTGAAAGAATTATCACCTGTGATAAGCAGTGCCCCTCAACATCCTCGCACACCACAGACAGCTCACTCAGTGATGACAGTGACAACTTTACAGACCAAAGTTCATTCCTTGCTGAAAGTACTATAGATGAATACCCCATGGAAAATCTCTTCAACAGTGCAGTTGACAAAGGATTGTTTGAAGACCAAGATGAATCTATGATGGATAGGGAAATATCAAATTTGGCTACTACTAGTCATGGCAGTCAGGAAGCTAACTCAGGAACACTACCTTCTTTCCAAAGTATAAATGAGCCTTTGAAAAACAAGCGATTCCAATATTTACTGCACAAGACCTCCAAATTTAAACATCCTATAGGTCAGAATAAGCAGAAGGCCTTTATGCAATCTGTTGTAAACAAACATAAGAAAAGGATGCAGAGTCGACAAGACACTAACTTATCACAGCCCTCCACCTCTAGAACTGAGCCTTATATAACAAATTCTAGAAAACTCATTCTGCAGCCCAGCAGTGGACAGGCTGAAGACATTGCCACACCATCCACATCTAAACAGGTTATATTTAAAGCTCCCGATGCTCCAAAGAAGCCTCAAAGATCATCACCACCTCCTCCTGTGGACACCAAAGCTCTCATTGAAGCCTCAAAGAATTTAACACAGAAACTAAAGAAGTTGTCTAAAGAGGTTCTGACTAATAAGATTGAGTTGAGGGGGGCCGAGGAGATGACACTGTGCCGGAAGATTGGTCCTGGAGCTGTGATAGAGTCCATGAAGCATCATGGCAAAGGAATTTATTCTGGGACATTTTCAGGCACACTGAACCCTGCTCTACAAGACAGGTGAGAGTTTATCACTTTTATTCTTCCTTTCTTTTGTAACTTCAAACAATGAAGATGTTCAGAAAGATAATAAAAGCCTATAGAATGTATGTCAGTACATATTTGCATATGTGCAGACACATTTTTTTATCAAAGATGGTGGCGGTATTTGATGGTAATTTGAAAGTAGAAATGTAAAGAACTTTATTTGATGCATGTTTCATAAAGTAAACATAAGATTTCTCCCCATGGGGATTACAAATAAGCTATGATTTAAAAAAAAAAAACATTGTGTAGTGTGTACTTATGTGAAAACTGTTTACTGTTGTTATCTCCATGTCCTATTACTTAGCCTTATTTATATTTATGTTTCAGATATGGCCGACCAAAGCGAGATATATCCACAATCATTCATATATTGAATGATTTGTTATGTGCTGCGCCGCCAATGGCCATTGCACAGGTATTTATTTGCATAAAACTAGTTATTTTTTAGGGTTACAGATAACTAACTGAAACTAATAGAAAACCCATTGTTATTTGTTACTTATCTTTTACACGTTTTTATCTTGTCTACACTAGTGTTATCGCTAGTCACGCTTTTTACGCATTCTGAATAACAGTTGAACATTACAGAAGGAGACAGGCCACACATGCTCTACAAGCACGGAGTGCGAGTGCCCGGGCTGCAACCGGCCGTGCACGTACGGACTGTGCGACGGCCATGTGCCCTCCACGTCGGCCGCGCCCAGCAAGCGCTGCACCTGCGAACCTAAAGACTGCCAGTGCCGCCGCCTCGAGCCCAAGCCTTGCTCCGCGTGCGTCAACAACGCTGCCGGAGAGATGTGCAAGAAATGTGATACAGCCAAGACTTTAGCCCTGGAGAACTCAAAAACTAAATGCAAACTAGAGCAACTGAGGCTTGTGATGCAACAGAAGAAACAGAGGCGTGAAGCGCGGAAACTAAAGACTTTGCCTTATACCAACTCGCCCTCGAAGGTGATATCGTCGCCTGAGCAGGCGGCTGGCTTACAGGAAGAAATAGAAACACTTGCCTAACACTCAGTTACATCCCGCGTAAATTATTAACTCGCGCTTATAGATTTGTAACGGTACTCCGCCATCTTGTCTTGCTTTTGTATGGAAATTACAAATTATTTCAGTTATCTCATTAAAGGTATCATATAATTTATGCACAGGATGTATTCCAACTGCTGACATTGGCGACTTGATAACTAACAAATTGTTACACTGTGGTATCTTTGAGTAGTCAGTGTTGGCCGTGCATACTTAAAGCTTTGTTAGTGTGTGTTGACAAAAGTGTTTGCAGATTTGTGTAACACGTGCATTTCAAATGTGGTCAAACGTTTTCAAAATATAAAGAATGTGAATTTATGCTAATAGTATATTGTCTTACGGGTGACTCTCGAATGGGTTGCGAAATATCATTCTTTACACTCGCTACTGTGTTTTTTCAGAAAGTTTCACAAATTAGCAAAGCTTGAGTATGTACGCCGACGCAAAAGCATGAGGCGAGTGCGGATAATATTATTCTAAATTACCATTTTAACTAAGTTTGGATAATAGTATACCCAATAACTTTAAGTGCTATTATACGCATGTACAAATGATAAAGATTGATTAGCAAAATCACTAGTTCGTAGCTAAAGTAACCAGTTTAGGTCCACAACACACTTGCCTGGATAGGCTTCAAATTGATTTTTGTTGTTATATTTTAGATTATATTTTATCGGTTCGAAGTTTTAGACACTTGTGTACCTAGTTTAATTTTTTGAAAATCACTATTGATTGATATTCGACATTACGGGGTTTATTAGTAACTAACGCATTTTATCAATTCGTCCTCAAAGAAAATTTGCTAAATTTAGGACAAGTGATCTTATATCCCACTTTTTTAGTTAATAATTGGCACTGTTATTCTTATAGTTATTTTTCTTTGTTTTCCTTTTCTCCTTTCACGGATATGTTGTAAAAAGTAATAAAAATGTTTTCTGGATTACACCTGTTTCGTTTAGTTTTGTTGTATTTTTTTTATGTCATTTTTGGTTTACACGAACTATTACTTATTATGTAAAGGATTCCAATCCATGTAAAATGCAATATTATGAGTATGAATCGCGAGATATCGATCATAGACACACTAGGACTAGCTTTGTACATACATACATATTATGAAAACTTATAGTAGCAGTAAAGTGCTTTTTGAGTATAGTTCATCAATCTATAAAAAAAAAAACTTTTATCGTTAAATTGCCTAGACATAATTTAGGGGTTTATTGTGAAATATCTCTGTGAATACTAATTAGTACGTATAACTAGTGACCCACTAAACAACAATGGCAGGACGGAAATTCCTAGTATGTATTTATAGAATGAAGATCGACATATAATGCTATTTAACATTGAAGATTGCCCAATTAACTTTTTCTTGTGTCATGTGTATAATGATGTGAGACCAAGTGGCAGAGTTGATGTCCAAGGAAAACGCTAAGCTGTTAATTTCATTTAGCATATCTCACATCTCGCAAAAATCCATCAAGACTATAAGTTAGAATTATATTGGGTAGTGATACTGACCTGTCTTCCAAAAGAAGTCCAGAATGAAATTATAACTTTTCCTCAATCCAATGATGGCAACGCACGCAAGAAACCAGGCCATTATTACAGTGTCTTCAAATGAACGAAAGCAATAATTGAATTCCTAACATGCCGTCGGTACTGTCTTACCCAGGCCAGGTTGTGGTCATGACTGAACAGCGACTTCTGTGCAACCGAAGTGTTGGGGAGGAATGCAAAGAAAGTGTCATGTGTTTCTTAGATTGTCCAAAATTCCTACACATATATTTTTATTTATTCAACTAAGGATTCTGGTACACCTTTATTCCATTGAACTTTTTGCACTGTACCTCATAGTATGTTAGATTATGAAGCTAGTATTACTGTGATGATGACATTGGGACTTGTTGCTGGAAACTTTTATTGGGCTGTGTATCATGGAGGTAAAGGCAATTTACCTTTGCTAGGGCTAGCTGCCTCGGATGTTAGTGGGTGGATTCGCTCTTCAGTCGTGACAAAATCTTTGTTTCCAAAGTGCCTCTAACTGTAAGGTACATTGTACCTATTTAGTGTTGTGCCATACATGTATACTATTTAAGTTCCATAATTTAAATGTTTATGGCACTATTCCAAGTTCGAATGTTCTGTTCTATCTCTTACCAATCATGTTCCTAAGATCTCAATTTTTTCCGACAATTTGTAATGTTTTGGCGGCAAACTTATTCGGTCTATTGTTTTTGTAAATACGTTTTGTTACCGTTTAATTTAGTCGTGATGAGTTTTTGTTATAAGGTTCTGAGGGAAAAGCGTAAATTGTTTTTTATTTTGTCCTTGTATTTGCATGTCTAGTGAGGAGAATAAAGTTACATAACAAAAGTATTTCGTTGTTTTATAAACCTCTTTTCCGAATGTCTGGGAAATAAAAATATTGTCTTCTGATTGAAAGAGTGATGTAAATAAAAAATAATTTGATCCAAAACAATATAAATGAATTTATTCGAATAATAACTACTGATTCTGTGGTGTTATAATGAGGAACCTATAGTAATAGTAACTTAATCACATATTATTTCTGATAAATTGGACGACAGAATCAATACGTGAATCTAATATTCGCGATCGAACAGTATAATAACAAAATATACATAATGTATTACAAACAATCCAACGCAAACTTAATAAAACATAAGTTTTGTAAGTTACTCTTAACAAAGTTGGATACTAATCATTTATATTATAAATTACAATTACTGTCATTTCACTTATATTTTTAAGAAACTGATCATTAACAATAAGTTGAGTTAAACTGAGACAATGTCTACTTTCACATCCTTTGTTCAGTCTTTATATCTAGACAATGTTGCAGATTAGTTATTATTAACTTGCAGTTATCATTGACTTGAACGGAGTACTTGTGAGGAATCTAAAGCTATCGTGTACAATGTTAACAGTAAACTAATACAATATTGGTAGGTCGTTACTTCGTGTCTTACGGGCAATGAACGAAAACAAAACATGTATCCTGCTTAGGGTCTACAAAAACAAAGTCTGTACTTGTAAATTATTTTTATTATAAAGTTCATTTATATAAATTAGCACATAACCCACACACGCGTAGCCACGCACACTACAACGGCGTCGTAGAGAGCGCTACGGACCGCGAAATAAAAACTGTGACCACAGCGCTGTCTGCGGCGCCGAATATTATGATTTTAGAAGAGCAATGTACTCATGCCGCCCATCTCGGCTTGCTCTTTGACGAAGATCTCGAAGTACTGGTAGATGATGGTGACGGCGAGCAGGATACCAGTGCCGGAGCCGATGGCGCCGAGGAAGTCGGCGAGAACCGACAGCGCTCCGATACACAGGCCTCCGAACGCGGCTGCCGTCGGGATGTATCGGTTGAGCTCGTGGATCATCGAGTTGTCTCGGTGACCGCGCATCACCATCTGTTGTTCTTTCAGTTGCTTGGCGACCTGCGAACGTAGGTTAGTGTAAGTACTTACAGCAATAAATCAATAGTCATTTTCCTGTGATAATTTATTCAGCTGCAGTAAATAAGGCGTGGTACACAAAGCAATCGAGTTGCGTGGATTATCGAAACTACTCGATCAAATATTGAATTACTGAAATAAAATGGCCTAAACGGTTGCGCTATTTCTACGGCACAATTTAGTAATACACTTTCACTAATTGGAAAGTTTCGTATCGGCGTTACTGCAGCCGTATCATAATGTTAAAGGCTCTACCAGTTTACGTTAATCTTTACGACAGAGTACAGTTGGAATATTATGTTTCTTTAGATGTTGAAACAAGTTTTGTGTATTGTAATGATGTACCGTCGTGTAAGCAAAATAAATGAGTAATTACTAGGTCAAGTAACTGTAATATCGAACATTTTATTAGAACATCTGACATGCTGCTTTTAAATCAAAATGCATCAGCAACTATACAATTCAACAAGCCTATTTTTATCAATTATGCATAAATGTGATAGATACGCTGAAATGCATTCTTGTTTTTCACCAACCTGTGTTGTATTTTTTTGTGGTGTTTGTATTTTCTTTTACAGAATTTTATCTATTTTCAAGAACCCTTATTCTTTTCAATCGTTACTTATGGTCCGTTAACTAAACCCATTGCGTATGTAAAATAGAGTAGCTTAAAGCTAGTCATGTCGTCTCGCTCGACTTATATTAACTTATGAACTTGCTTACTGTATTACCTGGACAATAAACTATTTTCATTATACTTCTCATAAAAGCGAACTTACATCCTTAGCCGAAGATCCGGAGACATCGATCCAGGTCTTGGAGAAGAACGCGCATGATCCGAGCATGAAGATGATGTACATCACCGCATGTACGGGGTCGTGCGCTATGTGCGCGAGCGACTCCGGCGGACTGAAGTAGTAGCACAGTCCGCCCACTGGGTAGGCTCGGGCGGGCCCGCCGCCGCCCACGTCGGCCCACACGCCCAGTAAGTTCACCAGGAAGTTACCGCTGAATTTTACAGCTAACATCTGCGGAGTGAAGATATTTTGTAGTTTCAGAAAATTAAAACATTCTTGCCAGGCCTTGCAAGATCTTTTTCTCTATCTGTCTAGGGTCACGTTTGTATAATTAACTAGTAATAAAAATATAAGAGGATGGTTAGCGCTGAATTGGTGGGTTTTAAAGGTAAATAATTGTACAAAAGTACCAGTTATTTCATACGGAATAAAAGAAAAAAACTGTAATCAATAATAATACATTTCGAAATACAGTTAGCTTCAGTCATTGCATTTTAAATCTCTCAATTTTTTTTTTATTAACCAAGTTGAAAGGAAAATGTTGATAAACATACAAAAGTAACGTTTACAAACCTGTGAGATGACGTAGAGATTAGAAACGAGTGCAGATTGCAGAATGATAGGTATGTTTGAGGTGTAGAAGAGTTTGATTGGGTACGAGGAGTATTGTCCGCGGTAGCGCGCCGACTTGATCGGTAGGTCCACACGGAAGCCCTGCGGAAGAACACATGTATTGTAGAAAGTCAAAAAGAAACATTTGGGGGGTCGTACTGGCAATTTTTTTTTTTACTTTGTTGGGCACTTTAGCAGAAATGCATGTTAAGTAGTCGGCCGTAAACATGAAGCATCGAGTTTTAGAAAAGATCTTTTGTTAGTCGTAATTTGTCATAATTATATACGCCCGAATATTGTGACATCTACCAACCCGCACTGGGCCCGCGTGGTAGTTTACGGCCCATTCCCTCTCACAGAGGAGGCCTGTGTCCCAGCAGTGGAAATATTATAGGCTGTTTATGCTTTTCTTCCCCCCGAATACTGTAATTGTTACCGTAGCTAGTGATCATTAAGAATAATATTTTTCTTTTTGCACTGCCATATGGGAAATGCAAGTATTTTCCGTAAATAAATTAAATTACTTGTAGGTAGGTACAGTCAGCAACAAAAGTCGATTGACACTTCAGTTTTTTTAATCTCAGTTATTGAGCAAAATATTAACACTTCAGTTTTTTTTTAAATTTCAGTTATTGAGCAAAATATTTGTTCAAAATTGCATTGTACTTCTACTGCAATTTTGAACAAATATGTTGCTCAATAGCTGAGATTAAAAAAAAACTGAAGTGTTAATCGACTTTTGTGGCTGACCGTACCACGTTGGAAATCTACAAAGATCAATGTAAAGAAGTTAAATATTGTGTACCCTCGCTGCAAAATAATTATACACAATCATTATTTATGGTAGATTTGTATGGAAAATACATCAGTCCTGTAAGATACGTCGGAGCTACAGTTTTCTTTTTGAACACTTCACATAGTTTTTAATCAGAAAATTGTTTTCATGTCATGACATTGTATGTTGCGAGTCAGAAATTAGTCTGTTGTTTTAACAAAACTCATAGACCATGAAATACAAGTAAAATATCTGATCTTGATTAATGCGGCGCGTGCTGCATTGAACATTTTTGAGCAAGATTACTTCAATTTACAACCACGTAGACATTTAAATTTTCAAGCCTCTTGGCGTTGCAAATTTCCATTGGTGACGTTAAACACTTTCCATAAGATGGACCAAATGATTTTTCCCATTAAAAAGAAAACGTCATGGCATACAATTGCAATTTTTGCAAGAAGTCACGAACTTTCAAGTTGCTTCCAACGCTGTAAAACAAACATGCTTATTACTAAAAAGTTAAAAAATCTTATGGATCTTTTTACCTGGAAGTATATGACGATAGCAAAGACGAGGACAGTGGCGAGGAGGTTCATGAGGTTGGGCAGGTTCTGGCGGTAGAAGGCCTCTCGGAGGGCGCGCACCTTGTCCGGTCGCGTGGCCAGCAGATGGAATAGGGCAATGACTGCACCTTCGAACTCGGTACCGCGACCTAGAGGAAAATTGTGATGCTGAATAACTGTCTAGTAGGGGACAATGTAGGGCTATTGGTTCTATGCATGACAGATTTTTGAAGGACTGCATTCAGTTTTTTTTTTAGATTATTTCAAATATTTACTTGGTAAAAGTGTCTTAGAAGATCTAATTACAGAAATAACCATTAAAATTAATTAATTTCTAAATCAACAAGTCCCATAATAAAATATTGATAAAAATAACACTTATAAGTAACTTAACTTACATAATAGTTACTTGTAAGTACCAGTAACACTAAAAATGTATATGAGGTAAGGATTTAATTATTTTAATTGCATAAGTGTGATTTTAAAATAAATATAGGTATTAATGTCAGATAAATATCGACAAAATAAACATTTTCATAGTATTTGTTTTCCCCTTTGTCTCTTTTCAAGCAAACAGTTCTAAGAAGGAAATGTTAAAATATAATGTTCAGGTGATGAAAACATTATTTATTTAAACTTCTGTGCAAAATGGCGTTACGTGCGATGTGTTGTTAGTAAGGCATTTAGCAAATATTTTTTAGAAGAAACATAAAATCCTAGCTAGATTAGTCTTAAGCAAGATTATTTTTATTATAGGTGTGTCCTAATTAATAGAACGTAATCAGATAAGAACATACATATTTATCATTTAAACTGGGCCCCAAGTCTGCTATTACAATAGTGTCAAAATGGTCTATCATTGATTTCATAATTGTTGATTTTGACAAGTTTGGTAATCTACTATTATAATGGCGTCATTATGACTATCCAATGGTCAACCACTGACACTCCATTGCATTAATGGTAATCTCGTACACAATGACAAATGAATGACTGACGTATGCGGTAATCTGCTAAAATTTTGACAGTTCCTTTGATCAGTGACCTACCATTATAACGTCATTGTGCAGTCATTGCTTTTAATTCGTTACGAATCATCGTGTTTGTGGAATTTGGAGAATGTATTCACTACGAGCACATATTCTCGAGCTAGCCAACGCAGTAGATGCTAGAGAAAGAAGACGGGCGGAATGCAGAAGACGTCGTCGAGCCCGTCGCTTGACGATAATGAATATAAACCCCTTTACTGATATTCCCGAGGCGGAATTTGTTAAAACGTTTCGCCTTGGAAAGGACTCAGTAAGGGGGTTAGTTGAAGAACTCATTCCCCTTATGGCCAGACCACGTCGACACGATAGGGTATCGGCAGAAATGAAGGTGAGAAAACTGAATTGACATTGAGTTAATAATCTACAACTTGACACGAAATAGGTTGATTAATGTTACTTATATTTTTTATTGCAGATTCTAATAGCACTTGAATAGTCAATAAGAGCCGAAATTTGCTCAATTACCACCATTTTGTATTAAATCAGTAAATATTCTATAAAATACACTCAAAATAATAACAAAACAGAAATAAAAATAAAAACAAATAGACGTCAGTAGTAATGTCACATTTGACTTTGACAGCTAAACAGATAAAAATATTATTGAGTTGTTTAATCTCACGTTTATCCGCGTTACACATTTAATGTTTTTTGCTATTTACGAACTTCTTATTACTTCAGATTGCTTATAACACTAATAAATAAAATTTTAAAAATATATGAATGAAATCTGGCATGAATAAATGTTCAAAGGACATGTTATGAAATGGGCTTAAAATAATATTTTTTTTGAACAGCTATCATGTATGGTTTTTCTGATAGGGAAACTTATTCAGGATGGCCTGACAAAAACAGAAAAAATATTAAAAGCACCGTTATTGAATAAATACATATTTTAAATCCAAATATTTTTGGTGTCATAATATTATTTTTGCACATTGAAACAAAGAAAAAATGGTTAAATATCATTTTTTAAAGCAAATTATACACCTTATTGTTATTTAAAATATTCTAAAATAATATTAGATGGCTTAAAATAAAACCAACTCCATGATTTGTATGTATGGCATTAATTCCTTTGCCTTCTAATGGAATCTATGAAAATATTACCTGTGCCATTAAGGTTGTCATATTTGTCAGCTGTCAGTACACAGGTCAAAATTGAATTGAATTTGACACTTGATTGACGTTAATGCAAGGAGGTTTAAAAATACAGGGAGCGAGCGCTTGGAACATTGTAACCGTTCCTCATTTTTCTTAGAAAGAGGGGCACCGAGCTTTGTGTTTTATCTCCTTCTAGCATTGATTAATGTTTACACAAAATAAACACATTACCAACTTTTAGACAGTTATTGACTTATAATAGTATTTTAGACGCATGCTAGAACGATAATCTTAAATTTTTTATCGCTTATCATAGTTGGTATATTCCATAATGTATTACAATTAAGCGTATTATTAAGTAACACGAAAAAAAAATCACAAAATAGCAATGTTGTTTCCTCAAAAACTAGGGAGTGCATTTTACGCTTTATATGACAACACTATTTAAAAATTTGACGTTGTCAAATGAATGAATATGGCGTCTATTCTCTGTTTGACTTGTCATCAGCGAATGTGATTTATTTAATATTGCAGGACTTTTCGGATTTTCTAGTGAGTATGGTGTTTTCATGTTGTGTAAAAGGTTGTAGAAGTGAAAGTTACCCTGGATGTGGTGTATCATTCCATAGGTAAGCAAAATTTATAGATTGTTTAAAAATGTTTGCGCTTTTGTAGTTTTTGTATAGTTTTTAAGTCTAAATGCCGTCAATACAGCATCTGTTCTGTTTTAATTTTCATTTTGGATGTCTCCTGTTATTCTCAGATTTATATTTTGCAACCGTTTGTTTTATTTCAAACAAAACAAAATAGATTGTTGTGTTGGTAGGGTGACCAAGATTAAGGATAAAAATAATAACTTCGGAGATGAAAATACTTAATTGAAGAAAAAGTAATGGTACATAGACAGACATATAAACTCACGCTTTTTCTCATGGGGGTAGGCAGTAACCACAGAGCGCCACCTGCTACGATCCAAACTTCTACTAGGCATTTGATAAAGTCACAGTTAACATAAAATAAATGATTTATAAAATGAATGTCACATCTTTCTTTATCTACCCCTTCAAGGAAGTTGGGTACTCACATGTTAAGAAGCGTTGCGTTTGTGTTATGTTGTTCATAATTATAATAATATAATATCTATATTGGTTTTAGTTTCCCGATGAAGGAAGATGCACTGCAAGCATGGCTCAAAGTAATCCCAGTGAAAGGATCTACTAAATACAAAAAAGTATGCTCCAACCACTTTAAAAGTCAGGATTTTGTTATCCAAGGAGCCAGAAAGCGCTTAACAGCCAATGCAGTGCCATCAGTTCTAGTAACGGTATGTATTTATTTTAATAAAAATGTTCATAATACTTCTAAATATAGTAACTATAGTTCAAACAACAATGTGGTATAGATTAATAAAAATATGGGAGAACAAAACTTGATATTCAATGTACGGCATTCAGCCCCAGCTCAACTTATGATCATATTTTTTTAATAGTTTTCTTGCATCATCAATCAATTAATTCCGTCTTAGTCTCTGCCGGACATATGTTATTCCATATCTGAGCTATGAAAATAAATAAATAATTAACAATTTCTAATCCTGATTAATAACATATGTTAATAATATTACCATTTCATTAAATTATATGCATTTAAATCTTGAAGTGTAATTCAACAATTAATATTCTTTTAGATGCATGTGGAAACTGTGAATGTTGTCAGTAATATCCAAATAAAACCACCAAACGTCATGGCCCGCCAAGATGTTTCAGCTACATCAATGGAAATTGATATGGGTTACCAGCCAGAGCCAAGTACATCTCAAGAAATCATGTCAAGAAAACGACCATTGTGTGACTTAAGACCTTCACTCAATATTCCTCAATCAAATAAAAGGGAATGTGTTGCGCACAAGTATGTACAAACATCAAGAGGTAAAGAAAATATTGAAATAAAAAGGGAAGTTAAAATTCATAAACAAAAACTGAAACGCAGAGATTTGAGGATTATGTCAATGAAAAATCTTCTTAGTGTAGTCAAAAAAAGGACTATGCATTATGACGATATTGAGAGTATCATTAAAGATAATTTTTCTAATATTCATTTGGAATTCAAACCTAAAAACAAAACTAAGAAGTCACCAGGTGTAAGATATAGCAAGGAACTTAAGCAGTTTGCTCTAACTCTTAATTATTATTCTCCACGGGCATACAGATTCTTGCGCACATGCATTAATTTGCCACATCCCGCTACAATCCGCAAGATACTTTCTTCTGTAGAGTGTAATGTCGGATTTCTGAAGGAAGTTTTTGAATTTTTAAAATTACATGTTCATACTAATCCTGCTTTAGCTCATGTTGCCCTGATTTTTGACTCAATGGCTATTAAATCAGAGCTCGTATATGATAAAAACTCTGATAAAACTTGGGGTTATGTTGATTTGGGTGGAATTGAAAATGTAGATTCCTATGAAATGGCGAAAGAATCTTTAATTTTTCAAATTGTGTCTTATACAAGTAGGTTCAAATGTTGCATAGGCTACTTTTTGATAAACAAAATAACTGCTACTATCCAGTCGCAATTAGTTTATACAGCTATAAAAATGTTGCATGATATCAACGTAACTGTTCATTCCATAACATGTGATGGTACTGTGGTAAATCTAAAAACATTTGTACAGCTCGGATGCGTTTTTGATGTTTCTAATGTTAAATCAAATTTTAAACATCCTGATGGAGTAACTGAAGTGCATTGTATATTTGACCCGCCTCATATGCTGAAACTTGCCCGAAACACTTTAGGTGAATTCTCTATTAGATCTAATTTAGGCATTATATCATTTGAATATATTAAAGCTTTAAATAAATTACAAGAATCTGAAGGTTTTAGGTTTGCGAATAAATTAACAAATATGCATGTTAACTTTTGGGGAAAAAAAATGAAAGTAAAATTAGCTAGTCAGTTGATAAGCGTGTCTGTAGCTGACTCGATTGATTTTTTAAGGGTTAGCGGAAATAAAACATTTCAAAATAGTGAAGCTACTGTTGATTATATCCGACATTTAGACAAAGCTTTTGATTTGATGAACGGCAAAAATCCAATAGGAATGGGGTTGAAAGCTCCATTAACATTAAAAAATAAAACCTTCTGGGAACCTATTTTTGAAGAATTACGCAAATACTTGCTTAATTTAACAATTGAGGGTCAAAGTATAATGCAACATCGTAGAAAAACATTTGCTTTAGGTTTTTATGTGAATACGATAAGCTTTTCAAATTTGGCGAAAGATTTATTAACAAGTACAACGCATCCTATGAACTATTTTTTAACTTATAAGTGCTCACAAGACCATATCGAGATGTTTTTTTCCTGCATAAGGGCCCGAGGTGGCGGCAATGACAATCCAAATGCATTGCAACTGAGATACACATTACGTAAACTACTTTTCAAAAATAATGTAATGCCAAGCGTAAATAGCAATACTTACGATAGTGATTTTGAATTAACTCCTATTTTAGAGTTTAGGTCTTCTGAACGTGCAATGCAATTAGAGTCGATTGAACAAGAGAATGAAAGTGAAACATTGATTACATTGATAAACAATGTCTCGCTTTCAAGTTATCAAAATAATATATTATATTATATAACTGGTTGTATTGTTAAGAATCTCCACAGTAAAATATCGTGTGAAGAATGTCAAAATTTGATAAAAGAAAAAGGTAAAAATGTTGACCATTTATACACAATTGATGTTAATAATCATTCAGCGTTTACTGCTTTTGTAAATAGAGGCGCGCTATTTTTCCCGTCACAATCTGTGTTCCAAGTGGTAAAGTTCACCGAAAGAACGTGTAAACTAATAGATTTAAACTCTATGAAGCAGCACTATAAAAAAAAGATCATACAAATAGTCATGCAGCATTTTTATAATAAAATTTCATCTATGTTTCCACATTCTCTAACCCAGGGTATTGATTGCGAAGCCTTGCATGATATTCAACTGTTGAAATCTATAGTTATAAGTTTCCTAAACATGAAGATAATGCACCATCAAAGGTCTAGAACCATGAAATTGCAGGATTCCAAAAATGTAACCCGACAAAAACTACATAAAACCATTTTATTCAGTAACCTATAAATTAATCTTTTAATAAAAATAAATAGTAAAACTTGTTGTTTTTTTTTTATCCTATTAAAGAAAAATTGGTTTCAGCTAACCAGGAAGCCCATGTGGCATTCTGGCCCCTGTGGGGAAACTGGTATGGTAAAGCAGGGTTCAAACCTAACCTACTAGGTAAACATCGTGTCTGAAAAGAAATTAAGTTTCATATAAGCTTAAAATCTATCAATATGCGTGGTTGAGTATGCTTTGTTTGATCGCTAAGGTTTATTGAAAATACCGGAGCGGGGTACCGTATTTCCATTACGGTACGTATTTCCGTAATGAATAATTCACAGAATTAATTAATTCATTGTAATCGCAGATTGAATAACCTATTTTTTTTAAGTATGGCTGTGTTCTGACCGTAGTTTTATTTATGTCACACTGTTTTAACTTACGGATCTAAGTCGCAGCGGGGCAATATTGTACCTAATCAAAATAAACCGAGTTTAATTATTATAATACTATACAGCGCTTTCCTTAGAAAAAAAATACGCATTTCGTTTTCTGTATTGCTGTACCTATGTGCTATTAATGTCCTCAAAATATTGTATCATGGACACTCTATTAGAAAGAAATGGAACGCCTAACTGGGTGCCTTTCATTCATTTCAAGGTCACCGATTTAGGAACGTTTCTCTAGTATGAAGTGCGCACTCCCTGTATTTTAAACCTCCTTGCGTTAATGACAATAATGACATCTAACCGAAAAGTGTTGCCAAAATCAATAATTACTGTGGGTTGCAATTTATTTTTTAAATAATGATTATTAAAATGTATAATAATTAATGCAAGGGTGCTTTCAAAAATAATTAAAAAAATACACAAAGTCTCCTTAATTTATGTACTTTCATAAAAATATGATCTCTTCCCTGTTCACAGTAGTTTCGAATAAAAGCCCAGCCTCCATACAAAAACCTAACATGTCCTTTAGTAGTAGTTTTTCGAAAATCATTTCTACTAACGGGTTTTATATTAATGGCAATACTACAATGTCAGTCTGGCACAATTCTATTACGAGACCATTGACCGACCAATGATCGATCATTATGAATTTAGCAGAATACGAACTTTTAGCAAAATGACAATGGGATCGTGTTGGAATGACGAATTTATAAAAATAGCAGACTTGAGGCCCTGGTCCATTGACTTAATAATACATTATGTGTAATTATTATTATTACATATGTGCGCAAAATTGCGGACACCAGCCCGTATTAGCTATTATTACATAATTATGCAAATTGGTTTCAGAGTGCAAAATATATTGTAAGGAAGAAGTAAATTAAGTCAGCTTGCTAACTTCAGTACCTACCGTAAAATTAGTGGGTTTTGTGTATCAAAATTTGCATTAGGTAAGTAAATTAGTGCAGTTTCTTGTTAAGTTATCCAAGAATTTCATATGCATGACAAACTATTTATTAATTTAAATCTGTTGTGAGAAAGAGAACATGGCTGTGTTTGTAATAATTAATAGATAACGCTTTTCTGTGTAGGGAACTTACCAGTGTTGACGGTAGCAGGAGAGAATGCCTTCCAGACGATGGTCTCACAGATGTTTGTGGCAATGAACAGTGAGATACCAGAGCCAAGACCATATCCTGTAATAACATGAATTTATTTAGTATATGACCACTTTAAAAATCTCAATGTGTAAGTATCTAAAATTTTGTATAATATTGAAAAGCATATTGTTGTAGTACATTTTATTTAATTAAATTTTTTTAATGAAAAATTTAAGGTTCCAAAATAAACAAGTTATAACTTGTTTGTTTAAGAAACTTCATTTTTCATCAAAAAATATTTTCGTTTCTTTTGCTTTAGCATTAGTTATTCGCTCGACTCGCGGTCGTTGACCTCGTAATTAGCAGTAGTCACTTGAAATAGGATAATCTTTTTTTATTTGCCATTAGATTTCAATACCCATCAAGTCAGCCAACAAAATTTAAAATGACGATCTCAGTATCAAACCTCCATACTGACCTTTTTGTAACAACTCGTCGAGCAGCAAGACAATCAGACCAGCGACAAACAGTTGGATGATGATAAGCAGACAGACTCCCGCGCCGATTTCACTCGGTTCGCCGTACATGCCTGTCATGACGTAGACAATGGCTTGACCCACTGTTATCACCATGCCAAATACTGCAGACAAAAGAGTGGGTCAGATCTAATGGTTTTTTTTTACTTCAGATGGTGGTGGATTGTAATTGACAGATATAAATTTCTTTTATTGAATACTAGCAGCGCCACGCGGTTTCACCCGCATAAGTTTCAATCCCGTGGGAATATCGGGATAAAAACTATCCTATGTCCTTTCCCGGGACTCAAACTATATCTATACCAATTTCATCTAAATCGGTTCAGCGTCAAGAGGTGACAGACACACTTTCGCATTTATAATATTACTATGGATTCTGTGAATAATACTTGGAATATTTCTTAGTAGGATTTTAAAAAACTGTATTCTCATAATTATATAGTGTCAATGTGAGAGCAACAAGTGAGGTGTGTCTTCTCAATGAGTATTTCCATTTTAACATAAATTATTTCCAATTGATTTTAATGTGAAACAAATGTTGGAATATTATTAAAATGCATCTGTATAAATATTTACTCTCATTGGTACCCAAATGAATGTTGATAATTATAAATTTTACTTAATTTTATGATCTGTCAATTGTGGAATTACCATGATAATAAAAAAAACTGAAATACAGGTTATTCCTATTGTAAGATATGAGATATTTGTAATTTATCAATTGAAATTCTCTTTAAAATACTTAATACATTTTATCTTAATCAGTTTTCAAGTTACTTTACCTTATTGATGTTAATAAAATGTTATGAATTAACATCAATAAGGTACACTAATAAATATTTGAATTTAGAAAGCAGTTCCTTCCTTTTGTTATAAATAAAAATTGGCAATGTGCCTGTCACATAAGGTGATAATATTACATGGAACAAAATGTGGATTTTCTATTTCGTTGAACTCGTTAAGTACCGTGGAATAGGGATTTAACATTTTTGTATATGTTTTTTGACTCTTTGGTCTAGTATCATGTAGAAGGAATACTTACAAATTTTCAATGAATTTTTCGATCCAAAAAAATTGCAAAGTTATATCAATTTTTTTACTTTATTCGACATCACGGCGTAACACTTAAGAGTTATTCAATGGAATTTACTTTAAAACAGAGAGTTATCATATCAAAGTTTACTCAAATTTAATTAATTTATTTTGTTAAAAATGGAGTAAATTAGTTTTGTTACATACATTGTTTTATTCTGAGCACTCATTAGCAATCTCTCTTTTTCTGCATTTCAAAAGTAATTGCATCACTTTCGCACGCTTAGTAGATCAGTCACTACAATTTATTTTTGAGGTAGCGCCTTATGTCTATGATAAAATTGGCATTCTGCCCCCATATACAAGGTTTCAGAGACATTTGGTAAATATAAACACTAAAAATATTATTTGAAGAAAATTCTTGAATGTTGATCTTTGACTTTGCTATTTATTGTGTTCCAATGCAATTATTGTTGTTTTAATTTATATTTTTTAAATTTTCCAGTAATTATGACATAAAATTTCATGTTTGAAATTAGACTTATGTATGCAAGGTTAACATCTGCTATCTGATTGGAAGATAACCTAAAAGAGAAAGGCAATTTCAAGATCCACTTACATTTCTGTGCACCGTTGAACAAAGCCCTGTCCTTTGGTGTGTCACCAACTTCAATAATTTTCGCACCAGCTAACAGCTGCATGATAAGGCCAGACGTGACGATGGGAGAGATACCAAGTTCCATGAGAGTTCCTCTATTTGATGCAAGAATTACACGGATCCAATAGAAGGGATCTGCGCTGTCTGACGACATAATACCGAATAAGGGGATCTGAAATGTAATTTTAAGGTTAGAATAGATAGTGATGTGTTTACTGTGAAAGAGTTAAGGAGTTATCAGAATTTATAACCATATGTTAGGATTTTAAATAAAAATTAAGTTTTCTGAAGAAATAAAATATGTTTTATTCTATTATGATATTGCACTGTCTAGTGTTTGAATGGGTGGTTCCCATTACACTATTGTAGGTAGTGGCTAACTTTTTAAATGTAAACATGAAATAAACTACGCATTTATATAAAAGTTGATTGTATTATTACTAAATTTGGATCTATTCACTTAGAAACGGCTTAAATTCACCTTTATCCCAAGTAGCATAGGGCCACATCACAATAAAATATCAAAATTATAACACTCACCTGACAACATACTAAGAAAATAAATAGAGTGATTGCAGTCCATAATACTTTCTCACGGAATTGGATCTGAAATACAAAGCATTCAGTTAGAATCGTACCAAATTATACACTCCAAAATATTCAACATGAAGTACAGTTAGCTATCCTACACACACCAACATTAGAGTTGGGTATGCACTTTCACTTAGATTTTAACACGTATGTAAGCCCTAAATCACTTTAAAACGTCTACAATCACAAATAGATGCTATTCCAAACACAAATAACATCCTAAGAATACACAATCATGCAAAATATAACCATGGCTTACCTTTCTTTCTGGTTTTGCTATTTCTGGCAATATACTGCAAAACGGCTTTATAACTTCAAGGAATTTGACTGCAAGTAGAACAATTACATTAATAAATCACACCGTTAACACACAACACATAATTTAAGAATAAAATCGAAAATGTGGAAATACGTGTCCGAGGTTTATCACTATTTTTAGTTATAAATATGAACAATACTCACTTCCCATTTTGATTTATTGCGAATTAACTATCCTAACTAAATTATTAACTGATCAATCCGGCTAAAACCATTCAACTTTTGTTCATTAGTAACACTCCAATAGGACTTTTCGCGAGAAAGAGCCTGCGCAACACCGCCAACGAGCCGTCCGCGAATGACACGTCCACAACGTCACGTCACGTGACCTGTGATGTTGGCGTGTATAATGTTGCTCTCAACAATCTCCAAGACGAATGGATAAAATGTTTGAAATTCTGATAACTTTAACCAAAACTAACAATTCTCTATATTTACCGTAAGATAAATATTATTATTTTCAGCTCATTAAAAAGGGTTCACAGATTTTTGATACATTGGATGGGCTTTCGTGAGTTTAACAAACTTTGAAGCAATGATAAGATTTTTCAATCTGAATGCAAATCACTGTTTCATCCTGTGTACGGTTTCATCTAAGTAGCATTTTAGCGGAAAGCTTGATTTTGTCATTTTTGCATATTGGCAATTTTGTAGTTTTCTTTTGATATTGTGTTCTTCTAGACTGCGGAAACTACTTTATTGTTCCAAAACTTACATGTGACGGTATCGAGAATAACAGCCAAAATTTCTGTTTTCCTTCTATGTGTTGTCAGGCTAATGTCAGTGTCACTGTCATAGTGCCAAAAACAAACGTCAATTTTTCATTTGAAGCCGCACCACCATGTGCTTGTATTAGTAAATAATTTCAGTTTTATGCATTTATAATCAATAAAAATGCAGCAAGCACATCGTGCCGGTAACCTTAAGCAGAGCAATAAAGTTCACAAGTCGCGCCACCGCTCTAAACGTGGTATTTCAGCCGCTGTAAAAGGTTAGTAAAAATCGTTCTCATGGGTCATGATTTTTATCTTATAGCAAGTATTTACAATTAATAATATATTCCAGGCAAAGTAAATGTGAAGGAATTTGTTCGTCGCAATCGCCATATACTGAAAAAAGATGAGCGTCGTCACCAAGCGCTTCAAATTCGAAAGAACAAACGCGAGGAAGTGTTGTCAAAGAAGCGTGCGTTAGGCGGTACTCGCAACCCTCCGTTCTTGGTCTGTGTAGTGCCGTTGAACGCACAGCTTGACGTGCAGTCCGCCCTTGTTATATTGAAGACATGTTCTGAAGGAGCTATTGTTACTCAGTCCTCTAATGGAATTCTACATCTTGGGTAATTGTTGATCAAACCTATAAAATAAATAAAGATTATTAAAAATTTTTTTTTTGAAAAGCAACAGCATTTTATAATGTAATTTAAAATATTACAGATTACCAAACTTCAAGCAGAGGTTCTCTTTCATTTGCCCAGAAGTGGGCAATGACTTTGCCCTATTGGATGCACTTAAAGTGGCAGACACAGCTCTTTTCATCACCTCAGCACTTGATGAACCAGTGGATGAATGGGGAGAGAAAGTTCTTGCCTTATCCATGGCCCAAGGCATGCCAACACCAACAGTAGCTGCAATGGACATTGAAGGAGTACATCCTAAGAAGCGTACAACTGAAAAACAAAATGTACAAAAGCTTATATCAAAATGGCTCCCTGAAGAAAAAGTTGTGCAGCTAGACAAAAGTTCAGATGGACTGAACCTGTTACGTAGAATTGGTAACCAAAAACGTAATATCATCCATCATAGAGAAAAGAGGCCGTACATGCTAGCCGAAGAGGTTGAATATCTGGCAGACAGTGAAGGAGATAGTGGTACTCTTAAAATCAGTGGGTATTTACGTGGTATGCCATTGAATGTAAATGGTCTAGTGCATATTACTGGCCTGGGTGACTTCCAGATGTCAAGGATTGATGGATTAGAAGACCCACATCCATTGAATTTGGGAAAAGAGAATGCTAAACCAGATGATATTATGGATGCTGAAGTAACAAAGGTATCAGTACTACAAGTTGCTGACCCAGCCAAGCAGGAGAGTCTTGTGTCAGAGAATATTCCTGATCCTATGGAAGCTGAGCAAACTTGGCCCACTGAGGAAGAAATAGAACAAGCTAATTTAGAGGTAAATAATAAATATTACATACATTTCATGAAGTAAATAAGCTCCTTATTAGTAATAACTAAAATAATCAAAGTAGAAAGGCCTTTAGTTTAACCTCTGCCCAAGTATCCATCATATACCAAACATATTTCTTTTGTTGCTTGTTAGTTTAGTTGTCTGATCGTCCATATTAATTTAAATTTCCATATCATGCAGACTAAAACAAAAAAAGTGAAGAAGGTGCCAAAAGGCTGGTCAGACTATCAAGCAGCTTGGATCGTCGAATCTGACGCGGAAGGCGAAGGCTCTGACGATGGCAGCGAGAGCGACGACGATGATGACGACGAATTTATGTCCTGTGAGGAAGATCAGTCTGACCAGGAAGAGAATGTAGAGGACAATGACTTTGAGTCAGTAACAGAGTCTGAAGTAGGACCTACAGATGAGAAGTACGATGCTACCATTGATGCAGCTGAAGAACATGAAATGCTGCAAAAGTTAGCTGCTGCAAAGGAAGATCGCCAATTCCCAGATGAAGTTGATACTCCACAAAATGTGCCAGCCAGGGAAAGGTTCATGCGATACAGGGGATTGGAGTCCTTCAGAACATCTGCCTGGGATCCCAAAGAGAACCTGCCTGAAGATTTTGCCAGGATATTCCAATTTGAGAATTATGATAGGACAAGGAGGAGGGTGTTCAAGGAGTTGGAGGATAGCTTAATCAATATGGTAAATGATTCTTATAATGTTTTACACTGACATGAATACAATTTGGAACAACTTGCGACTTAGATTTTTTTTTTGTGATTTGCTAAAAGCATTTGATTGTGTTCTACATATGACTTAGATTGGAAATATGTACGCCTAAGAGCAGTATTAGCACTGGTTGTTCTTATCTTGATGTCTTTCTCGCCCAATATAATTCAGTATGTCAATATCAAAAATGAGTACTTAATTATTAAATTACTTTGAAACTTACCCCAGGGTTCAATGATTGGTCCACTGCTTTATGGTATTAAATTGAAGAGGACTTGTTGCATTTAGTGTTCCTTGTTTGTGTCGACTCCATAAAACTTGAAACTAACTCCAAATAATTATTTACAGTATGGTTTCTACATCACAATCCATGTCAAGGATGTTCGCAAAGACTTATGGAAGGCCTTCACTTCAGCCAATGCGAATGCTCCCCTTTCTATCTTCGGTCTTCTACCTCACGAACAGAAGATGTCAGTCATGAATGTAGCACTCAAACGCACGGGGGCTAGCGACGAGCCTATACAGAGTAAGGAAAGGCTGATCTTCCAGGTTGGGTACAGACGGTTTATCGTCAACCCTATCTTCAGTCAACATACTAATGGCGGTAAACATAAGGTTAGTAAGAAATAATATACTCATTGGAAAATACACTTTATTATCAACGATAGAAAAGCAAATTTATAAGAATCGACGTGACGCACACGACGGCTCTTGAAGAGTACATTAGCGCTTCGGCGCGGTCTTGTATATTATTATACTCTAAGACACTGAAAACAGTTTTTTATTATTTAATGACATTAAAACTGATTCTCTTTGGCGTAGCTATAAAGTTTTTTTAATATGTGTTTCATGTTGTTTTCATTTCAGTATGAGAGATTCTTTCAACCCGGATCGACGTGTGTTGCGTCTTTTTTCGCGCCGATACAGTTTAGTCCGTCTTCAGTACTATGCTTTAAGGTAAACAACTTCTTTATGTAATATTTATCTACATTTCTAATATTTTCTTTCACATTATTCTTTATTCAAGCCGCCATGGCGTAGTTTTTTTCTTACTCACTGACATCTGTTGCATTTTGTTATAGGAGAAGAAAAACACAAAGTTACAATTACTAGCAACAGGAGTTTTGTTATCATGCAACCCAGACCGGTTGATAATCAAGAGAATTGTGCTGTCTGGTCATCCATACAAGGTATTATATTCTCCACAAACAATATTGCATATTGGTCATTATACTTTTTTGTCCATAGCCAGATATCCCATATCCCATAGGCTGTTATCTCAGTATACGGCCTCTTTCTAGACATTCAATATATCTATACTGATAATGTGCTTTGTAAAAATACCAATGTTCTTTCGTTTCCAGGTTAATAAGAAATCCGCAGTCATCAGATTCATGTTCTTCAATAGAGATGATGTTCTATACTTCAAACCATGCAAACTCAGAACGAAGTATGGCCGCACTGGACACATAAAGGAACCTTTAGGTACATGTGCTACTTCAATATTTTTTTTCACCCCAAAAAGATCACTTGTTACTGCAGTTTCAATTGACTGTGGTCATCATTATCAGCAGCATAGCATACACCCCTGAACCAAATTCCTCTGCAATTGCACACCATTTAACTCGATCTTCAGTAATTCTCATCCAGCTGCTAGCAGTTACCCTGCCAAGATTGACAATTGAATGACTGTGTTGCCCATTACTAATTACCGGATATTATTTGGAATTTTCGGCTGATATTTACAGTGACATACAGAAAACCTAATAAGCTTTTAACATAAGAATGATGGCTTTCACAGATCTCCGTGGGTCCCAGATCGGCCCTATAAAATTCAACTAAAATACTATAATTATTAACGTGTCTCTGCAGGTACTCACGGCCACATGAAGTGCGTATTCGACGGCCAGCTAAAATCTCAAGACACGATACTCCTGCACATGTACAAACGAATGTTCCCCAAGTGGACCTATGAAAACTGTATCGTTACTGATAGAGATACTAAAGACGCTGATATGATGGATTAGATATTTATGTAGTTAAGTTTAAGTAAATAAATGATATAATCTTAATATTGTGTTTAGTTTTCCCATTATTGCTGTTTTGAAACCTACTGCTTGCTGAACCGAGCGTGAGCTGGTGGAGGATGTTTCGTTATGAGGTCCTTAGAAACCTTTAGCTCTGTGAAACAAACGGTTACAGCGGCTGCGGCGCGAGTCGGAGACAAGGTTCGCATACGCTTTATACTTACGTGAGCAAGCAAGCGCTGTAACGGTTCGTATTCACAGAGCTGAAGGTTTCCATATTAGAATACCATCTTACACGAAATACTAAAAGAAAAAGAAAGACGGTATTGTTTCTGTGAGGTGTGATTGTGACATTCTAAAAGCACATGCAAACACCTTTTTCTATGAGGGTAGGCAGAAACTAAAAAGTGCTTTGTGCTACGACACCCTGAACAATGATACACTTTACATTTTAAAAAAAACCTCACCGGTGAGTTCATCCTCCCCTCTCACAGAGAGGAGGCCTGTGTCCCAGCAGTGGGGGCTAATTATGCTTCAGTGAGTTCACACGTTTGAAAGAAACGTGTACTATGACGGTTTAATGCCATCAAGGTTCCAGTGTAAGAAAGAGACTGACTATACATGACCGATAGCACCAACTCTTTTTCGCACTGGAATAATGATGGGATTAATACTTCGTAATACGGCCCCAGGTTACAATAAAATCCACGTTACGTTTCCACATCTTTATTGACACGAAGCGCGAAGGCCTACTCAGTGAACATCGGGGTAGCAATCTCTTCGCCACTAGCCTAACATTAACCGTAATCTCTTATGAGGCAGTGAAAATAAGTGAAATACTGTGATACAAGTTATCGTAAGTCGACCAGTTACAACAGTTTTTACGGGTAGGCATAGAAAAAGAAACTATACTTCGTACACAATGGAATTAATGAAATTCCAGTGGAAAAACAACTTTAATTCCCACAAATTAAGTTCATGCTACAACTTTGACTTTTTCAATAGTACAGTCAGACTAAAAATATGTGTGCATCGACAAGAATTCATTTAGTTTTAATTGTCTACAATCTTTGTTCTTTATTATTGTATCAATGTTTAGCCACAAAACATATTACACATTGTAGCTATACATTGATACAAGGTATTGTGGTACACAAATTGTAGACTATCAAATTAATTCTTGACGATGTATCATCGCCAAGAACTAGGCTGACTGTAGTAGTCATTCTGAAATAAGTTTAATTTACATTTCCATAAAGTTAATATTTGCGTGGAAACAAGGATTATTTTTATGCAATATGTTTTATGTTTGTCTAAGTGTGCATACACACGACAACGTCTCGCTCGTGTATTTGAGTACGGTGCTCAAATACACGAGCGCCATGCCTCTGTCGTCGACGCGACGCTTGTCGCTAGTGTGTAAGCACACTTAGGATGGGACCAGATGAGCGTAACCATGCTAACCTGCGTCTCAAATTGTAGACAAACGCGCCACCGTAATTTCGGCGACTCAATTTGAACGTGCGAATTGTGGTAACGCTCCTCTCGACCCCACCCTAACACGTAAGCTCGCTTCGGGTATTATAAGTGCCAGCTAGAAAACATCTAAAAAAAAAAATAATTATAATAAACAATAAAATCGAATTAGTGACAATTAATTAATTAATTAAAATGACCATGTCAGATACACAATTTTATTGTGCCACTATAGTTTACCTTCATTTTAACCCACAAAGCAACAGAAGACAGACTGGCAGTCTTGCATCAATTTAAAGAAAAGTTTTGTAATACTTTTATATTATCTTGTCGACTTACAATAGCTTATAATCTAAAAAAAATCGTTGCAGAGAACGTCACAAACAATATTATTTTATTATTACACGAATTAGTGAGTTATTACAACAACAAAAAACTGAATTTACTGCATTCTCTGCAATCGTGCGCACATAACACGCGCGAATTATTATAATACAAGTATTAATAATAACAACTATTATTATTGTATGAATGCAAACAAATTGTACTATTCGGTGTGATTAGTGTTATGTGGAAAAAAATATTACTTAAATAACGTACATTAAATTTTTAAAGAGTATTTTCTCGCAGTTCCTGCTGCTTTGTCAAATTGAACCTTATATATGCATAGCACTAAAACACAAAAAGAAATGTAGAAAGATTTTTCAATGGAAACTAGTGTTGAATTAAAAAAGCGTTCAGATATTGATATATCAAGATTAGTATTGGTTTGATCGGCTGAAATGTACTGTCGCAAATTGCATTGTCTTGGCTGTTGCTTTTAACAGCTGAGTCCTATTAAGTATTTCATAGCTTTGTTAGTAGATGTAATCTGTAGTCGGCTAAAGAATAAGCAATATCTGAATGCCTTATAAATCTCAAGGATAGTCAGTTTATTTAAAAAATGGTTATGCTATGAAAGAAGACACGAAAACATATATTTCTAATGACTCGAATGGTTTCAATTGACATAGGTTTAATGGAAACCGGCAAGTGAAATGTTTCATAATCACGGGTCAGCATCAATCAAAGCACATTTCCAACCTGCCGACTTGCATTAGAACTAGGAAATTCTACATAATCGTAACTCAAAAATCTCATGTATCACAAAATCAAGCAAATTAAGAATGATAGAAACTAATGTAAACTAGCAAAGACTTTAAATTTTCTCATCAAAATCGTTAATTATCTAACCTAAGTAGGTACGTCAGCGACATCTCATACACATAGTTATTTAACGCTTACACAATCTATCCTTCAAGCGCCATCTTAGCCACACAATATTTTCTATTTAGAAATTATTATATAGATCAGTATTTAGGTTTAATTTCGGTTTAATTTATATTTCTCTATTTTAAAAGGCAAGTGTTTCACAGTTGGGTACGGCAGGCGTGACCAGCTCATGTCAAATGCGTTCGATATTTGAATTGCGCGCGAAAGTTCACGTCTATCTATTTTTGTTTTTTTTTTTTCTGGGAGGTTTGTTGTGTTTATGCTTTAGGTTTTTTATTGCGTCGCTTCTTGGCGTCCGCGGCGTCAGGAGACGATTGCTTGGCGCTGGTCGTGTTGGCTGACACACCGGACTTGCTGTAGAGGTTGTTGAGGAACTCCTCGAGGTTGGGATCGTGACTGCAACGTTGCAAATGTTACATTATAATAATTTATTAAAATCGTCAACTTTTAAAAGTCAGAAATCCAAACATGTTTATGATCTGTACCAAAAGTATGTTATGAAAATGTTTTAGAAAACGTGCCTGTAGATGCGAATTTGTAGTGCCACTTACAAATTGAGCACTTTGATAGGATTGCTGAATACTTACAACTCGAAATTCTAATTTTAAATCACCTAAATTAAATGTGTTTTTCATTTGATAACAGAGGTTTGTTTTAACTTAAATTTTTGTCGATGATTTTTCAGTTACTTACAATTTAATAATGTGATTTTTAAACAATAATTTTATTGGAAAAAGTTTAAACCTTCTAATTCCCTTTAGTGAGGAGTAGTGTGTAATATTGTTGTTTACACTTTCATCAGTTACTTTTGGAACAGACAGCAAGTGATTAACTTACCCAGTGGATGGTCTCTGGTTGAGATCGGAGGCTGCGGCCGCTTTGTTGCCGAGCACGATCCGGTACTGGACCACGTGGCAGTCCGGCCTCAGTTGCTTCAGGTTCTTTTTCTGATCGAAAAAAAGAATGTTTTAAATGACACATTGGCTGTCAAAGTTTAGTTGTCAGAGCGTTGCAATTTTGCCGCCTATAGGAAAAAGGAGGAAGGGATTTATTATGTAAAAGTACAGGTAAACCAGAAAAATTATGTGCTTCGGTAATCTTCGTGTTTCAGAACTAGCGTAAACGTCGTACCACAGAGTAGGCCACACCCACAAAGGCAAAGCTTGTAATTTTTGTACTACCGTGTTTTGTAGTAATGCACCTATCTTTGCTATTTTATATGAAGTTTTCTCCCAGTCAGGTTACCTATACTCCAGTCGCAGATCGTCATATGTCTCTCAAAAGTTTTGAAAAGTAATCATGTTACTGCTAAAAAGGGGAGGACTTCCATGGTTGTAACAGCTTTTTATTAGATCTCATCATCGCGCGTTCGTAGGTATTTCCAAAGATCGATGATGATTCCCGAAGCGCAAACTTTTCTTGGGATATCTGTATGTTACCTGGCAACTGGCCCACTGTGTGATTTGGTACACGGCGCCATCCATACACGCATAGTACATCACGAGCAGTCCCATCATACTCGACTCTGCCCATATGTCGCCCTGAACACAAACAAATGTATTATGAAATACTCAGTCAGTGCAGAATAAGATAATTTACCAGGTCGCGATTTGGTTAACGCTTAATTTGTAGTTGGCAAATCATTTGATAATATAGCTGTCACATGTAAAATTCTTATGACATGCTCCAATGTGGGTAAAACGGTCAACCATTCAAGCTGTGATTCTGGCAGAAGTGCATACCTAACTCACAAGACTCTCAGACACTGATTACAAAAATCTGTTAATGAAAGGTATCTTTTAACATAAGTGATTGCTTGTTATTATTACTTTGACCGACTAATCACAAAATCGAAAATATGTATAATGAAATATCACATTAACTGATCGGAGATTGAATCTACATGGTAAGCATAAGTAACACAAGTTCTGCGAAAAATCGTTAAATAATAGCTTCTTAGCTCGGGTTCGCACTGCATGCGATATACTCCTGCGGCGATTATTTTTCGCACACTGGATTTTTAACGCTGTGCTTAGCGCCAAGAGTTTTCGGCAGGTGTAACCCGTCAGGTGTAGCCGTTAATTTGCTAAACTATACAAAGGATTTTGATGCGGTTGTCACATCATTTAGAAAATTAATCCCAGAAGGTTTATGTGCATAATACATTTATATTAAAGTTACATATAATAATTAAATCTCGATGTTTTGTAAAGTTGTAAAATAAAAACCGAAGCAGGGACAGTTCGCTAGTATGAAATAATGTCGAGATCGGTATAGACTAGCCCTGATACTTTGTTGTGTTGCAATGTTGGTAGTTGTCGAATTACTGCACCTTATGCAAAATTCTCAACTTCCAGAAATATTGATAAGTCTTGCTCTGAGGTGTGAAGAATGGCCAACTATCCAAGCTATACAGGTCATGTTTTGGGCTACTCTTACAATCCCTAATGTTCACTCTCCAGTCATAAAACAGTACCCTGATTGCGTAACACATTTTCAATAACAATCATTTTGGAAGATATTACAAACCATTGCTTTTAGATGTTCGAAAAATTTGTCTGCTCAACAACGTGAATAACGCGATGAATGTTGTTGTACTATCAAAATGAAGTCATTGTTACTGATAGTCTGTAACGCAATTACCCCATCGGACTACGATAACTATGAAATCTTTAGTGTAAAAGCAAGACGTTACCTCTTTAGCAGAGTGTCGTATCTTGCACTGCACGCAGTAGCGCGCGGCGTAGCACGGCCGGTCCGTCAGCACGCGCTTGTGACGACGCCCGCAGTTCGTGCATCTGATACAAGTCACATGTTATTGTTTTGGTAGGCTAAGTAACCTGTTGGAATGTCGAGAAGGATTAATAGATTGGATAAGTACTAGAAAACCTCGGATTTAAAGCCTCGGGGAAGAATAACACACAATGTAGTTAACTGAAAAATAAGTCCTTGCCCGCTGTAATAAAGCGTTGAATTCAATGTTGCCATTAAAAAAAAATATCTAAACCATTTTTAATACACATACACGGTGGGGCACCAATAAAAAAATTAAAAGATCTATGGTGAGATAAAGCGATAATTATTCTTAGAAGTTAAGTGTTAATAGATATAGATTCAAACTATAGTAGAAAGGGAATGCTCGAAGGAGTACAACTTGACAGACTTTCACTTTTATGGAAACTTTTTACTCCAAAACTATTTAATTCCGAAAATGCAAAGTCAAAACGAAAACTTGAGTGTTAACTACGTTACCTGATGGTGTTTGCCGCGAATTCCATTTTGTCGTGGAGCTGAGCGAGCAGTTGGCTCAGCTCGCTCCACGCGGCCTCCACGTGTCGGGACTCTAAGGCACGACGCTCGTAGGCCTCTCGGCGTTCCTGTAAAAAAGCACATTGTATCTTTTGCGAAAGCAATATAAACCTTACGATAATATAATAGGGTCGAAAGCAAGGTTCCTCGAATATTTCATCTGCATTACTTCATTAAATGAAACCAACGTGACTGCAAATAAGGTCGAAAGTATGTTTTTTTTTGCGTGGCTATCATTTGTTCAATATACTCTAAGGAAAGCTGTAGCAAAATTTTGTCGAAGTAATATGAACTTACTGGCTCTCCAATAAGGTCGAAAGCATGCTGCAATATCTTGAAGGCCTCTTCGGCGCCGGGCTGTTGATTCTTGTCGGGGTGAACAAGGAACGCTTGCCGTCTGTAGTATCGCTTTATTTCCTCGTCTGTACATGATACGCTTACACCCAGTATACTGTGGAAGAATGGAGTTATCTATAATAAACATTATAATAGCCGCTTTTCGTGTCTGTCTGAATGACCGCGTTGCTTTTCTAAACTGCACAACTGATTTTGATGCGGTTTTCACCATCATTTAGAGAATTTCAATATTTTTTATGTAAAATATTAAACTTTAGTGGAAAAATAAGTTTAATTTCGGAAGTCGGTGACAACAAACGAAAATGCGGAACCAACGACACCGACTTCCGAGATTAAAGTTATTTTTCACTCTGTAGTGTTTTTTTTTTTGTAAAAAAGTTTTTTAAGAACGACGGTCGCATTTTAATCTCAGTGTCAATCTGTCATAAGTACCTCGAATTTACCTCAATTTTTTACGAGTTTTTACATTGATTGTGGCTGAGATGAGATTGTGATTAGATTTTGTTCGTTTTTAAATATAAGAATTGGCCTTCAAATTCAACTTCAGCAGTGCGATTCTGTAACCATCTCACCGTGAAAACTTAGATGAAGTGAGCTGTCAATAGTATCAATTCCTAGCAAAAACAAACTCACATAACCTAAGTTTTCACGGTGAGATTTTTACAGAATCGACCGCCATATCTCAACAACTTCTTTGTTTATGTCGATGTCGTCATAACTAAAAGAGGCTACGGCACTACATTACCATGAAAATGATAAGGAAATGTAGTATTAACAAGTGCCAAGATTTTATGAATTAAGTGCTTAACATCACTTATCACTTCAGTTTACTTGTGAGTGAATTAAATAGCTTCAACTTTTGTATTATTTGCCCGTTTTCACAAACAAAGCGCGCTGTTGGGTTTTCAACGCTCGGCTCAGCACCTAAAGTTGAAAATTCAACAGCGCGGTTTTATTTAGGTGTCACTTATATAAAGTCACACCCCCTTCCCATTGGGGTATGTAGAAACTAAAGAACGCCACCTGCTACGATCCTTGCATACCCCTTTTGTTTCGTTTACGTTCATATATCGATATAATGTCACTCACATCTGCCTTGTAAACAGGGACTTGAAAACGAAATGAATTTCGTTCCGTTACCACTAATGTTATCGTATAACGTTCCAAAATTTGTAACGATACTAAAACCTAAAAATATTAATAACGTTATAAAAGAAAACGTTATAGAATATTATTTTCGTACAACAATATAAGTAACGTTATAAGTATCAGTAACATTAAGCTTATCCGCTTGTTATAACGTTACAGGAGAAACGTTATCTATAGATTAATTTGTAACGTTATTCTTCATACTTTTTCGTCTTTAGTGATGAAGCTGACAAAGTTGACTATCGAAACGAATAACGCTATTATATCGTTATACTAATAACGATATATTGATAACATTGTTAGTGAACAGTTTAAGATTTCGTTCCATTTGTCAGTATCGTTATAGCCAAGGAATTAATTTTGTTACGATCCTGGTGGAACGGTACAAATTATCGGTATCGGAACTACGCGTAACGTTTCAAGTCCCTGCTTGTAAATACCTTTTGCAAGTTTCTTTTCATTGATCCTCTGAACATGACCAAACCATCGCCTATTGAAAACGGTTCTTAGTTATAATCAATTCTGATAAAGCTTGCGGTTGACCACAAATACGTCTTAAAAACTATAGAATGATCCACAAGGCGCCTTTTGTCTTCATAAAATATGTCTACAAAGGAAAAGGAATATTGCTAAGCGGTTACCACATCTTTATTCACGTATTGTGACATAATGTGAGGTTAAAATTAGAACAGGACTGGCCTTCGTATCAACTGAAGTTAGTTTGGCAGCGAACATTTTTTGCAATATGGCGTAAAGGACTGTGAGTATTTGAGTAACGTGAAGTCGTTATGGAGTTTTGTCGTAATGAGTATGAACAATTAGGAATCGTGTAACGCTGTTGGTACTACTCGCATGTTTGGGTATTCGGCACAAGCCGGGCGGCAAAATCATTCATATTTTACCGCCCGGCTGTGCCGTATCGTGCCGAATCATGCCAACCCGAACAAGTGTGTAGCACGCTTGAGCGGGTTTTACATTTTTCTCACAGCACAGTGAAAAAGGTCCTAAAGCTTTCTAATTATTTTCTAAAATCGTGAGCTCGTGATACATAGTGAATTCTCACAGTACCATTAGAAATACAAACAGACCAAGTACAATAGTAACTTGTCTATATATAGAATACAACCTCATTGCCTATCACAAATAGTCGATAATGTACAATAGCGACATTATGTTCACGCCCATGTACGCACGGCGAAATACGAGGGCAAGGTGAAAAGTTCTCGGCCTCACACAAAAATGGCATTCCAATCAGCAAAAAATTATTTTTCTCACCTGGGTGCACGTGCCATGTCATTAGTTTGTTTATTAAGTTTAAACTTTTTCTCGCAAGTAGTTTGCTTACAAGAATTCTTTTTTTTTGTCTTGCGTGTTTTTTTGCTAAATAAAATGATATAAACTTGAATATCGCGCGGTCATAAAATTCTTCGCTTCGCTTTCTTCTCATCCAAAGTTGTCAAAGTTGACAAAAATTTACGGAGACTGCTCCTTCCATGTCAACTGTTAAAAAGCGGTCAGCTGAATTTAAAAGTGGTCGCATCGTCCCACGAAGATGACTCACGTGAAAGATGGCTAAAAACTGCAGCCATACCAGAAACCATCCAAAAAATCCATGATATCGTGTTGAACTATAGGTGAGTGATGGTGAGGGAGATAGCTGAGGCTGTACGGAAATCAAAAGAAAGGGTGGGAAACATCTTGCACACAGAATTAGGGATGCGATAGCTCTGCGCAAGATGGGTGCCGCATTTGCTGAATGTCTTTCACCAGGACAACTCACTCTTGGCGCGACAATGGGAAAACTGCGGGATTTGGGGAACGATAAGCTCGGCCATCCCCTCAATTATTTTGTTTTGTCACCCTAAGACTTCCAACTGTTCCCAAACTAGAAACAAATTGTTTCTGGGAAGCGCACCGCAACTTCACAGTCATCCAGATTCTCATTTCCGGAAAAGAATACTGCTGTTGGAGAAACGCTAAACCAAGTGCGTTGAGGATCGGCGTTCGTTTCGTGGCCCTCGGGGAGTTGAGGCCCCTGCTTATTTTTTCACTGTTGGAAAGAAGTCTACTTGCCTTTGCAGGGGTTGGACATTAAGCAAAGGTACATAGCTTGTAGCTTCTAGGTTTTCTGTCGAGTATTGTATGAGGTGTGTCTTCTGCCCCTTTACTGTTTAGTGCCATATTGATTGTAAAGAAGTGTTATTGTCATTATAAAACTCATGGCAGAGTTAGAATACAGCTTTTTTGATAACAACGATTGGTGTAATAATAGAAAATAATAATCATCATGACGATGATGATGTTACGAACATAAGTGCACTACTTCTGGTTAAGTTCTGATTCAATATTCATACAAATGTTCAATTCTGTTATGGGGTTAGTTGGAACCCTTAGACTTCGTAAATAAGATTCGTTTTTGCTTTCCAAAATGTATTAAAAATATCTAGTATGGAATTAAATGTTTAATTCTGACACTTACAAAACAATATTTAAAAACTAGATGGCGCCGGCAATTCCTAGCTGACTGATCCCTGAGAAGAAATGGCGAAACAAACTCAAGAGGTCATGGTCTCTTTTAAAGTCCAAACATTATATTATTAGGATTTTATGTGAGTCTAACAATGCAGGACCATGTTTGGAAGGGCCTTTTGAAGAAAGAGCCAGTGCAGCTTTGAGTTGACCTGTCCCAACAGACGAGACGGCATATTAATATTAGTTATCCTCATCATCACATACACAATTTAAGCCAGGCTGTCTAACCATATACAGACGCCAGCACATCAAGCTACCCGAAACTGTCAAATTTTCCCAATCAACTTTGAACCTTATGATTTAGCGATAAAGTAGAAAATCTAAAGAACTTTAACAGATTCTAGTAGCTTGATGTGCTGGCGTCTGTACTTAGGTCCCATTGTAATAATTTTTGCATATATTTTTCCCATTTACCTTAATGTTATCAAAGGTTTTTTTTTAACAGCAAAATATGGTTTTTTCCACATTGTCACGACCTAGATATTTTGTCAAACAATGATCAAAACGAGTATGTATTGTTAAATATATGCAAGTATTGGTCATATAAAATACCCCAACTTGTATAATTATATACTTACAATGAATGGCTTTAGTATCTATAAAATACTCTAAACATAAATATTGTTCAATCATTTTGCAAGATATTTTTAAATTATATGATCTACATTATATACATAATAAAGTAAATAAAATTGATTGACAGGGTACAATTAATGATCAAACATTTACCACTTTTCTCTATTCTCATAGCGTCAGTTTTCGCCCTACAGACAAATATAAAAAAAAATTAATAGCTTTTTTTAGTTGAAGTTGATCTTATATATGGTAAAGTCGACCTTGTAATTGCTTTACCATCCTTAAGTTGAATGCCACGTGCACGTCATAAAATGTCAAGGTCTATTTTTGATTAAAGCCCATGTGACAGTTAGTTTCAAACATAGTGAAGTTTCAATTCACTGGGAGTTTTTGTCAAAAGTTGTAAAGCAATAACATACATTAACGCAAGATTTTCTTAGTTAAAATAACTAACCTGTAAGGATCTTTCCCCTTGCACGCTAGTAGTCTTTTCATGGCTTCCTCTCCAGTCGCTGGCAAAGGTATGTTTGCGTTCAGCTTCGTCGAATCATTTCCATTGTCCGTTTCTACTTCTGCTGCAATCAAATTACTTTGGTTAGGATTTAGAAATTGTGTGGTACGAAGAAACTTAAGGGGCGTTACACACTTGTACGGGTCGGCATGTTTCGGCACAGCTGTGTGGCATTTAATATGTAGATATATGTTCGGGAAGCAGCTGTTTGGCTTAGCCCGAATTGTGCCGACTCGACCCAAACATGATTAACCTAGGGTAGATGCCGAAGGAAGTTTGCCGATCGGCACGAGCCGAATGAAAGTCGGCTATGTGTACTAATAACGTCGGGTCGGTTTATTGTTCAACAAATACTGATGACTCGAATGTGCGACCGGAACAGTTGTTTAGCACTCCTAAGGCATAAATAAACTAACTGCAAAACATAGCTGCCTCATTGATACCAACCACTCAATTAAAGTCGCAAGTACTATTTACAGAATATCTCAGCCAAAAAAAATATTTACAGTATGTGCAAATATATATACTTAATAATCTTACTGTACTGTAAAATAAGATAAAATACAGCTACAAATAATAAAACTTTCTATGTCGAGCATAGAAAGTTATGATAATATTATTGTATATGTATGCTAATTCCAGCTAAGTAATTAGTAAGTAAAACGGTTTATCTAGTGCATGACTACTATTAAATTATTCTATAACAGTATCAAGTTCGTATTTCTTTAAAAATATGTCTCGGACAAAGAATTCGATATTCTCCTGTCTTGCTTATACCGAATTTGTGAGGAATTATCTCAAGCAAATGTCTCTCACACATAATATTTTTCGTCAAAAACGGGTCCCTAAGAGGAAATCATCTACATGTGCATCTAAGCTGATTGTATTTGTTGGTGACGACATCAGACTGAGCATCGCTCGAATTAGTGATTTGAAGTAATTATAATTATTTGGTAAGCAAATTAATGATTGGCAATTTGTTGTAGTCTCAATGAGAGGGACAAGCCACACCTAATGATTTATTTTTGGTGACCATAGAATGCTGTACCTAGTCGTAAATATGGAACATCTAATTTCAGAAAAAGTTCGGTTTCAAAAGGGTGAAATTAAATTAGCTAGCGAAACTTCACAGATGTGATAGGTATTGATATAAGATAAAATATGATGGTAAGATAAAAATCGAAAACTTAACTCATGTTTCTGCTAATTACACTAGGTAACATAACCATCACTATTGACATAATCTACCACGCGGGCCTACTGCAGGTTGGTAGATGTCATATGTCTTCGAAATTTTGGTTCTAGGACATGCCGTTTTCCTCACAATGTTTGCCTTCACCGTTTTGAGAGCAGTGGTGATGAAATAACTTAGACTAAGTAAAGCGCCTATCTGAGTTCGAACCTACGACCTACAATTCGTAAGTCGCGACCGTTGCCACTTGGCCCCTACAGCTCCACCATTGTTTTATCATCATTAGATATACCATCCTCGATACCCATCAAGTCGGCCGAGTTTCGCTAGCTAATTTTATTTGACCCTGTAGACTGTCTTCTCTGGCAATCTTTTTTCATATTTTGGTCCAAACATAATTTACCTTTCTTAAACCACTTTAGCCTCCTCCAGAATCCAAGCTTTGTGTGTCCAAACTTCCTATCAATGTATAGAAAGTATTTGTTGTCGCTGAGTTTGCTCAGCCAGTCCTTGGTACTGCGCCATACCGCCTGGGAGCTCACGTATGTTTGTGTGAACACTGATGTACATCTGTGAGGGAGATTTTGTTTGTTTACATGTAAAGCTTGTATTCACTAGGAGACAAATCTCCTGCAATACGTATTGCTAGAGATGTTAGGCGGCATTGAAAACGGTGGAAAAAACGTTGTGGTACATGATGTCTGGCGACGTTGACCGACATTTCTAGCGACACGTGATGCGGGGCATTTATGGGTAGTGAATACAAGGCTTAAAGGTCTGATCATTCAATAAAGGGGGAAAAAGTCAAGTCTGACTAATTTTCTAATTTGGCAAGTATGTGAAGATGTTTCAATCAAATGATGAAAATATGAATCTATTTACACAGAATACTTTCATCTGGTAACATGAAATAGTTCAAATGATTTGCCTAGGACTCAGGTGGAACTATGCAACTACACATATTTCAGTAGAGCTTGTCCACTCTGAAATGACTCGCCCTACTACCGCACTTACCGTAGTGTATGTACCTATACTTAAGTAGTAGGGCGCGTCATTTCAGAGTGGACAAGCTATATCATAAGTGCAGATATCTAGTATATAATTATTGATTACTATGAGGTAACCTTGCGCCTTCGTCAGACAAGATTAGTTTTCACCAAGTACAAAATTGTACATAGTAAAAAAAAACAGTATATTTATCCACTTTATCCTGTTTACTAGATGTAAACAGGATAAAGTAGATAAATATACTGGTTTGCACATTAGCGGCAATCAAATTTAAGGAAAAAGTATTTGAAAATTAAAGAATCCTTTTTTAGATATTCTATAAACATGTTTCTCATGCATATTAATGAAATGTTAAGATTTTGTTACTACTTGAAAACTAACAGCAATATACAATAAGTATATTGCCTGTATGTAAAGGCATTTAATTATATTGTTATAGTTTCCTCTCTTGATCTTACTATTGTGAGTAGCGCCAATGAATGATTCTCATAAAATTACTAATTATTGTGGAATTTGAACAGCTTTGCTTTTGGTTCAAAGAATACATTAATGAAAACAAATGAACACACAACATTAATGACAAATACAAATGAACCAATATTATGATAGACAACAAACTACAGGCATTTAGATCTTAGGGGCAATCCTCGTATTTTAAGAACATTCAGTCTGATCTGTCTCAATCTGCCAAAAGTACCTCTAACTTCGCTACATTTTTGACAAGTCTTTTACATTTATTTTTGCTGAGATGAAATTGCAACTAGATTTTGAACATTTTTAATTACAGGAATTGGCCTTCTTATCTCGACTGAGTAGCCAACAGCTAGGTTCATTTGCCTACTGCTATTCATAAATTATTAAAAGTATGGAATAAAACTTACAAGTCAAACGACAAATGGAAGCTCATGCGGCATATATCAGAGAGTAGATACATGAACCACACAAGTGCCTTCCATGTTGCTCCGCCCCAGTGCTCCAAATAGTTCTGAGCCAACCCCAGGTATCCTGGCTTGTTCCTCCTCAGCTTTGAAAGGTTTTTCTTCTTATCCTGAACAGGCTTTGCCACTTTATGATAACTACGGCCATCCTTCTTCTTTTTAGCCTTTATCTCACTCTGTCCTTCCTGAATGACAAACTGTGACTGATCATCTTCCTCATCCAATTTAAACTCATCCTCTGTAGCAGCGCTCTTGTCAGAAATCTTTGATTTATTGTCAGACTTCTTCTCCTTTTTTGATGGTTTCTCTGGATTCTCAATGAATACAAACTGACTTTCACTACAGTGTGTGTAGCTTGATTCTTCTTCATTGGTAATATCATCCAGAGATGACCATTTACGAGAGATGTTATTGCGTTTGTTCTTAGACTTTTTGTTTGGCTTGAGACGCTTCTCATTGTCATCAGTATTGATGTCTCCAGACTCACTTCCTGAGGATATTGTGTTTGTGTTTTGTTTCTTCTCATTTTTGTGTTTATTATCATCTTGTTTAATGTTGGTTGGTTTCTCTGGCTTTGAATTTGTTTTGTTATTCATTGGTTTAGTGTCAATGTTCTGCGGTCTTACTTTACGTGTATTTTCTGATGTGGGTGTATTTTTGGTATTCTTTGCCAGCACATCAGAGTATGAGGGACGCATTGGTTTCACTTCAGCCACTATTCGCTTCTTGTTGCTAGTATCAGCAAGAGGACTGTTTTCATTTCTCTTTGGTGAATTTTCAACTTTTATAGACTGGTTCTTTGGAGGTTCAATTACAGGATTATTGCTAAGTAGATTCATATTAGAAGCATCTGGATGATTCAAAGGATAGTTCTGTCCAAATGGAGAATATGTGCCAGTGGAATTAGGTTCTAAGTTCCCTAGCAAATCTTTTAGGAAATTCGATGTTGGTGACTGATTGTTCACATTTTCAGGATAAGTTGTCTGATTGACAGTTGTTGGTGGTATGTGAACATTATTGTTGTTCATAGCAAAGTCCTGGTTGAGTGTGAATAGGTGTGACGGCTGGGGCATCTGCAGGGGAATGTCACGTACTCCTTGGTTGTGGTTAAACAGCTCATACTGACCGGACATCGGGAAGATAAGTTGTTGATTGTTCTCGTCGTAGAACACACGCACTAACTGGCCGTTGCTCAACTTCAACATAGCATTGCCGTAGTTCTGGTTGGCGCGAGGAACGTTAGGCATGTTGTTGAAAGGTATCTTCTCCTCATTATTGGCGGCAGTATCGCCTGTCTGCACGTTGTAAGCGTGTTTGTTCAAATAAACATCGTTGCCGAAACTCGGGTTGACGTAAATACTATTATCGTTCATGACACTCGGGTTAGGCGAGATCTGTGGTGGTTTTCTCTCATTCAAAGCACCAGGTGCACAGTTTTCAGCAGTTTCCGCATGATAGTTCCATGTATTGTGCTTCATATCGTTGTATATCTGATCATCCTTTGGCGACCTTGCCATTTTTGGTTACTTTTCAATGAACACAATTAACATGAATACTGTATCAGTGCACTTAAAACTGCGGTATATAACTCAAGGATTTAACATTTTAATATTTTATAGATAAAATCGGAGAATATGTTTTTAAAACGTGGATTATAATTTTATTGACGATTTGACGCTTTTCGCATTTTTATGCACAGACTATACATTTTTAATTTGACATTTGAGATAGGAGTACATTCTCGCCATCTGACTACTGGCTCCTTTTGTAGAAAATGGTGTCAACTTAAGGTAGATGTGTCGATGTTTGTATTTTAAAGAAAAATATTAAAATGTCGTACCGATAAAGGAGATTTAGCCACTGCAAGTGTTTCCACTGTTGGCCATAATTTCGTCGGCCGCCGCCGGTACCCCGTCCCTCGAATGCGTCATGAAGGGATGCGTAACAGCACGATTCGGAAGATCGTAGTAGTGGTAGTGTACTTCTCTCCGAGCCGACCTCTCGTCGAGTTCCACAACTCTTTAACAGAGTTGAGTGCCGCCGTCGCCGGAAACCATTCCTTCCCCGTGCTAGTGCTCGGGAACTTCAACGCCAAGAATTTGGCCTGGGGTTCTCGTTACACGGATGTGCGGGGCAGGATGGTGGAAACTGGGCTCTGGAAACAGGCCTGGTCGTCTTAAATGGGGGTTCTGTTCCCACGTGTGTGCGGATGCGGAGTGAGTCCGTGGTGGACATGTCGTTCGCCAGCCTCGCTCTGTCACAGCGTGTTATTGACTGGCGCGTCATAGAGGAGGTGGAGACCTACTCTGATCATTGGTATATCCGGTTCGACGTCTCCGCCCACACCTCTAGCGCGCTGGTCCAACAGGCCCCGAGTGGTCTGCGGTGGGTGCTGAAGAGCTGGACCAGGAGCTCCTCCTGGAAGCCTTGATCGTGCAGGCCTGGGTGTCATCACCGGACAGGCCTGCCGATATCGAGGATGAGGCGGAGTAGTTCCGGGAGGCCATGTCCGAGATATGTGACGTGGCAACGCCCCGAGTCCGGCCAAGACGTGCCCGATGTCCTCCACGATGTGATGTGATGTTTTCTTAGCTTGAATACGAGGCTTTTGACTACGTTGTGTGTGTGTATTTTATGTCTCTTTATAAATAATTTTTAATTTTTATTTGCCATGTGCGTTTTTGTTTGTGCAGAATAAACAAATCTTTCTTTTCTTCTTTCTTTCATGTCAGGTGTACTGGTGGTCGCAGGAGGTGGAGACGCTACCCAATAGGCGTGCGTCGGCGCGCGACACCTGTACGCCAGGCACTGCAGGCTCTTCATCCGCCCTCCGGATGCGGAGGCCACGGAGGTGGAGGCAGCGAAGACCACCCTCCAAGAGGCTGTCCAGCGAGCCAAAGATATGGCCCGCGAGGAGATGGTGGAGACTCTGAATAGAGATCCATGGGGCACCCTTACAAAATGGTGCGGAACAAACTCCGCACCTGGGCCCCCCGCTGACGCAGGGTCTCCACCCCCAGCTGGTGGAGGAGGTGTGAGCGCTCTGTTCCCTTCACTGGGAGAGCACACTCCCCCGCCCATGGCTCCGCCACTTGCGGTGCCTGAAGCGGACTATGTGGACGACGACGACATCCCTGAAGTGACCTGGGTGGATCTGAGAGTGGCGGTAGGAAGGTAGAAGGCCAAAAATACCGCCCCAGGATCCGACGGCTTGCCAGGTAAAGCCTGGGTCCTGGCCTCGAGGGCTCTCGGGCCCCGACTGGAGGCGCTCTTAAGCGCATGTATGGAGACAGGCCAGTTTCCACTCCGTTGGAAGACGGGGAAGTTGGTCCTCATTCAGAAGCCAGGGTGCCCTGCGAACTCTCCGTCCGCATACCAGCCCATCGTGCTACTCGACGAAGTCGGCAAGCTCTTTGGGAAAGTAATTGCGGGCCGCCTCGTCGGGCACGTTACCTGGTGAGGACGGGGCCGGATCTTGCGGATAGCCAGTTTGGCTTCCGCAAGGGATTTTCAACGGTGCATGCCAAAATGCGCGTGACGACTCCCGGCCACCGTAGGCGCGGGCCTGCGGACGGAGAGTAATGGGTAGCTCACCGTCCGATCAGGATCAGGCCCGTGCCGGACGGCGCGTACGTGTTCCACGCACGCCTCAAAGAGATGTCAGGATCAGTTAGGGCCGAAGCGTGCCGGGTCAGCGGGATTGTCCGAAAGGGTTACCGCTGGCCCGGAACATAAAGGGCTAAGGAAGGAACACGGGTGGGTTTTAGTCAGTAAGAGTCTGACACTCCCTTCCGCTCCACCCAGAGCGGGAGGGGTCACTTGATGATTTCCCATCCTAAAAAAAAAAGTGGACAACTGGTCTTTTGTTTTCTCCAGCTCCATCTTCTACGGGGCGAAGAAGAGACCCAGAGCGGAAGGGGTCATTTGATGATTTCCCAAGATCAAGATCATTTTTATGTCGATCGAGTACCTCCTATGATAATAATACGAGCAATCGGCAGTTTAGGTGTGTAAAAGTTCATACATTAAATTTATGACAATAATTTATTTTCAAACTACACCCTGGCTCTAGCTCATCTTCAACAAAATACAGATACCTACTCATCATCAAGTTCATTGATTTACTTAGTTACTTTCGTCGTTACTTTGTGCTCCTATTATTCTTTAAGTTCTAGCTTCGAACAACAATACCTGACCTTAGTGTGAGATTTTTCAACTCACGTTCGATTGCGAGCGCGTTAGAATTTTGTATGAGAAATTAGGTTTCTCCTGATGACCACCAGGTGGCGCTATAACTTTTTCCCTTATAAAATTCTAATGCGTTCACAATCGAAGTGAGTGAAAAAACTCACACTTAAGCCTCAGTTCAAGCGATTGCAGGCAATACATCATAGTCGTCTTAAAAAAAAAAACCGGGAAAGAGCGAGTTAGACTCGCGCACCGAGGGTTCCGTATTGTGATACGTGATATGTTTTTAAATTTTCATCGGTGAGGCCTATAATCGTTAGAGAATTTGAATATTGCCATGTAGAATATTGCCGTTTTAGATCAGCGCCATCACTTGATCAATAGTAGAAATAATGTAATTTTTGTTGTTTCTGAAAAAGTGTGCTATTTAGAGACATCGTTTTATTTTTCCTGTAATATTTACATAAACTTCTATCACATAAAATAATTTCAGATTTTTCTCTATGCAAACTTCGGAGATAAGGGGGAACGGTATTTTTTTTTTACATTTTTCATCAAAAGTTGAAAACTATGTGGCCTAAAACAAAAAGAATAATGTTTGAGAATCTGCAAAATGCGTTCCTTCATAAGATACCCCACATGCCCTAGTAGCGCACTTCTAATTTTGAAGGCCCCCTTTCAGTCCCTGTTGCAAAAAAAAAATATATTTTAATTTCTTATTTGCAAAATATTTGGGCAAACGTCATCTAAAACTATTCCAAATTTCAAGTTGATAGCATTAGCGTTCTTGATTCCAGTTGTGACAGACGGACAGACAGACAGACTGAGTCGCAGCATAAGGGTTCCTTTTTACCATTTTGGTACGGAACCCTAAAAACGGTAGGTTATAGGTACTACCTACATTTGGACCGTAAATCTCTATGACACAGTGAACGAAACCGCGCGAAATCAACGCGAGATTGGTAGGATTAGCTAAGGAATTGAGGAGGTTTCGAAGTAAGGAATCATAAGAGTAGGTACACTAGTCGCGAGCTCGAACTCACTGGTGGTCATGGCCAAAATACACGCTGTCTCACTTGGCTTCGTTTCCGACAGAGCTAGTATCAGTGATGAGCAGTTAGACGCTAGTCTACCGAACTACTTACGTCTAGTTCTCACGCACAGAAACACCGTTCCGAACAAATAGGCGCGTAAAAAAATTCGAAAAGTGCTTCTGAAAATCGAGTTTTATGAAAAAACCACTGCATGAATCAATTACAAATAAACTTTATTGAACTCTTCGATAACTGAGCTTTGTCGTTAAGGACTTGGTTTTTAAGATATTACAGTTCTTTTCTTATTTATTTACACCCAAAGTTACGTTAAAAATAACAAGAAAAACGTGTTTAACTTTGGATGCACAATGTCAAACAGTGGAGTAATATTCTCCCGATTTGTATTTATCGTCGATAGATTGATGAACTGCTTTCGTAAGAGGGAAGGTTAGTCTAGTAGTCGACTGTCGCAACTGCCGACTGCCGAGTGAGTGAGTAGTACTGCGTCAGGCGCGGTCGTAGCCCAAGGTTTTGGGGGGGTCACCATAGGTGACGAGGAATATTTTAAGGAAGGTACATCTCCTCGTGGGTCTAGTGGTCGCAAGCGTTACTGCTGAGCATGAGGTCTTGGGTTCCATTCCTACGTCGTGTTATTAGGGTTTTCCATTTGAAATTTCTTAAAAGCAGCCTGTAGTCTGGATTTGCGCCCGGTTGGTGGCAGTACGCTCGCTCCCTATAATATGGGATCTAAGGGGATTACAGCACCTAAACGCAAAAAAACACAAGTTTTAGAAGCAATAGAAGTATATGATCGACTACAGTAAAAAAAAAACAGTGGCACTCCGGGAGTGCCGACGAAGTGAAAACTTGAACAATAACTTGTGTATTTTTTGAATCGTCTTGTAAACAAAACACGCGCTGTACCGGCTACGGCCATCCGTCTTACGAATGTTCGATTAGGTCACGTGTCCTGACGCGAGTTTATCATTTTTTACCCATTACAAAAAAGTGTACAGTGCGTGCCACGTAAGAAGAGACTTGATCCCGCCTCCCCCGCCTCTTTCCGTCGCCCCTATGACGTCCGGTCCCGTCCCGCACTCAGACCTCATACTGCTAAAGATACCTAAAATCGTGTTCTGCGCATGTCAGACCACGTGGTGTGTCAAGTCTCTTCTTACGTGGCACGCACTGTACAACGCCGCTAAAGAAGTTTTCACTTCTAAAATCAGGAAATAAACAAAATCACAAATATGTGATATTCTTCAGGATATATGCTAGATAATTTGTTGAAAACATAATAATTTGATACGATGGAAAAAGATCATGAAGATATCTCTAAAAACTTTCTTTTTAGAATAAAAACCATACTAGTATACATACAATCGTTCTGATTTTTTGTCAGATTATTCTACAAGCAACATAATAAAGCACTAGTGTTTAAATTTTTTAGTCCAATTAATAGATTTTTGGAAATATACAATTGCTTCATATTTTGCAATAAATTACCAGCATTGTGTCATAGCGCTTCTCTTTCTTTTCTATGCAGTCCGACCGTGACCGCGCTTTAGGTTATGCAATGCAAGGCCCTTTGGCGAAATGTGGGTGTATAAGCACTAGATTGTAGGGTTGTATCAACCCTGCCTGGATTAAAGGCGTGATCTTATGTTAAGGTTCATGATCCCCAGCTCCACATTACTTATGCTAGCTCTCCAGCTCCACATTAATTATGCAGGTTTCACATGTGTGGTATTTAATAATTGTCCCTTGCTGCTCGCTTTCCGCGACCCCCTAAGCCGAGGTCCATACCCCACAGAGGGTGCCCTTAGCGTGGAGTCGCTTAGTTTTTAATTTTTTTAAGCCATGGCTGGAGGCCTTAATTTATTGAGGCATCCACAGGCAAGCCCGCTTAAGCAGACGACAACCTCATATGCAGAACTGCGAGATGGTATTCACAAAAAAAAATGCTTGGCAATCTACCACTAACCTTATCCCAACTGTGTTGGGGTTAGCTTCTAGTCTACCCGGATGCAGCTGAATATCAGTATTTTACGTGGAGTGTTGTGGAGTGCCTATCTGACCTCCACAACCCAGTTACTGGATAACACGATACTCCTTGTTAAGACTGGCTGTCAGACTTCTAAGTACTTATTTGTTTTTTTTTGGTATGTTCCTGCCACTGACCCATATTATACGAGAGGTCAGTGATTCCTGCTCTTAAATATAGTCAAAGGAGGATGGGGAAGGAAATAGGTTTTATCTAAATAGATACAGATAAAACCTAGCCAGCCATTGGCTGTTTTAGGTACCCATTTATGGTTTTTTTTTTGGTATTCCTGCCACTGACCCATATTATACAAGAGGTCAGTGGTTTCTGCATTTTAAGATAGTCAAAGGAGGATGGCGAAGGAAATAGCCAGCCATTGGCTATGTAAATTATGTAGGTACTTATGGTGCAGCCCGTCTCCATGGCCTGTCGACCCCGTTGTGGTCAATTACCGATAATTTATTTGTCGGTCGGCCGCGTCGATGTGGTCCACTTTTTGTTCAATAACTTTTGTCAAACCTTGAGAGTGATATGTCAAATTGATTTTGCAGTGGATTAAATCCAAGTACCTATGTACGCTCATATGCGAGTTTCTTTTTTAGGACCAATATGCGAGTTTTTTTTAGGGTTCCTTACTTGTTACTCGTAACTTCGTTGTTCGTCCATCTGTCTGTCAAGAGCAAGACCCTTTTTCTCAGCAATGTGTCGAGGTATCTAGTTGAAATTAATATCGCAATACGTAGGTAGGCATACAGTCCCATGGAGTACTACAATATCAAGCTCTAAGTCTACGCAAAATACGGCCATTTATGTGACTTATTTTCATAATCGCAAACAAATCAAAGCCTCTATGGCACTTCCCGTTGACTTAGAACCATGAAATTTGGCAAGAAGCAAGGTCTCGGCACAAGTAAAGGAAAAAGTCCGAGAAACGTTAATTTGTAGTTTTATCACATACAAAAATATATTTTTGCAATTACAAACATACATATTTTGCAGTTGGAGAATAGACAGTGACGTTTATCGATAAAAAAAGAAAATATTGTGTTTCAACTAGGTACAAATTTCAGTTTATTCTTAAAATAAATTCAGTGTGTGTAATACGACGCACACTTGGCTTTTAAAATTTAAATGGTTATTTTATCTATCTTGCATGTTCCTCGCGAGCTTTTGTTTCAGCTTGCAGCTGTAGGTATGCGAACAGACTCTCAACAGCAACGGAATACCATCCAAATATTTATACATTGTTCTCCCAAACTTACAATCCCAATCCAATCGATGACCTAGACTCAATCTAAGTCACACAACGTAAAAACAGCCGAACTTAACCTTACCTTTGGCAGAGACACCAAAACCAGTAGGCCGAGTATATTTTATTGCGTTTTTTTTTCTATCTGTCCTCAAGTGCCAAATGAAAGCGATATCGATTGCCAAGGAGTTTCATAATTAAGTAGTTAGAATGGAAATTTCATGTACCAATGTTGCATGTTTACGCTGCATTTAATTATTTCAGTGGCCTTGTAATCTTATGTCATTTTACTACGAGTTCAGGTCATAAGTCTGTTCCCAACCTTATTTTGACCACCGCGCCACTTTGAGAATTTTTTTTTCTAGATAAAAGAGCCCCCCAATGTTTTTTACAAGTACCATCTGTCGTAAATCGGAAACACCTATTGCCACGATTATTATTATATGAAGTCGTAGGATATATAATTTTCTCTGGGTCTTTTACTGCCGCACGAAAGTCTCAAACGCACACGAGGCGTTGACGTTGAGACCCTATGGTTTAGTTACATGATGTGAAGGCATAGAGCAAAAATAAGCAAAAAATTCAGGTTCATCGATTGGCGACCTAATCAGCATCGCCAAACATCGCATCGTCAGCATTGCTAATTAATATTAATGAAACAATAACATATTTGAAGGCGCTCGAATTAGAATGCATCGATCAAAACAATAAATAAATAGGTAGGTACCTATAAGTAACTGAAGTAGGTAACTGCTTGTTGATATCACAATACCCACTGTAGAAATCTAGCATCCATTGACGATTTTGTAAACAATTATCTTTCGTTCTTTACAGAGCAATGGGCATAAAAAATGCACTATTTATCTTAACAACTGTGTGTTGGACCAATAATGTTACACTTGTTACATTTAGCCCAGAATATTGAATAATTAAACTGCATACTTTATGAAAACCGTCAATTGCACCACTGTTTATTTCATAATCACTAGACCGTGACGGAGGCCGCAAGAAAAGTTCGCTCTTTGCCGCCAACACCATTAATATGGTTGATAACTGTATCAGTTGTAAGACGTCAAGCGCTTTTTAAATTTCGAAGATTTAAGTTAATTTATTTTTTTATTTTATTTGAGGTGTAACATAGGTTTGTGTTTGTTGTATTTTATTTTGTTTTATTCAGTTTTGATGTGTTTGATGCTAAAAGTGCTTAGTGATTTGTGTGTGATTTATCGCAGTTTTGGTTTTAGCTCGGGTGTATTTTAATTTGTTCTTGCTTGTCAATATAAATCTATTAATGTAAAGCTATTAGCCAGGTATGTAAGTACCTAATGTGGGTACACATTGGTATGTATTGTAGCTCGTTATCTCAAGTTGTGCAACTTGAGACCTACACAGTTTTCAACTTATATTGCGCGGTAAATTCTGCTTGCGAGATGCAGGATCTTGCGTGACGTCAGTATGACGCGTTGTTCGCGTTGTAGACTGCAGAAGAATATTAACTCTTCTTGAGTTTCTTTGTTATCACCTTATCATACAGCACAAATATATTATAACATCACGCTTGTAACCGCCGAAGGGATGGTCAGAGGTGTACTAATGTACACCCATATTTCGCCAGCTATGTTTAAGTCCCATATAAAAAGGGGTGAGCCTATTGCCATCAACCGGGCACTAATCCAAACACCAGGCTCCTCCTGAGAAATTCCTGGTAGAGAAACCCAATAATACTTTGCTGGTTCTGGGAATCGAACCCAGGACCTCATGGTCTTGGCAAGCAATTTGCAAGAAAGCTAAGCACGAGCTTAACAGTTAGGCTGAGGCTACATTAGGCCGCGACGCGACCTGCAACACATGAGCGATTAAAACAAGTAAATGAATGCTCACGTATATGGCTACACCGAACATCAAATATTACTAGCGATCTTTGATTTCTTTATGCGATAGGAACAACATTACTGAAATCACGGTATCGGCTACATCAACATGAGCGAAATTGAAGCGAATTTATTAGGAAATTGCTTTTTGTTTCGCTTGTAATGTAGCCATACCATGTTTTTCTCGTTTCGCTCTTCCAGTCGCATCGCAAATCACTGCCTACTGCAGTAGCCTCAGCCTTAGCGCCAGCGAACACTAGATCAAACAACTAACCTACTTCTTGATATCGACGTTGCGCGTGCAAAAAAGTCGCTATGTGTTTTTAGTGAATTTATTTGAGCTATATGAATTATAACATTTAGCGTGTTTATACGGAACTTTCAATGTATGAATTACACATAGCATTACATAAATAATAATTAAATAAATAATTATTATTTAAATAAATAATAATAATAATAATAGCTACATTGCTTAACTCTTTAAATATTGCACTTATCACATAGCTGTTCATACCTACAGTATATGTGTATTAAAATAACGATTAAAACTGCATAAAGAACCGATAATAACTAAATAACACATAGCGGGTTTTGCACCCGCAACGACGATATATAAATTTTATATTGGCCAAGGTTGTGTAGGTTCAGTCAATAAATCGTGTTGATTTGTTTGTAAAGGGGCTTCCTTTTATCTCTAATTGGGCATGGGGTTCTGGGTTCAATTCCCGGGTCGGGAAGTATATTATTGAGTTTTTTCCATCGAGTGAAAACATCGTATCAGAGTGGCGATTAGGTTATCAAATTAAATAGTACAGCCCTTTGATTATTTACCCTCCTTATTATATACTTTTACACAGTATAGGGTAACAGTGACTGCAAGTTATTATAACATCATCAACATACACTAAGTGAATAAAATACGTATTATTATAGCTAATTGAAAAACCACTAATCAGAACTTGACCAAATTTATATGGCCAGCCTGTTATGTAAGTACCTATAGGGTTTTCGAACAAAAAATAATTTTCCAAATCGGTTTATAAACGACGGAGTTCTGAGGAAATAATCATAAACAAAAAAAAAAACTTACAACCGAATTGAGAACCTCCTCCTTTTTGTAGTTGGTTAAAAAAAACGTGGTATACTGGTGGCAGTTACAAGTACATCAATGAAACATTGTAGAATAAAAACCGATATACATTTTTAATCCATTTTATTTGGTTGCTTTTTACGTATCTATAATTTATAATAATAAGTAACACTTGAAGATTTGTTTTTTTTTCTATGCTTGAAGTACCTACCTAATCATCAAAAAAGTTCTAAACATAATTATTATTTAAAAAAAAATATACGAGTAAGTAAACTAATCTTTTGTGAAACTGGGTGTGCGTTGCGAGGCTTTCTTTTCAAAAATGTAATAAAATAATAATGAACAAAATTGCATTTCCGAGCTTTTCACGTGTTTTCACTCTAAGGCGGAGATATGCTATGTTGAGCAATGTTCCGCCTTAGAGTGAAAACACGGTGCAGTGTTGGTGTCCTTTGAAACATTTTGAAACATACTTGTTTGCAGCCAGTCCTAAAATCAAGTCTAATTTGTGTGTCTTGAGTAAGAACCGTTGTTCATACAAGTTTAATCTATAACTGATTAAGTTATTACGACCGTGAACATGCTCATTTCTGGTCCGTAAAAGGTTCGATTTTTGGAACCCTGGAATGCCCTTGGTGAACAGAGAACTGGTTGGTTTTATTGTCACGCACTTAGGTTTTAGGGTAACTAGTGACGTTGCTACCTTCTAAGCGCTTGGCTAAATATCTGCAATTGCCGTGCTCCTAGTGCGCGGCTACAAATCGATTAAATAATACCTAACAATAAATAAGGAGAGCAATCGTTGAATAGAACGAAAAAATCATGCATGTTCTCTGTCGCAGAAATACGACACGAGTGGTAGGGGCATGAAAATATGTGTCGCATAAATGCTAACCATACATCTTTGATCATCGTTTATAAATAAACCCCCCTAAATTCACACGTTCATACTTCCTGTAAATACCTACCTTTCTTATATAAAAAAATAACAATATATTTTTTTATTAACAAATGTGGGTACAACTCATCTACCCTAAAAACATACACAATGTACAAAGTTTTGAGTATTTTAGAGTAAACGACGCCCGGCTCCAAAGGGCATTAACACTTTACCCGGCTCCTTTCTTCTAAGCAACCTTAATTAAGTAACGAGCTAAACCGTGACAAAATGATTTGTTATAGTAATAGTAATGAATGATACAATTGGTTCTGGTACTAATAAATTTACGCTCATTTATTTTTAGTTAAAATAATACAATATAATTGCGTATATACAGGGTGTGGCGTAAACACGATAGCTCTAGTATTTCAGCAGTAAATAACAGTAATCAAAATGAAAATATAATGGTTTTTGTTGAAACTACAACCAAATTTGTAACAAAACGTAGAAATTTCATAAATAAAAAACAAAAAAATAAAATATTTTTTTATATCCGCGCAATCACTGTCCATTCCAAGGTTGCCTGCCTGGAATAGATCGCAGAAAGCGATTGTATGTTTTGTGTTCAAAATCGTATTTTTTTGTTATGTATTTACTGGAGTACAATAAAGTATATATAAATAAATAAATAAATTTTCGGAACCCTTGAGTAAAAATGGTTAAAATTGTAATTTATGTTATAGTAAATTGTCTGGTATATCAAATCCTTAACGGTGGACCACTATTTACGCCACACCCTGTATAATTAGATTAAAAATAATGTATTCATTTTAATTTTAAGATTTGCAAGCTTGTGGCTAAGTAATAACAGCCCCACGGGGTTAAGCTACGCTTGCCGCGGTTGGTCAATTCAATTCAATTCAATTATTTATTGCAATCACATGTGTTTTACAAGATCTTATAATAAAAATATAGCTCACATGGACCCTGTCGGGCACAACAATTTTATAAAATATTGGCAGTAGCCTCCAAAGATAATAACAATAATTAGAAATTAATGAATTTATTCTAATAAGCAAAATCATTGAAAAAAATGTAAAGCAATATAAACAAAAAAGAGAAAGAAAATAGTCAAAATAAAATATAATAATAGTCAAATGCGGTCATCATGTCATTCAAATAATAGTCAAAATACAGTTATTTTAAAGAAATTATTCTAATACAGTACAATAATGCAAAATGTCAATAAATAAAAACCAAAATTCAATAAAAATAAGAAATAAAAGAAATAAAAGTTAATCCATTAAGATGTCATCATTAAAAAAATCGTTCAATGTATAATAACAATTGTCAATTAGTACTTTTCTGAGCCGATTTATAAATATGTTATCATTGTCTTCCATTGTTATCGTATTACCGTGAATGCGTGACCAGATGGTCACCCATCCACGGACCAACCGCGGACACATACACACCACTACACTATATACCAAGACCCTCCGTGCCTCGGAAAGCTCGTTAAGCCGATGGTCCCTGCTGCCGAATTAAGTTTATTTTTTTTTCAGCAATATAATGTCAGTTTTTTTGTATTTTTCAGACTTCACCAACTTGCGTGTTGGTGCCTAGAGAAACTTAAATAGATCGTAATGAGACTACCATAAATAATATCAATATAAAAATTCAAGATGTTTTTAAAAATGTTGCGGTTGTTGTTTCTGGTATTAATGGCGGCGGTTACTGCGAAGGTATATGATGATCCAGCGGCCAATCAAATCCTTCTATTCAAAGAGAAAACTAACGTGAGCATGTATTTTTTTATTTTGAGAGTTTAATTTTATTTATTTCAGTAGGCAGAGTGCTGACATGATTTTGTCTTATTTAAATTATTTTTTAATTAATTTTATCGAATAATTAGTTTATTGATGTCACCAAATTAATGGAAACCGGAGTAAAAGGCGTGGAAAAACCTCTGAATTGAACAGCTAAAATGGATTGAAAAACATACTAATTTAAACTCTTAATTCTTACAAGATTACTGAAATATTAAGTAACACAAATTCGTGAATTGTATACAAGGCGGCGATGACAATACGACAGTAAATTAAAAGGGGACGAGCCTTCGAGGAATTTGAAAAATAGGTATTTGAAGAAACTATTGCGGTCGCCTTACCTCAAGTCTACCCCCGTAGTGTGTAGCAGCCAGCTGCAGCTCAGACCGAAATTATCACAAAAATTTTGACGAGATCGACGTTTCGTATTCCCCTTTTTTCTCCTCGAAAACTGAGCCAATTCAATTGTTTTTACAATAACATTTTAAGAAAGAGTATGTTTCGGTTCCTATATTTTTTTTTTTAAGTTAAAAGCTTTTCTAATTTGTCTGGTAGTCCTCTAATTACGGCGGTAGAAATAGTGCATTTTTCGTAATTTTTAGAGGGTCATATTTTCTTTACTAATTAGTTGCTAAAAAAAAAGAAAATGATATGGACGTGTTTACAGCAGATCTTGATATTATGAAAAAAAATTTGCTCTAGCAGCATTATTCAGGAAGAAAAAGGGGAATAGGTACATTTGTATGGAGAATCGCACGCTGTTTCCTTTCAATAGTTTACTCTCTATAGCTAGTCAAAGATTGGCACAAGCCATAGTCGGCATCACTACTATTTAGTTTGTTTGAAAACTTCACTTCTTTCATTTCGATGCTAGGATTTATTTGATAGTTCCAAAAGACTCTTATGCATTAGTATTGCCACTGTTTTCTTTTATTCTCGTAGCGTTGTCTCCACATTTTATATTTAAATACCTAAAAGTGATTTATCGATTTGAACTGTAATGCAATTATTAGTATACAACAATCATTATTCAGCTCGTGCATACAATATCTTGTATTTACTATTGAATCTTTAGAATAAATAACTTTCGAGTTTTGTCGTACAGTACTATTAACAATTCCTGAGCCTACAGTTTTACAAAAATCTCATGATTGTTTATTCCAGGGCCCCATCGCTATTATGACTACCTCTGCAGGCGCACCCATCGAACTGAAAGAATCAACAGTAACATTAAACGAGAGGCTGATATTCAACGAATATTTCATGGACAGCATGACCCACTTGGTTCGAGAGAGGATACCAGAACGGCTGGTCCACGCGAAGGCTGGTGGAGCATTCGGTTATTTTGAACTCACCCACGATATATCTGATATTTGTAAAGCGACGCTATTCAACAAAGTTGGCAAGAGGACTCCCATCGCAGCAAGATTCTCACCAGTAGTTGTTGAGCGAGGTGGTATCGACACATCCAGAGACGCCCGAGGATTCGCACTCAAATTCTACACTGAAGACGGTAACTTTGATATAGTTGGCTTCAATACTCCTATGTACGTCTACAAGGACCCTCTCCTCTTCCCCACTTTTGTAAGAGCACAGAAAAGGAACCCCGCAACCAATGTGCTTGATCCAAACATGCTTTGGGACTTTCTCACGCTACGTCCAGAAAGCTTACACATGTTTTTGCTAGTGTTCGGCGATCGAGGGGTCCCTGACGGCTACCGACACATGCCTGGTTTCGGTATCCACACTTACCAAGTAGTCAACAAGCATGGAGAGAGTAACTTCATTAGATTCCACTTCAGGCCAGATGCAGGAATAAAAAATCTGCGCTCTAAAGAAGCCATGAAAATTGCAGCCTTTGATCCCGATTATGCAACTAGAGATTTATACAGAGCAATAGGAAATGGAGATTTTCCAAGCTGGACCGCCAGTATTCAGGTCTTAAGTGAGCATGACGTCAAAAATGCAGGATTTGATGTCTTTGATGTAACAAAAGTGTTGCCTTTGGACAAGTATCCACTAAGACCGTTGGGTCGGTTCGTTTTGAATAAGAATCCTGTTAACTATTTCGCTGAAATTGAGCAGCTGGCTTACAGTCCAGCGAATTTAGTGCCAGGTATTCTCGGAGGACCGGATAAAGTGTTTGAAGCAAGAAGATTAGCCTATAGAGATGCTCAATATTATCGTTTGGGGGCAAACTTTATCAATATACCTGTGAACTGTCCTATTCAAAACAAGGCATTCCCATACAACCGTGATGGCCAGCCTCCTGTCAAAGATAATCAAAGAGACATTCCTAATTACTATCCAAACTCATTCAATGGGCCTGCTCCTTACAAAGAAAAAGGCAAAGTTGAACTAATTGAGATATACCAAGATCAACCAGATAACTTTGAACAAGCTCGTGAACTGTACCAGAACGAAATGACTCCGGAAGAAAGAAAGAGATTAGTGGAGAACATTTTGTTTAGTTTGGGACCTGCGACCAAATTTTTGCAAGATCGGGCTGTGAAAATATTTGGGCGGATACATTCAGATCTTAGTGAGAGAATATGGCAGGGACTGCAGGCGAATAGAACTAGAACTCCTTACGGCTATGAATGGGACGATTAAAGTATGCATTTCAGAAGTATATAACTACTTAATTGTATATCCATAAAAGTGCCAGCAGTACACTTATGACTCAATATTATGAAAAGTGTTATTTTGTTTTTGTTATGTTTTAATATAAATTCTGTACAGTTTCTTGTTCTTAATTAAACGTGCTGTGTATTTAATTTATATAAAATGAAAAATAAAAATTATGCATTGTAGTGTTTAAATTAATTACCATCCTTTCTAGTTTATATCTTACCTCGTATCTACACGGACATCAGTATCGCTATGCACACGTCTCTGTTGCCTAATATAATTGCAAGTACGCTTAGGTAACACATTTTTGTTATAACCATAACAACAATACCTTATTTATTACGTACTTATCTGTTTAAATTGCACGCCTATCGTGACACGACCATTTGACAGCTCAAAATGATTGATAACTACATACTAAAACTGTCTTATACCTCCAACGACCATAACAATTTTAGTCAGAGTGCTAATAGTGTAATTTTAGTTTTTTTTTTATGGACAAGTTCCTACACCTTGTTTGCCGAAAGTTAGATGAACAAGGAAACAATTAAAGATAGTACTTACTTTTAAAGCATAAAATATGTTTTTAGAAATATTAAGAATGGTGTCCTTGGTGACGATAGCAGAAGGCACTGTGAACATAAAAGGTGATCCCGTAACAAATCAAATGTTTTTACTAAAAGAAAACACTTCGGTCAGTTGTAGATGTTATTTCTTTTATTAGTTTTATTGTGTGGTAAGGTTGAGTGCATTGATGACTATTTTAATTAGTTAGTTAAATTCTTTAAAAAAATAGGGTTTAATTAGTGATAAATGGAATTAAATAATTACATTAAGCGTACTTGATTTCAATAAGTTGTAATCTTGTGGATATAATGGAATAATTTTGTGGTTTTAATTCTTAGGTTTATTGGAATATTTTATGAAGAAAAGAGATTAATTTATAATTTGTAGGACGTGCTTTATTTCAGAGACCTATCGGTACATAGACAACTGTAGCTGGTGCACCAATAGATTACCAAGAAGCAACAGTAACTTTGAACAAAAGGCTGATATTCAACGAATACTTCATGGACTGCATGACGCACTTGGTTCTAGAAAGGATACCAGAAAGAGTGGTCCACGCTAAGGCAGGAGGAGCATTTGAAAGAAAGAAAGAAAGAAAATACGTTTATTTGCGGTAAACATGACGCAAAAAAGAACAAAACAAAAAAAAAAATACAATAAGAAAAGGTTGACATGCGTCACATCCACGCAAAACGGCTATCGCTCAGCATTATGCTGCGACCCTATGCATACTATTTGGATACTTCTAAGTCACTCATGATATAATAACAGACATATGCAAGGCAAAACTCTTCGATAAAGTTGGTAAATGGACTCCCATCGCCGCAAGGTGATGGTCAGGCGTAATCGTGATGGTCAGGCGCCCGTCAATGTCAATCAAAGAGACATACCTAATTATAATCCTAATTCATTCAATGGACCACTTCCTTACAATGAAACAGATAAAGTTGAATTAATTGAGATTTATCAAGATCCACCAAATAATTTCGCACAAGCTCGGGAATTGTATCGTCGCCTTAGAGTGAAAACCTTACCTTAATTAAAATGATTCTACGTGAGTTTTCATTATATACCTTGTTCATACACACTGCATAGAGCACTGCATAAAGTATAAGACAGATTTTAGACAAGATCTTTTTATAGCCAGGATGGCAGAATTTTCAAGGGGTCCTTTCTAAGGAAGATAATAATATTATTATGGTAAAATATAGTCTGATGATATTTTACCAATTCGTTTCAAATAGATACGACTATGACACTTTTGTTTATATCTAAGTTATCGTTTAATAAAAGTTTTGTTAAAACAGTAAGTCCAGGGTATAAATCGTAGAAAAACAGTATGTAATTAGCAGGATCGGAGAAATTAATTACTTTGTTCGATTAATATATATATATATGTACCCGGCGCTACCTGGTCTTTAGTGAGGGCGCTGATTGCAAAGGCAAAACCTTCCTTTTACCTGCTGAGTAAAAAATTACGTACAATTTAATAATAGCTCCAAGTCCTCCGTCTGCTAGGATACTGGATGCACCGCAGCCAACAAAAAGTGTTATTAATTTATTTGTATACTATTTTCTAGTGTTTAGGAAATAATAAATAATCTAGGGCATACGCAAGGGCGTCACGCTTGGCCAGTGCCTATAAAACCGTAGAGTTGTAGACAGCCGGTTATTGTGCGTTGTTGTAAATGGAGATGAAGAGAAAATGGGGTTTGTTACTTTTCGGGGTAATGGTAAATGCGGAAGAAAATGATGATCCAGCGGGGAATCAAATTGTGTCGTTTAGGGATAGAAATTCGGTAAGTTTTTGTTACTTATATTTTACTAGCTTCTGCCCGCGACTGAGTCCGTGTGAAATTTCTTGTTACTCCGACCCACCCCGTCGCATCGCATCGCCTGCCCACGCTATTACTTCGTTTTTGCTTAGCGTTATTTCTGACTTTTTTCTTTTTGCTCGGCTTCTAAAGGTCATAGCGTGATGTTAATAGCCTATAGCCTTCCTCAAGAATTGGGCTATCAAATGCAGAAAGAATTTTTCAAATCCGACTGGTAGTTCCAGAGATTAGCGCGTTCAACCAAACAAACTCTTCAGCTTTATAATATTAGTATACATATAGAAGTATAGATATAATATATTTTTGTTGTTTGTACTTTTATATTGCACCTTTCAAGCCTTGCTGCAATATATGTTTTTATTTAAAAAAATCTTTTGGTTTCGTGTGTGAGTAATATGTTCTAATTTAAAGACCTTTTTTGTTTTCATGATCATTATTTAATGATCATATCGGTTCGTTAAGTTGGTAAGCATAAATATGTGCCTAACTGAAAGCTCAAACGATTTGCCGTACGTTTGGCAAGCATAAGGTTTGGTGTTCACAGTTTTATTATTAATTGGGTCAATAATAAAAGTAAAATCTGCTCTTTAGGAGAATTTTATTTTTTCTTTGGAGAATTTCCATTTTATAATATGTGTGCATTCTCGATTACAATCCAATATCGATTTCAGGGCCCAGTTGGCATTATGACAACATCACTTGGCACACCGATCGACTATGAAGATGCAAGTAGCAGTTTAAACAAACGACTCATAATTCTATGAATTTTTCATGGATTCAATAACACACTTAAACCGTGAAAGATTACCTCCAAGAGTAGTCCATGCTAAGGGTGGTGGCGCTTTTGGGTATTTTGAAGTGATACATGATATAATGAAAGATATTTGTAAAGCTAAAGTTTTCAGTGAAGTTGGGAACAAGACTCCAACAGCAGTTAGATTCTCTCCGATAGCTCAAGAAGTAGGTGGCATAAATACTTATAGAGATGCCAGAGGTTTTGCTTTAAAGTTGTACACTGAAGATGGTAGCTTTGATATACATAGTTGGATAAAATACACCCATGTTTGTGCTAAAGGATGCTCTTTTTTCCCAACTTTTGTTCATTCAAATTATTTTATCAGATTTCATTTTACACCCGATGCAGGTGTAAAGAATTTGGCGTAAATGGAGGCTCAGAAATTAGCAGCTATAGATCCTGATTATCCAAACAGAGATATATTGTTTTAATGCTGTAGGAACAGGAAAGTTTCCCAGTTCGACAGTCAGTGTCCAAGTTTTGATGTGTCCAAGGTTTTGCCTTGAATAAGAACCCTGAGAACTATTTCGCTGATATGGAACAGTTAGCGTTCTGCCCCTGTAATCTCGTGCCTGGTATTCTTGGAGCGCCAAATAAACTGTTCGCGGCACGTCGCTTATCGTACAGAGATGCTCAATACTATCGTTTAGGAGCAAACTTTCAGAACATTGATGTGAATAAACCCATTGACGATATCTTTACCTATAATCGAGATGGCACACCTCCAGTTGGACACAATCAAAGAAATGTACCGAATTACTATCCCAATTCTTATAATGGTCCAGTTCCATATTTAGAAAGAAATAAAGTTGACTTGATTGAAATATTCGAACCCCACGCTGATAGTTTTAACCAATCACGAGAACTCTATAATGATATGACTTAAGATCAAAGGGCGAGATTGATCGAGAATGTTCTGTACAGTTTAGGATCAGTAACAGACTCATGTTTAAAGGACCGAAGTGTCAAACTGCTTAGGACAATACATCCAGACCTCGGTAGAAGAGTATGGGATGGTTTACTTCTAAATAAAACTAAATAGTACTGGGACGATTGAGATATTTTTAAGAAAATAAAGACTGAAACGATTTCTTTTCTTATTTTGTATTCCTCTAACAAAATTATGAAATTTATTTCGGAAGCTTTTCCGTTGATATACAAATTAAAACTTGTACGCTACTAAAAGTAATCTTGCGTCTAAAAATATACGAGCAACAAGTTTAAAGTCAGTGTCACAGAGCAAAAATAAATTCAGGCGATTGATGTGAAAACTTGAGAGTATAATACAAGCGCCTATTAAGTATCTGAACTAACTAAAAATTATTTAATTAAAAAAGAACTAGAAAATAGTAAAGATAAGCTAGAAAACAATTCCAAATTCCCCGGGGAACCCCAAAACCAATATTGCCAGAAGTTTCAAACAATTGCACCTAGCTCTCCGATTGCTCATTGTGACTTCTACACACACTCGACAACGAACGTCACTTGACCATTTCAAACTTTTTAATCTGCACAGAATAAAAAAATCACCTACAAAATATTCTCAGTTCTCCAACAAGGTGTAACAGGCTGTCGTAGTATTGTTTACACTGTGGTTGTTTATGGAAACTAGCAGCTAGCAGTGAAATGTTGGTCGAAGTAACTTGAGTAAGCTGTAAAGTGCCCTTTCAATTCATGTCGTGGGAAAGTACTTGTGTTGGTTACGTGGTTATGTTTAAAAGTGGTGCGAGGTGACCCGACCAGGCTGGAATGTTAGCTAATTTAACAACTGTCGGTCGATTCTGTAAAAATCTCACCGTGAAAATTTAGGTGAAGTGAGTTTGTTTTTGCTAGGAATTGACACTATTGACAGCTCACTCCACGCTCACTTCACCTAAGTTTTCACGGTGAGATGGTTACAGAATCGTACTGCAGGGCTTAGTATAAACTTGATTAGAAAAGTACTTCAGCACAAAGTTTAGTGAAAATTATAACAGGTCAGGTTTTGGGCTGAAAATGCACCTTTATTTCTGAGAGAAATGAAAAATGCATTGCACCGAACTCTTGTGTTTTATTGGCTGATGTGGTGCAACTTAAGGAAGGCTTTTTTTTTTTTTTTTTTTTTTTCAGGATGGGAAATCATCAAATGACTCCTCCCGCTCTGGGTGGAGCGGAAGGGAGTGTCAGACTCTTACTGACTAAAACCCACCCGTGTTCCTTCCTTAGCCCTTTATGTTCCGGGCCAGCGGTAACCCTTTCGGACAATCCCGCTGACCCGGCAGGCTCCGGCCCTGACGGGCCCCTTCCATTGATGCTGACATCTCTTTGAGGCGCGCGTGGAACACGTACGCGCCGTCCGGCACGGGCTACTTAAGGAAGGCTTAAGATGCTTGAAATGAGTGGTCTTCAACACAGCAAAGAAAGAACACCAATAGGGAATATGCATGAATTTTTTTCATGGCATTTATTAACAAAGTATGAAAATACCGTAGTAGAGATGACAAAAAGTGAAATTAAAATTAAAATCGGCCAAGAAACACGGCCGATATGAGCATTTAAAACTATCGATTACACACCAATTAGACAGAGAGATCCGACATAGACTGTGACGTCACATGACACTACGGCCATATAAACTCCGTGTTAAATTTCGTTTTGAGAGAAAGAGATAGAAACAAATCTTCGATGGCTCATATCTTTTTTAATTTCATAGTTATCCGAAAAACAGTTTTACTAAACTGTTTATTACATGAATGAGGATTAATTTTTTAAATAAAAAAAAATCATGCATATTCCCTATTACTATATTACCCAGTAGCTTCTGCCCGCGATTACGTCCACAATTTTTTTTTTACATACATATTCCTATGACACCGTGACACTCGGCAATAGTGTCGCATCCCATTAGTGAATGAATTTCCGGAATCGCTCTCTCCCTCTAATAACTATATATCAATAATAGTAAAGATATGTGTAGAAATACATCATAAGTACACACCAATGTTTTATTACTAAGTAGTAGGTAAGTAAAACAAACGAATGCTATTATATGTAGAACCACGTTCAAGTCAGTATACGTTAGAAGAAAGCTCTCGGGATATTTCCTAGATGATCGAACAATAAACACCATTAGCGGGCTCTTGAGCATCGTAGATTATGAAGCAAATTAACCGAAACACTTGTTGATAGTACGAGCTGGTACACCGTTACATTGTCATTGAAACCTCTGCTTTCTGCAGGGTTGCCAAAGCACATATTTAAATGTATTTGGCAAAGAACAAGTGAGTTGAAGAAGATTCAATGTTTCTTGCCATCTTTACCATAAAAGTGGTCTCGTAACATCAGCCCTCGTTTTAACTTAGTCGCAACGTACGGTCAGCAACAAAAGTTGATTAACACTTCAGTTTTTTAAATCTCATTTAATGAGTAGAATATTTGTACAATATTGCAGCAGAAGTACAATGCAATTTTGAACAAATATTTTGCTCAATAACTGAGATTAAAAAAAACTCAAGATTAATAAAACTGAAGTGTTAATCGACTTTTGTTGCTGACTGTCCCTACTTAATGTTAATGGCATTTATTTATTTCTCTTTCTGCGAATTTTATTGGTCGACCTTACTAGAGTGTCCCTAGAAAGTAGAAAAATACGACAAAAGGGACCTCAAGAGACTATTCCGAGGTTGTTTTAGTCGTATTTTCGATCGTCATTTGTTATTGGCAAAAATATTATGATACTGCTTACCTATGGAGCTGCATTCTCTTTTCTGCCATAATAACAAATGGCGATCAACAATCCGTCTGCGCGATGATTCGCCATGGTTGTGGGCGTTTATTGGAAGTTCTATGCTTAGCGGTAAGTTCTTTATACTGAAAGCATGAGCGATCGTCAATTTCTGACTGGAGATAGCATCTCACGAAGGAAAAGCATGACTTACTATAAGCAGTTGTAAATCCCTGCATAACTACATTAGTGATACGAATCGTAAAATGTACAATGTATTGCTGGTTTGTGCTAACGTAGGCACCACAATGTGGGCACACAGTCGGGGGCCTATTCCTGTGTCAATCAGAGCGTCGCGACGATATTCGATACCACGATACCACGCATTCGATACCAACTTTCACGATTGTACATCGCCGCGGCTCGGGCCGATGCACAGCGAACTTTTTAATTTGTGGAGAGCTGCTGATTTTTCCCACGATATCTTTATTACGATTTTATTTTTGCAATGTTACATATTGGTTGGAATGGTTAGTTTTTGTGGGTCAGAGTTATATCACAGAAATACTGGTGTTCTTGTAATCTCAGAAGATTTGGAGCTTTCTTTTAATCTTAGCCGATACCTATTTATATTGAGGCAAAACATGACTGTTTAATTTAATGTAACATCTTGCCTGCCATGTGCGTATACTCAAGTTTTGGAGAAATAAATTATCTTATTTTTTTTAAAATCTTATTTTATATTGACTATATGATAAAATAGAAGGTATACAGACAATCACCACATGCCACTATAACATATTCATACACACCCATTCGTAACTCCTCATGCACACTCCTACACATCCTATACATCCCAAATTGTACACTTAGCAATGCTTAGATGGTGCTAGCAGTTCACTTCATTCTGTATGTTTGTTTCTGCTGCACTAGTATATATGTATATTTTAAGATAAAATTTCTAAAAAGGCCACTTTGGCAGAATCATAAAAGCTAACTGAAAAGCTAACTGTCCATTATGAATAATAATGGACAGTTAACTGTTAAGTTAATCGTATCAAATCCCATTGGTGAAGGATTTTTCAGTTACTTTTTTTTGTCTGTGCTAAAATAGCAATCAATCCAATCCCAATCTATTTGATTATACCTACGTAGTGCAGCGAAAAGAAAAACACGGACTGTCTTCCCCATATTAGGGTTCAAAATTTTAGTTATGCCAAAGTGATCTTTTTAGGCCCCTGTTCTGAATAAAATTATATAATTATGTATAAGTGTAAGTAAACAAAGCTATATCAAAATGGTACACAAGCAAATGTCTTTTAAACTGAACAGTTTATATTGCCGTGGGAACGGGCTGGTATATTTCTGGTACTTGTTCCAACAAGGATACATGGCGAACTGTTAATGTGACAGCATTAACTGCCTCATTAACTATTACATCATGAGTTCTCGATATTATTATGTGTTGTTGATTTGACGAGCGATAAACGGGCCTTTTATAATTAATTGTGTTTGATTGTTTGTCTTTGCGTACAGAGACATTCTCGTTTAATTATTACGCTTGTTCATTACATCTCGAGTTATTATTTTATTTTGTTGCATGATTGTGCATTGCAAGTCTTAGGATTTTGTGTTCAGGCAGTGGAAGCAGTTTAATTGGTTTTAGCAAACTCCAAAAACCATGTGACGTCAAAAATTGTATTCCTTTGGTGCATAACATACGGGTTAGAATTTGTTGCTCCTTTGTAAAGAGCTTTATCATCGAATGAGGTAGTAGTAAACACGTAGGCACAGACAATAATTAGTTATTGCTACTCTGAATGATTCAGAGAAAATATTGTATGAATAGTCGCAGTAAACCGCACATCAATAACACTTGCACTACGAAAATCGCCCATTCTGCTACGACATAAAGGCACTGTTAATGTCAATATGTTACCACTGTTGTGAAAAAAATATCCTACATCACCGAACGAACCCAGAGAAAATCCTAGCTCATTCAGATAGTAATCAATAATAAACGCGAGGAAGTGCACATGATAGAACTAATGTGCTAAACCGCGAAACAGATGACAAGGCGCTACGTCCACCCGAGTGTAATAAATAGCTAACGACACGGCGGTAATGTATCGCTACCAATTAGAAACTATTACATGAATCTTAGGCTCATTATCACCACTTCAATTATGGAGCAAGAATCGCCTTCATTTTATCAATTGTAAGAACTTTGCTTGTTTCTGATGATAAACACATTTCCTCGCAAAGAGAGGCTCGGATCCTTCCTGTGCAACCGACAATGTCGTTTGGTAAGATATTCGTCCTGAGATGAACTCGTCATAGAGATCCGACACATAGGTTTGGTGGTGCATCTCACTCAACAACCACCACATATTTTCGCCATCAAGTAGTTGCCGAGCTTCAGTTTGAAGTATTATAGTTATGTGGGTGCCAAATAGCCTGTGCTGGTGAAATTCTAATCACTTCACGACTTTTCTGGAATTTGAGTTCAGATTAGAAGGTGAATTTGACCTACGAGGTATTGCACCCGTATTGGGTTGAGGTTACCACTCAATATCAGGTGCGCCATCTGCCAGTTCCATCAGCTACTATGATAAACAAAAGAAACAGCCATGAACCTGAAAACAGTGAGAACTCATTCAATAATCACATCACATTATGACATAATTGGTTTCCAAACGGTTCGATTCAGTTGCCTGCCACCAATTTAAGATCTAATCAGAGGTATGCAAATAAACAGTGTACCTATAACGGCTTGTATCCGTTTGTAATAGTCGCAATGATATTACATGTGCACCGACGTACGCAATAATGTGGGTTATGTTTTGGATAACCTAGTTGTTGGAGTTTTAATCAATCAACGCAGCTGGTTGCAGGTCTGACAGAACATAAACGTTGACCCAAACAATGTCGTTAGACAGTAATTAGTCATTTAAGCTAGTAAAGCTACGGCCGCAGTGACGGCCGTCGGGATTTTACTTTACAGTACCCGGAGATAAATATTGCACATCGACCTTTGGAAAGAGACAATCGGCTAATTTCGGTTTGTGGGCTGGCAATGCGATGGGGTGGGTCGGGGGACCATAAATTTCACGTAGATGAAGTTGCGTGCAGAAGCTAGTACTAGGTATAAAAGGAAAAGCTACTTTCCAGGCATGGAGGGGTCTTCTTTCCAAAGGTCAGTGTGCAATATTTATCGCCGGGTACTGTACTGTGTCTAAAAACGCTATCTAGGGAAACTAGCAAACCCACCAACTTACTTTCATAAATAATTTATTTATTAATCACAATTTGTATACAGGCCTAGGTTGTGTGACCCCTAAACGAGGCATTTGCCTGTATCTTAGGATAGGTATCAGTTTTTAATGACGCCGTTCGACGGTAAACTGCGGGCGCTATGAAGCGGCCACCGCATTCTTAGGGAACCCTAGCTTAAGAAGAAGGTAGTAAGTTAGAGATCTTTATGAAAGATTTCGTCCGGTAAGATCTAATTAATTCATAATTATCATATAGAAACCCTGTCTGCTATTTTCCTACTCATAGAGGTTCCATACTTTTATAAGAGCGTCAATTATAATTCACATGAGACTTTTCAAATTTGCCTTTCAGATCGACAAGTCTTTGGAAGTCCTTTGGTGTTGCAAGTGTTTATAGTTGATGATAAGTATGATAACGGTTCCATCAGGGAAGTCGTCGGTCTGTAACCCGACAAAACTAAAAAAAGAGTTTGAGCTGCTGGCAGAATGCATGTCGGAAATCCGAGGCATGAGAACGGTCACCGTTTCAAAGTGCCGAGATAATATCAACTGCACTGCACCGTGGTTTAAGAAATAGATCATACCATTTAAGAATGAACTCACTAATTTAGAAGGTGTATCTATTCATAGAATATCAATATTTTAAAAGAAACATCTATAGATGGTAAAGAAAGCATAGCAACGATTATTTTTTTGATTTTTTTTTTACGTGGTTAATTTTAATTTTAAATTTCGTGAGACATTTTGTATAAAATCTTTACTCTGCTTCAATGACAGTAAATACTACGTAGATCCTAGCGTAATGTATGTGAAAAAATAAGAAGGAGCCAGTATTTATTAGGTGTCAAGTATTTCTTTTTTTAAATTATGTACTTACTTATATTTTTTTTTCATTTTTATGGCTACTTTACCACCTATAGGTGTAGCTCAATATTTCATGTATGAATAGATACACCTTATATATTTTTTACCATTGTGTTTATAGCTTTAGCTTTTATAATAACAACATTTTGTTTTATCAGTGTTATCAAAGTTTCTAATAAATGTTTAATGTCCAAGGGCTAAATGTTGGAATACTACACACGCTTACATAATTGTCTTATTATTACACAACATATGGATTCCATTACATAAACTCAAATCGACCATTTATATTATCATTGTAATAAAAGAGATTTAAAACAAACGTATTGCAGGTTATGTTTCAACAAAGTTACATTTGCCATCGACAATGGCGCTAGTAGCTTCCCCCTCTTCTTAACTTGCTCAAGTAACTTTTAGTTCAGAAGTTAGCCACTGGTAAAATTAAGTTGGTAAATAGTAAGAAAGTCGAATGCTGGCAGATAGTTTAGCATTATCAAAAAATAGATCTGTAATTAATTATTCATTGTCTAGTGTCTGGGCCAATTTTATTACGAATGTAATTACTGTAATTTAGGTAATTAGATTAAGATATCGATTTGTGATTGGTAAATACTGTGATTATTGATTTATTGGCTCATTTGTGTGTATGTTCGGTATTTTGGAGAGTATAATTACATCATCCAAGCTATCTTTTTAGCCTTAAGCAGTTCAAAGTAAGATTAATGCCAATTTTGTTCAAAATACTGCTATAGATTGCTTGATAGCGTCTTAAAGAACATCTGATGAGGCAGTTATCATCACTCTTAACTCAAGGATGTGCTAAAATGAAGCATTTCCATACTTGGGTGGTGGTGGTAAAGAGGAGAAAAAGTGCCTAGCCATAATTATTCTTTTTCATTTCTCATACTCGGAAAGTAGTGTTTGTTTGATCCGAATAGCAGGTGAAAGACGCTGCTTCCCACCTTTGGACGGGAAAGACTCATTGTAATTGCTTCTCTCTCTAGGGCGGGAATGATTAAAAATAGAACTAAATTTGGTTTGATAATCAGCTATGAATTTTTTTAATTACATAATTAAGAAAAATGCTGCGTTCTTGTGAGTGTATAAACAGCCAGTGTGAATTAAAAAAAAATACCTATTAAGCGGGACGGGCCGCGGTGGTGACGCGGTGTGTATTTAAAATGTAAAAACCGGCCAAGAGCGTGTCGGGCCACGCTCAGTGTAGGGTTCCGTAGTTTTCCGTCCGTCACAATAAGTGTTCCCACTTATGAGTTTAAAAGTGGGTATCCATTATGTTCGCGTAATAATCGTAGTCGATCATAGATCTTAAAATATTGGGATTCGATTTTAATAATTCTTTTTTTGTTTTTGTTTGAAAAAAGATACGTTCAGGATAATAAAATATTTAAACGAAGTTAAAAAAATGCTTGCATATATGATTATACTACAAACTTAGTCCAGAAATTATTTTGTACAACTTTTTGTCTTTTTTGTACAAAAACTGTTGTTTCCATCAAGTTCAAAATAATTTTCCTAGAAAGTCCTTATAAAGTTCTACTTTTCAGATTTTTTTCATACTTCCTAAACTTATGGTTCAAAAGTTAGAAAGGGGGACACATTGTTTTTTACTTTTGGAGCGATTATTTCCGAAATTATTGACATTATCAAAAAATGATTTTAGTAAACCCCTATTCATTTTTAAATACCTTTCCATCAATATATCACACGTTATGGTTGAAATAAAAAAAAATCAGTTCCCACTTTACATATAGGGGGGCTACCCTAATAAAACATTTTTTCCAATTTTTATTTTACCACTTTGTCGGCGTGATTGATATACATATTGGTACCAAATTTCAGCTTTCTATTGCTAACGGTCACAGAGATTAAGCGAGGACGGACGGACGGACGGACAGACATGGCGAAACTATAAGGGTTCCTAGTTGACTACGGAACCCTAAAAAGACTATAGTATAATTTGGCGGGATACTAACTCTGTAAGCTGTACCGAAATACAAAAGCTTGGTTGTATAGTCTAATATTTGATTAAAAATGAGTTTAAGTGATTCTGAAATGTTGACCCCAGATTCTGTTAAAGACGAGGCAAATACAGTAATCGAAAATCTTTCGCCAGAAATTTTAAGACAAGAAATTAAATCTACTATTTTTTACTTTCCTTATATTCGAAATGAAAGGTAGAGTGTTTAACATGGGTGAAAATCATCAATTACTAAATACCTCGTATGGGGATTGATTCCTTTCGACCCTTGTATAACAATTTACTATTCCTGCTATACAATGTAGGAAAGAGCTACTTTTACAACCATCAGCTAAATTCGGGTCACTAAGTTAGCTGACCCGAGACCCAGCATCCATCATGCAAAGATATTTTGCAGAAATGAGCAGATAGCGCAGAAAGAAAGGTAAATGATAAAATATTTTATTTCTGTAAGTAGATTTGTACAAACACTTTTACACGTCAATCATATTTTAAAAAATAGATGAGGTCGGTGTTTCCTATCTGACTACTCTGAGAAGAAAGGCTGAAACAAATTCAGAGGTCACAGTCTCTTTTAAAGTAAAGACAAAATCTTGGTCAGATCATGAGAAGACCGTGTAGATGATGAAATGGTATTTTGTGGAAAGAACCACACTTATTAAATGGACCTCGGACAGTGCACGCGCAAAAGAAGCTCCATCCTAATCCTAAATAATATTATAAATGCGAAAGTAAGTTTGTTTGTTTGTTACCTTTTCACGCCTAAACCACTGAACCGATTATCCTGAAATTTTTCTTATACGTTGTAAGGTGTAGGTACGGGTCAGCGGGATTGTCCGAAAGGGTTACCGCTGGCCCGGAACATACAGGGCTAAGGAAGGAACACGGGTGGGTTTTAGTCAGTAAGAGTCTGACACTCCCTTCCGCTCCACCCAGAGCGGGAGGGGTCATTCGATGATTTCCCATCCTGAAAAAAAAGGTGTATGTACAAAAACTGATATAGGGCACTTTTTTCGGGATGAAAGGTATTTCATCACGAAAAAAAGTGCGGTTCGCGAGGAAAACAACAATAACGTTATTATGATAATAGATGGCGCCACGTGTCTTTCGAACGGGATCGACACATATGCGCGTGAAACCGCGGTGCGCTGCTAGTTCTAATAATTATTCTTTTCCTTCTAACACCAAAATAACAATCATCGTTAAGTCCTCATTTCTCTGCACATTAATAGCAGCTGAACAATGGAATGCTTTTGGATGCATACGATGTGACTGCGAGATTATATTCTATCGTCTTCGAGCAACGACCCGTGACGTTTAACCCGATTAAAATTAGTGAGAGCAGTGGTAGCTCAGTGGAAATGGCAGCGACTTACGAGTTGTAAACGTAGGTTGAAACCCAGACAGGCGCTTTACTTTGTGCAAATTATTTAATTAATCACCACTGCTCTCAAAACGGTGAAGGAAAACATCGTGAGGAAACCAGCTTGTCCTAGGACCAAAAATTCGAAGGCATGTGACATCTACCAACCCGTACTGGGCCCGCGTGGTGGATTACGGCCCACTCCCTCAGATTGTAGTAGCTTGATGTGCTGGCGTCTGTACGTCTTCTCTTTTTTTATTGACGTCTCCCAGATAAACGTAGAAGGTTGTTGGCTGCTTAAAACCGGGATTGCCTGTGGGTGCCTCAATAAATTAAGGCCTCCAACCAGGGCCTAAAAAACTTAAAAACTGAGGGACTACACGCTAAGGGCGGTCCCCCCTTTGCGGTACTGACCTCCTCGGCTTAAGGCGTCGCTGAAGGAGGATAGTAAGGGAGAGGATGGATCTTGTCTGTTTATTGCTATCTTGGTTAATCTTATAAAATAATGAAACGTACGTTTACGTTACGTTACCGTTTCCTATTTCTTTGATTGACATACACATTGGCATATGGTACGAAAAGCTGTGTGCTGTCTTGGTTTCTACTAGTTTTGATATAAGAGTGGTTTTGGTTTGCCTTTATACTCACGATTGTGGACCTATAACTATTTAGAAATTGGCTTTAGTTTTTTTAATTTCCTTTTTTTAATACGGAAGGCTATACGATTTTTTTTTGTTGGCCTGTTGTTAATTGAAACGGAAATTACTCAGTTGTTCAAAGCAGAAAACGAAACACAAGCCACTTACGCAATGATTAAAATACCGAAACTCTTCACGTGACCAGAGGGCTAGCCTATTTTTAAGTTAAAGAATCAGCATTACCATCCAATGTGGTAACGCTGCTAGCCTTTAAACACTTTTCCCACTAACAAGATGCTGAAGAATTTTTTAATACTCAATGAGCTCTTCCTTTTTTCCTTTATATATTTGTACATAATATATTTTTAGTGTTGTATTTAAGATTTCTTCATCATATGCATAGCCTTTTCTCAACTATGTTTGGGTCGGCTTCCAGTCTAACCGGATGCAGCTGAATACCACTATTTTACATGGAGCGACCTCATCTGACCTCCACAACCCAGTTATTTAAAATTTCTTAATAAGCATGTAAATCCATACTATTCATACTAATATTATAAATTCGATAGTAACTCTGTCTGTCTCTCTGTCTGTATGTTACCGTTTCACTCCTAAACCACTAAACGGATTTCGATAAAATTTTAAAGAGAGATAGATTGTATCCCGGGTAAGGACATTGGATAGTTTATATCTCGATGTTCCCACGGGACTTACGCGGGTGAAACCGCGAGGCGCAGCTAGTAAAAATATAAACTTTAACAAATCAAAACATATATTACTTACTGCATCTTAATTCTAAATCCACACAGCCTAATAAAAGCAGAATTATTTCCCAGAAACCACCATTGTATCCCCGGTTCCCATGTCCGATGCTTTCCACACATTACGTCACAATCTAGTAGATATACTCCGAGATCGTCGTATCACCTGCTAGATCGCAATTAGCGAGACAATTATCATACTTCCGCTCAAATTGTAAGCCAGAACAGATGGCTATTGACAGTTTGAAGTAGTGCTGATTATAATTGAGGATATAGGTACCGGCTGAAGAGTTATAAAATGGTTCCGAGAGGAATGTTTTTGAATGATGTGCGGCTAATGGTGTGACTAAATCTTAAGTATATCTACTCGTAAACAAAGTTGGGTAGGTTACACAAGAACGGTTGGAGCGATTCTTATGATCTTTGATTTGTTGGATTTGTCTCTGCTAAGAATAGCAGAATAACTGTTAAAACATGTGAAAAATTCACGGACAAAAATAACAATGAAGATAATTATTCATGTTTTCATTTTGTATGAAACGACTTTTTGATTCTAAGCGGTACGAAGTTTGCCAGGACAGCTAGTCACACTTAAAATACGCTTAGCGTTGATTTAAATTTCTAGAGAACCCGAGAAGTATGATCTTAGTAGCAATGAAGAAAAAGTTTCTGATTTTTTTTTGACTTCTGAAGTAATTCCAATAAAAAATAAGAAAATAAAGAATCTGGCTAATGGTTCTCGATTGCAAACCGAATCTACTGAGGAATTTGAATTGAAAAGTAAAGTTTCCCTGATTCTTAAACTGATTTGTAAGACGAAATGCCCAAATTGTTTCAATTCTGCAGCTCAAAGTAAGTGAAAATATACTTTAAATTAATTGCAGCGTGGATACAGTTAAGAATGTAAATTATAATTAACACTACCAACACTTTCTTACAGTTCCATTTCAATACGCATAACTTTCATAAACAGTTACATTAATATCCAGGGTTAAAGATAATCCAATCTTCTAGTGTTACACATATTGGATGCAGCTTTCTAGTGAAAACAGATCGTTTGTGGTATGTTGTGCAACGCACCGGAAGACACTGCTACGGTTAGCAGAAATAGCTTAGTATACTCGGTGCTAAAAGATGTGTGATATTATGTAAACAGTGTGGACTGAATTTGAAGCAACGAAAATCTCCACAAATTTTTGTTTTGTAATAATTTTGAGATATATCAGGTGAAAATATTCACTATAAGTATCTAATTATGCTTTGAACGCGTTTCGTATTTTTACAACGACTTTCAACAGGATTGGCTTAGCTTTTTGGTATCTTATGTCAGTCTCATACATTTTTGACTTTTTCATCATTGTTATCGCTCATAGAACGTCACTTTGTCTAGGCCAAGGATGGCGAACCAAATGGCACATGTGTCATCGGTGGCACGTAACAAAATACGCACGGCACGGCAACTCAGGTCTTCTGTTCATCTTGTTTTTAGATTTGTGGTCTTCTCCGCTTTTGTAAAAGGTCGTTCATCGTTCTGCCGGCCGATTCTGTAAAAACATCACCGTGATAACTTAGATGAAGTGAGCTTAGAGTGAGCTGTCATTCCACGCGATAATAGGTATTGTTGACAGCTCACTCCACGCTCACTTCACATAAGTTTTCACGGTGAGATTTTTACAGAATAGCACTGCTGATCCAACAGATTTTTTAGTTTTGCGGTGTTTGGTCAATGACCCAATATATTAAGTTCAAAATTCATCACTTTAGTATGCTCAGCTGCTACTTTTATTGCTACTGCAACCTTCTGTAATTGTTTCCATTGTTTAACATTGTTGAAAACGGTACCTACTAGAGTAATTCATACTTCTCTTTTTTGCAATATTAACTAAGAAATGTTGTCTGATATGTATAATGTCAACATGCTGAAGGTTGGTTTTTGTTTCATATGGTTCGGAACTAGTTTTTGCTGCATTATTTTTATTGATAATGTGTTAATGAACTTCGAGATGGGTTGTTGTCCTACCTTTCATTACTAACGACGAAAAGTACGTAAGTTTCGAATGGTTTCTTTAGATATCAACAGTAAAATGTGAGACGCTCTAGGAACTATACAATATATTGCAGATCCTGAATTAAGTCCGAATGAACAGTTGACTTTTTCTTTCTTTTCACTTGTAAACTTGCAATTCCTAGCTTCCGCCATATTGAATTCCGTGTACGCTCGTTTATCTTACAAACATACTCACATTTGCGAATTAATTTAGAAGCTTACACCTAATGCTATTGCATTTAAAAAGGTAGAAAAACATCGTACATTGGTACAGACGCCAGCACATCAAGCTACCCGAAACTTTTAAATTTTCCCAATCAACTTTGAACCTTACGCTTTAGCGATAAAGTTGAAAGTCTATCAAATAAAATGACAGATCGTAGTAGCTTGATGTGCTGGCGTCAGTACTGTTATAAATGTTTTGTGATATTGGAAACCCTTTTTTTGTTCCATCATCATCCATAGCCCGACTTCACTCACTGCTTGGCATAAGCGTCTCTTTTCTGTTGCCCATCCCCACGCTCCTATGCCAGCCTCATCCAGGTTCTACCCGCGATGGCAACGATGCCATCTGCCCATCTCACCGCTGGCCGGCCGACACCTCATATTCCAGCCTTTGCACGTCAGTCGGTCACTCATGCTGACGGTACATTCCCAAGGCGTCCATGACCATTGTTATATTTTGACGACAAAGTCGATTCACGACAGAGCTTCCCGCCCTCTTACCTAAGCGATCAAGTGAGATACTGCCGGCATTGTTACACATAACAGCCATATGTACTGAAGCCAGCACATCTAGCTACCCGAAACTGTAAAATTTTCCCAATCAACTTTGAACCTTATGCTTTAGCGATAAAGTTAAAAATCTATTAAAGAAATTTGACAGATTGTAGTTGCTTGTTGTGCTAGCGTCTGTACCTACTGTGCAATTAAAACTAAGCCATACTTTGGACAGCCATTCACAGCAAGACGCGAGGGATTTGGGTAAATCTAGCGCTTGCAAAGAAGAATTTCTTGTGTATAGAGAAAATTGCTACTTGTATTTTACATGAGTTGGCTATTATATTTCTTTGTATAATGAAAGTATCTAAATAGGTCGCTTTAGAATATTAACACGGCTTTTTTTTGATTTTAAGAGCGTGTACTCGTATATAAAAAAAGAAGAAGAATTTAGAAGAAAAATGGAAGATAACTAAGTGTTTCGGGTTATTATTGTGAGCAAAAGGACAAAACATCGAATTGTAGATAATAAAAAGAACAGTCGCACAAAACAACGACTAATCGCACTTGAACAGCGATCTTTCCTTCACATATCTGCCAAGGGGGCGTTTTCATAGGCGGAGTTAGCAACGACAATAGTAAATCTTACTGTGAATAGACAAAGAAAGTTCATGTACCTATAAGTGCCTACTAGGATCTATGCGTTTATTTCATTGCACATGTTATTATCTTAGGCCCATCGTCTACGACGCTACTCAAGAGTAACGTGTTACGAACTCAAATCACTAATGAGTAGCCACTAGCTAGACTGGCACAGCACTAGTATTTCAATAGTGGTCCGATAAATAAATTAATAAATAATAATATAAATAACTCGAAGCGACTTCATCATCCGAAAGACGTCCGCTGCTGGATATAGATCTCCCCCAAGCACCGCCACTTCGACCAGTTTTGTACTTCCCGCAGATTAAGTGGAGTCATCGGTCCACCTTGTAGGAAGCCTTCCAACGCTACGTCTTCCGGTACCGAAGCCACTACCACGTTATTAAATAGTTTGTGGTTGATAGCGTCGTTTTTTTTTTGGAAATGGCGTCTTGCAGTTATGCCTAGGAGGTTGTCGTCTGCTTAACTGGACTTGCCTGTGGATGCTTCAATAAATTAAGGCCTCCTCCAGCCAGGGCTTCCGAAAAAATAGAATAAAGATATTGAGTAGGTATTGAACTTAAAAACTAAGCGACTACTCCCGAAGGGCACCCCCTGTGGGGTACGGACCTCGGTTTAGGGCGTTGCTGGGGAGTTCTTCTAGTCTGATTCCCTGACCCCCCCTCCATCCCCCTCCTCGATCCCCTGCTAGTTCGTCTTCTGCTTTAATCTCTGTCTTATCCTCTATAAACTTCCTCATGGGAGAGGGTAGCAAGCGACAGGCTGGATCGGAATTAAGGTTGCGTCATGTATGGACCACCATTTAAATACTAGTGCTGTGACATTCTTTCTACTCATTGGTGAAATGAGTTTGTAACTGCACCCTAATTACACACTTTCTATCACAATTCGAGGGTTACGGATACCTATTGTTAATCCATTGCTTCATAGATTTGAACATTGGTCTGCTCAACCACGTAAATAGTGCAGTGAACGTGGCTGAACCATCAAAATGAAAGGAATTCACTTTGTCCGTGTTACGCATTTACTCCGCTGATCACTTTTGAGCAGTGTCGTGGACGACAGGCGTTACTAAGAAATGAAAGTTCCTAAACACTATTGTCGAACTGTCACTAAGCTTTTAATAAGCAAGTGTGAACAAGTTAACGATTTAATAAATAAATTTCGTTATGTTTTGTTTCTGATGCAAAATAGGGAGGATTTATTTTATTATCTTGCTTTTACTATTGTTTTAACAACTTCCTATGATCATTGCGTTAGTTTTGGTTCCTATTGAGCTGTTAAAGGGTCTTATTCGTGTAGATATGGCTGCTGTTATAGGTGTTATAAAGTTTAGCGACTATTAAAGGTCCCATATAGGTTGTCCAGTTTATGGCCTGTTGAAGCCTATTGAAATGATAATCAAAAGTTAATCTTATTGTATCGGACTGCTTTGAATATTGTTGAAATCGTGTTGGTTTAGGCCTACCAAAATTACGTATACATTGTCGTAATTATCTATAGGTTTTATTATTTTTTATTTTGGGGTCCATTTGAAGTCTATATATATATATATAGCAGCAGAGTAGATACCTAGAGCTCCAGTTCAATATCAGTATTATAGACGGGGCAACTGCTGCATTCATTCATTACTGTTAATTCAGTATTGATGGAATTCCCAAGTTTAGTGCTTCGAGCCTGTGGGATAATTAGGTACGTAACACACTACCAATTGTAATGACTGGTAATGACTTTATTTTTTACAACGAGGTTTTCTGAAATGACGTTCGCCAGGTCGCAGCACTGACACGTCAGGTCCAGACATCTGTCAAAGAGCCTATATTTTATTTAGTCATGACTGAATGATGAACGAATGAATGAATCGAATGATGAACGTCATCATATGTTTTATATTGGAAGACCTCTTGTCACAGTGGTGCCAACTGGTGTCTTAAATTTTCACGAAAACCCTCATTCGACAACAATTATTGCGTCATTTATGAAGCAATGGATTAGGAATTTCCGTGTGTAATACTCATTTGGGGTGCTGAATGAATGAAAATGCACACCCATGTCATGTAGTAGAACTAAACTCAAAACTCATTCTCGAGTTTTCAGTTTAGTTAAATCACACTAATATTTTAAAGGCGAAAGTTTGTGAGTGTGTGTATTTATGTTTGTTACTTCTTCACGCTCAAACGGCTGGATCAATTTTGGTAAAATGTTGTATGCAGGTAGCTGACACCCCGAATTAACATATAGGCTACTTTTTAATTCGGTATCCCCACGGGATCAAAACTTATGCGGGTGAAACCGCGGAGCGCAGCTAGTATTGACATAAAATGCGTTCAGATGATAGAACTTAAAAATAACGATTCACCATCTGCCTAGCCTTTTCCCAGCTATGTTTGGGTCGGCTTCCAGTCTAAATGGATCCAGCTGAGCGACTATCTATCTGACCTCCACAACCCAGTTGTTGGGTAATACGATACCCCTTGGTTGTCAGAGTTTCGGGCTTCTGAAAGATCCACGAATGACAGCCGGGACCAACGGCTTAACGTGCTTTCCGAGGCACAATTGTTTTTTTAAAAAAGACTTTAGTACGTTACCTACCTAAAAATATTCGAATTCGTAAGCCTCAATCTTCTGTTGCCTTCAAATCACTTACAGTACCCGGCGATAAATATTGCACATCGACCTTTGGAAAGAGACAATCGGCTAATTTCGGCTTCGTAGAGCGTTATCTCTGTCGCACGAAATACAAACAGTCCGGTATCTATTAGGAGCTGTTAAAACAATTATGATTTGCTTCTTTTGATAATTATTTTTATTCTTTGTATAAAATACACCAATTTGAATTAGTCGATTTGCAATATTTATCGCCGGGTACTGTATATTAAACACAATTGTATTGTATATCGTTTTGGACCAAATTCATCATCATCCACTGCTGAGCATAAAACCCTCTTTTCAAGTGCCATTCCCCACGCCAAACAAATCGACCGAACAGTCGTCCCTATAACGCCATAACAACACGAGGTCAGCAATTACCGCAGCTAATTTGTTCAACCAGTAAGGAAATGTTCTGGAATAGGTTCGTGAGGATCAAACTGCAGGTGCTCGGTGCTAAGGTGAGGTGAAAGGGCCAGCTGTTGACCCTGGAGCCTTATTCTGAAGTGCTTTAATGTGATAGGTAAGTGTGTTATTTCTAATATCAATGTTGGTTATTTTTTGAAGAGTAACGAATGTTTTTATCTAACTACATTTGTTATTATCGTATGTTACGTACTTACTTTTTTTTTTCAGTGTGGGAAATCATCAAATTACGCCTCCCGCTCTGGGTGGAGCGGAAGGGAGTGTCAGTCAGACTCTTAGTGACTAAAACCCGCCCGTGTTCCTTCCTTAGCCCTTTATGTTCCGGGCCAGCGCGGTAACCCTTTCGGACAATCCCGCTGACCTTTACGTACTTACTTACTTAATGTTTGACCCATCGAGAAATGTATTCATCTGACGCTATCAAAAATCTACCGGTACCTATCTGCTTGCTTTTTGATAGTGATCTTTTCTTCATTTTATTTCAGTGTATTACGATTTTGTACTACTGAAAGCCTCGACCATCTTTAAAGCTATTTTATAATCACACTAATATTTTAAGGTGAAAGTTTGTTAGTATGTGTGTGTGTGTGTGTTTATATGTTTGTTACTTCTTCATGCTCAAACGGCTTGACCAATTTTAATAAAATTTTGTATGGAGGTAGCTGACGTCCTGGATTAACATATAGGCTTTTTTCCCGATATTCCCACGGGATCAACATTTACGCGGGTGAAACCGCGGGGCGCAGCTACTAAGTGAATAAAACTGTCTAAGTACTGTTATAATTATTCCTCTCCTAACTCAACGTACAGACGCCAGCACATCAACCTACTACAATCTGTCAGATTTTCCCAATCAACTTTGAACCTTATGCTTTAGCGATAAAGTTGAAAATCTATTAAAGAAATCTGACAGATTGTGGTAGGTTGATGTGCTGGCGTCCGTACCTGTATTTTGCTTTCTTCAAGTTCTTCCTTAACTTTTAGCGTTTTCTGTCTGATAGCAGCACATATATAGATATACCTATAATGCAAGTATCACGATCTGTATGAAAACCAAGCGATGCCATTTTTTGATTACTTACCTACTATGACGTCACAAGCACTGTTTTGTGATGGGAAAATCAAATCGATGATGGGAAAAGAAAATCAAAGACGCCGCCGCGCGTGTGGCACCCGTCTTACCCCACCCCCGGGGCCTAGCACCAGCGCTCACGCTCACCCAGCCAGGACTGATCGCGAAACTGGCGGCTTACGATTTTTGTACGTAAGCTGGTGCGATTTTTGGCACGAGAAGTAGTTGCTCTTGCATTATCTAGGTGTATCTATATCTATGGCTAGCAGAGTAACCGTCTAACAGAGCTCTGGGGGGCCACCACTACTTCTCAGAACAGCAGCAGTGTAGCATACCAGTACTTATTATTTTAATCTTACTTCTAGCTCTATGTCATTCCCACACTGTAGTATCACTTCAGGTCTGGTTCATCTCTGGTCTCTTAAATCTATTCAATGACATATCTGTCTTTAGGTTTCAGTTCATTATGGAGAAAAATTTTCTTCCAATCATCTATTTTATTTGATTTATGTATTGAATAGAAGAAATCCTTCGTTCATTTTCATTATTCATAATTACAATTACTGCAGATAGTTTCACATTCTCCAGAATAGTGGCGCGTTGAATAAAAACAGTTCGTGCGTGCTTTAATACTTTTGTCGCTTGCTTGTAAGTGATTACACGCCGAGTGGCAATTGGCGAAGCACTGTACTGGTGAGGAATGTACACCATATGCACATAATAATATGTATAGCAGCATATATGTACATATACATAAAGTAGCTTCTGCCCGCGACTTCGTCCGCGTGAAATTTCTTATGCCGTTGCATCCATCGCCTGCCCATGCACCACGCTGTTACTTCGTTTGTGCTTAGTGTTCTTTCTGATTTTTTTTAATATTTGCTCGGCTCCTAAGGGTCCTAGCGTGATGTTACGTAACCTATAGATATATCCTCAAGAATTGGGCTATGAAATATATTATTTTTTTCAAATACGACTGGTAGTTCCAGAGATTAGCTCGTTCAAACAGACCCTTCCGCTTTATTATTAGTATGAAATTATGAATGTGTACAAGCTTGTAAGCTATTACATGGCTAGTGGCGAGGTAGTAAACAATTGGCAATAAATTAGGTTTACAATAATGGGAACGGATTGTTTTCTTACTGAACTTATTTTATTTCGTTAGCAGGACCGTGTGAATGCTGCAATACGGGCATGGCCGGTCTGAACATAGGCTCTCTGAGCTATCGTGCGTGTTCTCTCACTCGCACTCGCCTTCACCATTTGGTTCCTAAAAAATGTTATTGCGTAGCTTCCTGCGCAAAGTTAGAACCGGCCATAAGGTGATGCCCTATCTCCCCAAGTTCTAAGTCGTCCAAAATGATTTTTCATACATTCATTCCCAACGTCCTCAAAATATCAAATTAAATTATTTGTGAAGTTCACATTTGACCAATCCTCGTACTGATTTATCGGCCGTATTGCACGGTGGACCGCTGCTAGCTACCGGCCAAGTTAGCTATTTGTACCAGTTCATCTTGAAGAGTAGCCTCTCTTGTGTTATGTTGTTATATTTATTTTTGTAATTAGTTGTAGTAGTTTTGAGAGCAGTGGTGTTGAAATAATTTACACAAAGTAAAGCGGCTGTCTGGGTTCGAACCTACGACCTACAACTCGTATCACCTACTACCACTGCCCAAAGAGCCTTTAAGATTGCCAAAATAAAAACGTATGGCGCTGACTGAACTGTTGACTTAGTAATCAGTCAAGCTACCATCTTTTCCGCGGGAGTCGCTCCGAGCGTCGGGAGCCGCGCGACGACTACCGGCCACCGTAGTCGCGGGCCTGCGGGCGGAGAGTAATGGGTAGATCACCGTCCGATCAGGACCAGGCCCGTGCCGGACGGCGCGTAAGTGTTCCACGCGCGCCTCAAAGAGATGTCAGCATCAAGAGAAGGGGCCCGTCAGGGCCGAAGCCTGCCGGGTCAGCGGGATTGTCCGAAAGGGTTACCGCTGGCCCGGAACATAAAGGCCTAAGGAAGGAACACGGGTGGGTTTTAGTCAGTAAGAGTCTAACACTCCCTTCCGCTCCACCCAGAGCGGGAGGGGTCATTTGATGATTTCCCATCCTGAAAAAAATAGCTACCATCTTTTCTGACCCTAGGTATTTTCTCATGACTTCATATACGTAACTCATCACCGCGTAATCTAATCTAACTAACCTGTATTGTCCCGCTGCAGAGCAAAGGCCTGCCTCTCCCTTTTCCACACAATTTTGACGGCACGGTTGGTGCCTGCAGCGCTGCGTGTTGCAGGTTCGATTCCCGCACGGAACAAATATTTGTATGACCTACAAGTAGTTGATCTGGGTCTGGCTGTTTGTGTATACGAGTTTAAATGTTTGTAAACGCACCCACAATACAGGAGAAATTCCTAGAGCGAGGAAACGTTTAAAAAAAAACCTGTCTTTTGCTTGTCCTTTCTGTAGGAGTCAAGCTCCTGCCGCCATCTTTGTTTCAGCCACATATTAAGGCTCCTTCAAACAGGCGCGACACGACACGCGACAAAAAGGCACCGCAAGTCGCGCAACGAGGGGTGCCTTTGTGTCGCGCGGTGTCGCGCCTGTTTGTAACAGGCTTTAAACGTTTGCGATCAATACTAACGACTCCAGTCCGATGTTAGAACGATGACTATCAGCTTTGTTATCTAAATCAAAAGAACTTGACCCCTAAAGCCGTGCCTAAAGGTCACGCTATTATTTGCATATCACAACATTGTGAAAGGTAAAAGAACTCTTGTACCGTTCTTATCGAATCTTTATCAAAAGACTTCACTTTTTTCATATTATTTGCTATTTCATTGAAGTTTGTATTTTGAAAGCTATCTCTTTATATATAAAGATCGTTTCTCTTTGGTGTGTGGTCACTTGTCTTCAGATTTTCATTACCGCAGGCAATATTTCTGCCTAGGTTTAAAATGAAAGACATTCGCGGATATAGCGCTAAGGCTTGCAAAGACTTCATATGCAGTATTCGAGTATATTAACTGTCTACTTTGGAATGATATTTGAGGATTTATAGTCTGGATTAATTATTTCCAATTTGCAAAGAAACTAAATGAAATTCTTCCAACTAAGTTACCTAACAGGTTTTTAACATTCATTATATGTATAATACTCCACCATTCATTTTCAAAACCCAAGTAAATTCCTTGATTTTGATACCTTCTTTTTCTTCCTTTCTATCTTTGCTCACATTGTGTCGTTACTTCAGCTTATGAATTTCACCACACGCCAATTGACATGCATCGGAGTTCGACAACGGAATGCTGCCCTTTGCGAGGTCAAGTTGAGGGTCCCACACTAGACCACCTACAGATGGGTTCCCATTGACAATCACACAAATTTTACGGTTCGCACGCAAAATCGATTATCGCATAGTATTGATTGGAAGTTTCTACATTCTATCGATCTTTTATGCATTGTGAAAAGCGTTTTGTATAGTGATTAATTGTATGTATTGTATGTGTAAATTAAACGGTTTTCGATTACCTATCATCGGATAAGATGGTGGTCGAAAAATGGTTTGGAAAAACGATGAGAAGAAAACAAAATTTTGTTGCTATATAAATATTAAAATTTAGTTTTCATCTCATGATTTTTAAAAACCATTTTTTTTTAAATACAAATTTGTCATATCAACATCATGAACAAAACTGAAACTGAAACTTGAATTGAAATCGCAAAAAAAATTAACTGTTTAGTACATTTTGACGAGTTATGCGAGCATAAATGTAGGGAACAACTGATTTTTTTCGCGATTTCAGCTTGGGTCCCATAGTAAAAGTTGTTCATAATGATGAGTACAATGACCTCTTAAGAGGTTTTGCGCATTTAACGTTACGCGTTGTATATTCTATTTTTATTCTTATTTTATTTTTGTTCACCGGAGTCCGGCGTCAAGCAGCCTGCTGTGTTTCGTCGATTCGTGAGAGTTCTAGTGCCTTAGGCATCTTTTGTCGTTCCATTATAGACCTCATCCATCGCTTTCCATCAGGCGTGATGGAGGTCACGAGTGGACCCATTCAGCAATAAAAAAAACGTTCTAAGAATTTTCGTCTCAATAATTATATTTAATTCTAAGGCTCCACCCATTTTCTGTTTAGTACGTGACAAAAGCTGTAAACACCTTCAAGCTTTAAAATGAACGTTTAAATACTTTGGTACGGAAATTTTCACATAAGAAAGCAAAAAAGCTGTGAACACCTTCAAGCCTTTAAATAAAGCGCTTAGTTGCTTTAATACTTATGTCCGGAAAATTTCACTTAGGAAAGCAGCTATTGTTCATGCAGTTAGATAAGGCTTTAGTATCGCTTTTACTTTACAAATCACTTCACCAAGGTCTTGAGCTTGCATATGTATGAGAGATCACTCTCACGAGCTTCGTGCGTGTTAGAAAAATATAGCCGGGATTAGTAGAAAGGTTTTTAAAGAAAACCGGCCAAGTGCGAGTCGGACTCGCGCACCGAGGGTTCCGTACAAACCTGCAAGGTTTACAAAGTTCGTTCATTACGACAATCGAGTCATAACTATGGTATTTTTATTGCATATGAATTTCAACTTGATAGCTCTACGCGTTCATGAGGAAAAAAGTAATAAGTTTATATTTATTAAAAAATAAATATATATTTTGTAATGTAACTAAAAATTTAAGGTTTTCGGAATTTTTCCTTTATGTGTGCTATAAAAAGTTGCTTCATGCCAAATTTCAAGATTCTAGGTCGACTGGAAGTACCCTTTAGGTTTTGATTCCCTTGCGAGTACTTGCGAGTTTCAAAATATGCAGCTTAAATTGCTGTTTCTTTTAATTGCGTTGACATAGAAGTTTGATTTTGTTACAGCTTAAAGGTATTATAGACCTGAGTATTTGGTATGAATTTCAATTTAATACCTCTACGCGTTTATGAGGAAATGGGTAGTAAGTTTAAAATTATTAAAAAAAAATATATTATGTGATGTAACTAAAAATTTATGGTTTTCGTAATTTTTCCTTTATCTATGCTATAAGACGTTGCTTCGTACCAAATTTCAAGATTCTGAGTTCACGGGAAGCACCCTGTAGGTTTTGATTCCCTTGCAAGTGTCGAAAATTTGCGGCATAAACGGCTGTATCTTTTGATTGCGTTGGCTTAGAAGTTTGATTTTTTCACAGCTTCAAGGGACAGTAGACCTGAGTAATTGATATAAATTTCAGCTTCATACCTCCACGCGTTCCTGAGGAAAAGGGTCTTGACAGACGGACGGACAGACGGACAACAAAGTGATCCTATAAGGGTTCCGTTTTTTCCTTTTGAGGTACGGAACCCTAAAAAGAGTAGTGAAACAGTGATCTCCAAAAATTTGTTGAGATTTTTCCATTTTCAGCTGTTAACACAACACATTAAGATTTAAAATTCTAGTGATCCAAATGAGCAGTGCTGGCCAAGTGGTAACGGCCGCGACTTACGAATTGTAGGTCGTAGGTTCGAATCCAGACGCCTTCCTATTTCTAAATGATTTCGTCACCACTGCTCTCAAAACGGTGAAGGAAAGCATCGTGGAGGAAACCGACATGTCCTAGAACCAAAAATTCGGAGACATGTGACATCTGCCAACCCGCACTGGGCCCGCGTGGTGGATTACGGCCCACTCCCTCTCACGGAAAGAGGAGGCCTGTGTCCCAGCAGTGGGAACATTATAGGCTGATTAATAACAGCCGCACAGGTCGATCGATCAGGTTAAGCTATGCTTGCCGCGGTTGGTCTGTGGATGGGTGACCATGTTCACATACCAACACTCCTTTGTGCCTCGGTGGTCCCGGCTGTCATTCGTGGATTTCTGATAGTCGTTACGGGTCGTCAGAAGCCCGAAAGTCAGACAACCAGTCTTACCAAGGGGTTTCGTATTACCCAGTAACTGGGTTGTGGAGGTCAGGTAGGCAGTCGCTCCATGTAAAATACTGGTACCTACTCAGCTGCATCCGGTTAGATTGGAAGCCTACCCCAACACAGTTGGGAAAAGGCTAGGCAGATGATGGCTTCGAATGGACCATAATTGTCTGTTTAGTGTTTAGCATATGAATTGTCAGTCCGTCAGCGAGACACGGAACTGTTCAATATTCTTAAAGATTGCAGACATCGGCATGCGGGTCCATTTCTGGACCATGCAGATTAATTACGAGATTGTGACTGACACAATGTGTGTTATATAACATAATACACGTTCATGAAATTAAGCTCATTGTACACTGAGAGAATATTGGGTAATGGAGGTGGGATTATTGGGATAGGTTATAGTTTGAGGAGTAAGTGTAGGTACAGAATGTGTACTTAATATTTTATTTTTTATTGCTAAATGGGCCGCCAGCTCTTGACCCCGATCACGCCTGGTGGAAAGCGATGCATGAGGTCTATGATGGTTCAATCTTGATTTGAAGGCATACTTACGAGTTAAATGTGGGATGGAACACAGATGCCGGCAGAGAGTTCCACACTTATACTGTGTGGAATACTGTGTCCACCTCTCATCATTATACTGTCAGTTTCCAGATTAGTTATCTCTAGAGAAGTTATTGTAAAGGACTAATCTGCTGGCCAGTAATTCACTATTTAAATAATCACACAATACATTGTTCTCACATATAGAAGCAACAAGAATAATGTACCCAGGATTTTGTAATATCTTGATTTAAAAGAGTGTCCATGGAGTTTCTTACCCGTTCTTCTCCATAGAGATCTATGTTTTGGAATGGCTTCAACTTTCTGACTAAAGATCTGAGTCTTTCTGATTTAATTTTGACTATTCAAAGCCTCTACAAGGTTTCATTGAAATAAATGCTTTGAGTTTGAGTTTGATTTTGAATCAATCTATTTACTACTAAGCAATTTACTTTGTTAACCTATTACGTAGTGCGTGCTTTTGCGGGATAAACTATCTGTCTACACAATATTACTTGAGAACTATTCTTCAGTAAAGGTCGTAATAAGTTTATGTTGACTCTAAATTATAATCGACTAGAAAATAAAGTGAAATTAATTTCAAAACTATCACCACATCGACGTTTATTACATTTAAATGAACACCAAGTCGTTTGCAATATCCTTTGGTCATAAATTAATAATGCTGTGGGCAGATGACTGCATCGATTTTAAATAGACAATGCTGATTCGACGTAACGGGTTCACCGTCATGTGAAATATGTATGATTGGATAGAATTGGTCGCCCTGGTTTCTTTCATTATTATAGTTTATGATCTAAGTACTAATAGAAATGCTAGGAACACAATGAATGTCTGGGCAATGGTAAAACAAAAGATTACCTAGATTACATACCTAGATTTTTGACAGTTTATTATTTTTTGGTAGTCATTACACTGTTTCTATATTGGTATACGACCATGTAAAAATTAAATCTTATTTTTTCTTGCTTTCATAAAATATAAATATGTATTTCACATTCAAAATCATTTATTTCTTGGCTCTTAGTTTCCATAAAAAGGGCGTCTCATCACTTTTCAGGCCAGACCCTGGCCTGAAAAGTGTCTAGTCTAAATTATGATTTCGGACGTGAGACCTACAACTGTGATCAACAATTATTATATCTGCCAGACGTGGTTAATTGTTTAATCCTATTGTCAGACGCCTTTCCAACAACATGTCGTCAACATTCTGTATCTGAATGCGTGAGCCCAAGTAACATTTCATTCGGGCCTAGGTTGTAGAAAATGCCTTTAGGTTTTCTAAGGGTCGTAAAAAGGTTAATGCTTTGCTATCTAGTCATATTAAGTACTTGAGAATGATTAATAAGTCCTAAAACTAATTGTTTATTATTACAACCTTGGAGCCGCTGACAAGAGTTTAAATTAACGTTATTTTGACTTGTGTTTCAAGAGCATATAGTCCTAGGAACTTATAGTTGTCGTAGACTCTTGATTAAGTTCTGAAAAGGCTAGCATTATGCTAAAGTGAGATCTAAAGGTTTAATTTTTAACTTTGATATAACCATAAAGTTATGGAATGTTGAAATTGCTTATAAGTAATTTCTAAAACCTACTTAAAACTTATAGGCAGTGTTATAGTTGTCTAAGTAAACAAATTAGGACTGCGTGGTGAAAACCTAAACCAATAAGCAATTTTTATGAGCTGAAGGCATGCTTAAAGTCCTACAAGAATATTTTAAAGCTTTAGAGGCATCCTCAAATAATGTTAGTTGTGTCCGCGACTTCAAAGCATTCCGTTGTATTGCAAGATAAACCGACACAGGGTGTTATCAAAAAAATGGAGTGGAAGTTTTAAACGTAAAAAAACGTATTTAGTGACGTGAATTTACCTTACAAAAAGTTACTTTCTTTATACTGATTCAAACGCGTGTCTCAACTCTCAAGCGGATGGCACTCGCGCTCGCACTAGTCCCAGCCGGTCCGAGATAACGTGTCCGTGAGCGGTGTCTATGTGTGCGTTGCTCGAGCGCACTTTGTATGTAAATTGACTTATGTACTCTCTATATTTTGTGACTACATGCACTGAAACTCACACATCTGTGATAACAGTCGCAAACCTACAGATCCGATAAACAAAGACAGATAGGAGCCGACGCTGTCGTGCGAGCGAGCGGTCTAGTAGGTACTCGTCGCGTATTAATGAGTCTCGCAACTCACGCATAGTGTATGTATCGTGTCTCTCACGCATATCTATCTCGCTCTCACAAACTCGGCGAAGTAAACATTCAATATTATTACAATAATTATCAACAAATTAACATTTTTGGCTGTATTTACATGTGGTAAGTAATCCCGTGTGTCTTATTTTTCTTCCTTGTATTATTAAAACACTGTTTAGCTGCACAAGAAGTCATTTTAATGCGTACCTACCTATTTATTACAAAAAAAACTAAAATTATTGAGCTGTGTGATCAACGATGTTCCGTGCGCGACTGAGTGCCTACTAGGTGCAATCACCCAGTTTAATAGGAACAGGCGCTGTGACTGAGTAACGTAGGTACGAGTATCTACGAAAATAATATATTATATCAATGGTTATGCTTGAATAAATTAGTAAGTCCCGTCATAGCGTAAGGGTATGTAATAAATAAATTAGGTAAGTAAGTACCTACCTAAAACATAATTGAAAAAAATAGAAACTTATTTTAAGAGCAGCCTGTAGCTGTTTGTTCAGCACTCTTGTCAAACCGTCGAACGCACGTCCTCCTACAACCAAAACTTAAAAGCAACTAATTATGCGCAGAGGTTGTTTTCGCGACTCGCAAGTCTTGAACTACTCCTGGCGATAACCTTAAAGCTGCGAAAACAGCCTTGTAGTTTTAAGTAGCTCCGCGAGATGATCTGTAGCTCTTATTTTGGCAAACATTAAGAGCTTTTAGCTGTTACAGTTCTGAAAAGGTTAATTTTAATGCTTTCTAGTAATTTCCTAACGCCAGCCATATTTTTTTACTGAAATGAAAAAAAATCTAAACAAAAAGCAATATTTTAAGTCATCATGGCAAAATTAAGTAACGTGTGCTATGTGATTTAAAATATATGATTTTTATATGAATAGAAGTTTTATTTCTAATGCAACTTACTACCAACCACCTAATTTTTTAATTTTCATTTCATTAAAATATCTTCTAAATTTTTTACTTACGAAAGGCCCGTCTCGTATACAGCACTATTATCCTAAAGTTTCACGATAAAGTGCCAGTCGCACTATTTTTTTGATTTTTCCTGACTTCAGCAAGCAACTTATTATTTTTTATGAATATAATAACACTTACATCTAGCCATTTTGAAACTTGGTATAATGACAGGGAATGGCGCCATTATAAATAAGTATTTAAATCCACGATTGGTGTTTCTGTGTAAAATAAATCTTACACAGAAACATTTTAAAACCTGAGAGTCCTGGAAAGGCATTAATTCATGTCCATCAAAAAGGTTTTAAGTTGTCATTGAGTTACATCCATGACTAATTTAGAACTTAAAAGCTGCCTTGACAGGTCATATTAACGTTAAATTAAGGTTGTGAAGGTTATATTTGGGTTCTGTGTAAGTAGTTTGAAAGGTTTTGAATTTGAGCTATAGGTTTTGCTGTAGCTCTCAGAAAGGTTCTAAAACTTGGGCCCTTTTTGCACTCAGGAGGTTAATATAAGCTTAATATAACGTTATTAAGTCTATTAAGACTTACGAACAGATTTCCATACAAAGGTTCTAGAACCTTTTCAAAACCTTTCTAAAACCTAAAATGTTACTTGGGAGGGGCAATTCCCGTATTTTTAAGACGTTCGCATTCTAATCTGTCTGAATCTGTCAAAAATACAATCAATTTACGTTAATTTTTGACCGGTTTTTGACATTGATTGTCGCTGAGATGAGTTTGCAACTTGAATTTGAACGTTTCATAAGTACAAGATTTGGCATTCAGGGGGCTTAAAAAGGCCATTTATCAGAATCATAATAGGATAACATTATGAATCATAATGCACAGTTAACTGTTAAGTTAATCGCATCAAACCCCATTGGTGAAGGATTTTCAGTTTTTTTTTTGTCTGTGCTAAAATACCAATCAATCCAAATCAAATCCAATCCCAATCTCTTTGATTATACCTACGTAGTGCAGCGAAAAAAAGAAAAACACGGACTGTCTTCGCCATATTATGATTCATAATCTTATCCTTTTATGATTCTGCCAAAGTGGCCTTTTTAGGCCCCCTGTTCTCTCAAACATTATTACAAGTATCAATATCGAGCCCAGTGTGTACCCAACCTCTCTCCATTGTGAAAATAACCTCACGATCCCTGACACATCCAATCGCGGTCCCACTGTCATCAATATACTTCAAACTATATTTGTTCAACTAAAAGTACATTTTAATAACTATATCGTTCGCGAGGTTCAAATTGAACGTATGATTTATTCGTGGGAACGAACTGTTATGACACGTTCACTCATAACTGTTGAGAAAATGGCTAATGATTGTTGGACTTATGAAGCTTATTGTCAGGGATTGTGAACGTTTTAACGGTTGTAATGCACAATAGGTTACATATGAAATTTTGGGTTGTTTAGAATAGATTTATGATTGTGATGCATTTATTCGACAGTATTGGTAATTAAGACATAAATAGGTGTCGATAAATCAACTTTAGTTATTTTACTGTCGATTTTTATTAGTGTCGTGATTTAGTTCCTTTGAAAGATTAACAGTAACATTAGTAATGTGCAACACACGTTCATTAGTAATCTTAATATTGTAAAGAAAACATTAAATAAAATATTTATAATTGATTGAAAAGATCCTATTATCTAATTGGGGTGGTCTTAATAACGGCTTTCAAAAAGGAAATATTTATCATTTAGACATTCGACTACTGAAAAGGCCTGCTAATAACGAATCTATTTGGTAATTATCTAGCTAGAATGATTATACCTAAACATTTGTCAGTCCACGACAGGTTTGCGAACCCTGTCTTATGCAAATAAATTAGTTTTTTTTTCGCAATGGGTCAACTATGGTCACGTTTGACAAGACATCTTGGCATGAGGTATCATATTTCATTGTTAAAATCAAAATATACCTCTCTCATACACAAGTCATATTATGAGAACATTGTTTAATGAACATTACTTCCTCAAAGTTGCAACGATCGGGTTCAACGATAAATCTTTTGTGGCACACCTATTCTCAATAGAAATTGTATTTACTTATTTACAAGAGTACCTATGTAACGACACATATAAATTCCGATTTAAATCACTTGGAAAATCGGTTCTTGGTTCTTTGGTTCAGTTCGGTTCTTGCTGCGAGCTAAAGAAAACAGTGTTTCTTGTCATTTTTAGACGTAAAAAGATAGAAAGAAAATAAGTTTATTTGCGGTAAACATGACGCAGAGAAAGAACAAAAACCCAAAAATAAAAGTTGGGGGAAAATATGCGTCACATCTCATCACACACACAAATGCGTCTCGCATTCGGTCTCGCAAAAAGCGGTTTTTCAGCGACATCCGGCGTTCACGTGATGAAGTGCGTCACCACGAGTGAAGAAGTACCTATTTATCACCACCCGGCGCACTCTGGACAATCAGCAGCATTGCTATTACCAGTAGCAAACCAGTGACTAGATAATCTTTCAACCACGTTAGGAGCTATTCTCGAATATATTATTGTAAATAACGTAATGTCTTTGAGTTTTCCAAAAGACGAAGTATTACATATCGATTAATGGATCGATCGGCCATTTTTTCTGCGATATTTATATCTTCCGTAAATCATGGGAAAAAAAATTTTTTTTCGTAGTTTTATTGCAGAATCAGCCTACAATATTCCCCCTTCTGGGACACAAGCCTCCTCTCTGTGAGAGGGAGTGGGCCATAATCTACCACTCGGGCTCAGTGCGGGTTGGTAGCCGTCAGATTGCTTCGAATTTTTGACCTATTTTATTGCGCTACCCTGTATTCCCAGTTTCATAAATTTAAATTTTTTATGGAGTATACCATTTTTTTATTCAATACAACCCCTGCATTTGACGATGTTAATTTGTTATCCTTCAGATTTTTCTACCACTTCAGTCAAGTCGTGGTCCTTATTAATTATATATTTATGTATGTACTTAATGCAAAAAAAAAATAGATAATCGTAATTACTTAATCGTGTTACCAGCAAATATCGTGACATAACCTCGTTATCTAGTGCAGATCATATCTCGGCCTCGTATTAAGTTTCATTCACATTTCCTCTCCGCTGATGCAATGGCGTTCCCATACCGTTAATTGTTAGTTCTAAAAGAAAAAACTTTGTCTCGTGTTGTTTTCTCTTTTTATTTTTAGTTCCGAATAGTTTGCGATATGTTTTTATTGTTTGTAGAATTTCTGCCTGTTGTTGTCTCAAGCCTAAAATGTTCGGAAAATATTTGTGTAGCCGCTAAAAGTAAATAAAGTAAGCTTTAAATTTTATCGTGTTGTCCCGGATCTGTCTTGTTTGACTCTCTTGTTCATGAAAGTGTGGGAAGGATGTATTGAATTTGCTTTTGATTTTCTATAATGTAGACCACATACAGATTAAATATTTGTGCAGTCTCCAAAAGTATAGCAACCACTTTGGTCAAACATAACAAATAATTCTCCAAGCCGAGAGAAAATATATGCATAGAGTCACAGGGTAGGTAGAAAGGAGCCCCTAAAAGAACGATGTTTTTAACCGTTGAAAAAAAGGAGGAGGTTCTCACTGTCAGACAGTTTGTGAGCCGAACTGCCTGATGGGGTTATTCGACCATTTATATGATACCAATATTCCTCCAAAATAGAGGTAGGTAAACGTAAATTAATTATTATTGATTGTGCTTTTTAAAAAGTACCCGCAGATGTCACGATTTGCATTGCGTATGCGACATGTAGGTTGAGTGTAAAGAGTTCATAAGTTTCAAAGATTCGATAGTCTCGAATTCCGCTCTAAATATTCTAATGAGAGTGTTCATAACTCTATTGTATATCAATCATGTCACTAGTAAGAATGCGTTCATCGTGTTGTTGTCATCTGATTAGCTAAAGAACTAGTTTTTGATGCGATAAGTATATAGATGTTTAATTCGATTGATAAAGAATATGGTGCACCTGCAGGATGCATGGAATTAGACCACGTAAATACATACGTAAATATTCATTTTCCAATATGCAACGTGGTGACACTTGATAAAAGTGTTAATGAAGCGTAGGTCTTCAAAAACCTCTACAGAGCTAACTCTGACACACTAATGAGACACTAATGTCTACGTATCTCGGTAGCAATGTAAAGAATACTGGCTACTACACTGTATGTACCTACTGTATACTAGGAGTGAGGCATATAATATTATATCGTAACAGCTAAATATAATAGGTATCACAAGATAACATACTGTATATAACAGGTATCACAAGATAACAGACTGTAACTGAAAAAACCGCTTCTGTTTCACGACGAGATTACAGAATCCATCGAGTCAGAAGCTTTTTCTATTCATGCTTATGACAGTTACCTTAGTTAGAATAAGATAAAACATGTTACTGATACACTGTGACACCCTGTTACATCGTCCGTCACAAGCTCTTTCCTTCCCTTGCATAGGTGTAACACCTAGTTAGAAAGAGAAGTACCTACGTGTATCAGCTATGACTGGTAACAGAGGACACACAATAGTTTGTTTCCACATAGTATGAAATAGCAGCCTGTTATTTTGTAACATGTTTTTGGAACTGTTAATTACGTGGAACAGGAACAGGCGGAACCGATATGCGATTTTATCTGTTACAACCCACTCCTATTGTATACTGGCTGGCTGTCTAGTCATAATCTAGTCATGAAAAATCTCGAAGTTTTAACAGTCAAAATATCGATCGCAAACATTCCATGCCATGCCGGAGTCGTTGAGTTGTGTCAGAAGTGTTTAAGAGCTACTTTTAACCTGTGCCCTTACAGACGTAGGTACCTCGGTTCGCAATTCGCTCTCAAGAGTCAAGCTGTTGCTAAAGGCTCACGCATGACGAAAATGTACGACATTAAGTACCGTTCAACGGTGACTGTGACAAAATTACAAAAAACTGTAGTACCTATCTAGTTAGTGTGCAAATACTAGATTCCTTTTTCAGCAAAAATTTGTTGCCATATATCCAAAAAAAGTTAAGTTATTGAAGAAGGAAGACAGTTATAAATGTCCAAGTCTTTTTCTGCTCAAATTGACTTGGACAAAGAAGTAATTCCCTACGTTTATATTAATTCTAAGCTACACTGAAAAAAATAATTTCTTACACACATTAAAGCGATTTCATTATGACTTTATACAGGAAGAAGAAATGTTAGTAAAACAGTAAAAGACAGAATTGATTGAACATACTATTACTGAGAAAAAAACAAAAAGGAAAACCACCATTACTGTAATTTAATAAGTAAATTTCAATGGTTTGAAAGATATCACCAAATGAATAAAACAGTTAATTTTGTGACCTTTTAGCTACTTAAAACGAAGTTTACTGTCATGACGGTAACATTTTGCCTCAAGTTTTAACTGTTTTCGGATCAGAAAAAAATACTGTTTTGAACGTTAGGCTCATATGGAACTGTAGCAGTTCAGATCAATGTTTTTTCATTTTTATTTACTGCTTCTTTCTTTCAGTGTATAATCTTAACAAACAAAGCTTTGATATGATATCGTTTTTACCACTCCCCAAAATCAACTATCAATGTATGTATTAATGTAACAATTATCGAATCAAACTAACTGCATAGGTAATAAGCTAGAGTATCTTTTTCTGCTATTCATGATTTAGCCAATGTAGGTGTTAGAACATCGTTTGGGCGTGATTTCCCATTAGCTGGACAAGCTTTCACACATCAATGTTATAGTGTCAGAGAGTATTGAAAGCTGACCATCACATCGTAACGTACACAGGTGTGGCGTAAGTCCCGGCACTATTGTGATTGCCAATCTTCTACATCCTTCGTCGAATTTATCACTGACATTATCGTGACAGATGACAGATAATTCAAGATGGCGCCCATAATACATTGTTATGACGTAACGACTAATCTATCATTTTAATTTTGAAGCGCATTATCGAATTGAACACTGGAGCTGATAAATCGACTGGTCTGTATTTGAACAAGATATAATTAAAATTAACTGTTGATTGGTAGTTCACGAGAATAAGGTTACATCCTTATCTAAAAAAGTCTTTCATAACAGTACGTTAAAGTCAATTACTCTGGAATGTAGACTTCCGATTGCTGCTCTATGATATTCTAAATTACGAAAGTCCGTTGTATAATCAAAACACAATAAATCACAGCAAAAAATCATCAGCAATACCCATAAAACCTCAATTCAATTAAAACAAAATAAATTTTCACCCATTCCGGAGAATAACAAAGCAATCTGCGTAAAGAAATAGTTAAAAAGTTGGAAAGTAAAAGTGAATCACTTGCGTACGCACATAAATTCGATACAGTAAATTGATCCATTCGGTGAAGTATAAATTATAATGATGATTGATCGGATTCTCAATATGTAGATAGATAATTGGGCTGTACTTGTGTAAGTGAAAACTGTAACTACTGCTGATTTGCTGACACTCCTTGTCTGGGAGTGTCGCAATTGGTGGATAGATGTGTAAGAAAGTTTAAAGTTAGATAAGCGCGTATTAAATGTACGCTCAATTAGTCCTAGAAGTAAAGTTAGAGATAGATATGGAATTATTGGGAAGCGGTATTGTCCTGAAATTCTGTCTATTATCACTGTATTCCAAGGTCTGATGGTAACACCACTTGAAATAAGCTCCTTGTCTGGGAGTGTCGCAATTGGTGGATAGATGTGTAAGAAAGTTTAAAGTTAGATAAGCGCGTATTAAATGTAGGTACGCTCAATTAGTCCTAGAAGTAAAGTTAGAGATAGATATGGAATTTTTTGGCAAGCGGTATTGCCCTGGAATTCTGTCTATTATCACTGTTTTCCAAGGTCTGATGGTAACACCGTTTGATATAAGTTAATTAAAAAAAAATTTCATCATCATCATCATCATGTCAGCCGAAAGACGTCCACTGCTGGACATAGGCAAAAGCACCCAAAGCACCTCCACTTCGGCCGGTTCTGTGCTTCTCTCGTCCAACGGGTTCCTGCGGCCTTCACAAGGTCGTCGGTCCACCTTGTTGGAGACCTTCCAACGCTACCTACGTCTTCCGGTACGCGGTCACCACTCCAGAACCTTTCGGCCCCATCGGCCATCTGTTCTGTGAGCAATGTACCCTGCCCACTGTCACTTAAGTTTGGAAATTCTTCGGGCTAAATGAATTTGCTTATTCATAATCATTGGAAACCTCAAAGAATAATGTGTTAAATTGGCAGAAAAGTTTATAATTATGAGTGCTGAACGACGAACTAATTGATAGATATATTTTTGACAAGTATGTTTGTGACCTTCACAAAAAATCTTCTTGTCTACTGGACTGGCAAATTAAACTGTTGTACAGGCGCCAGCACATCAAGCTACTGCAATCTGTAAAAAGACATGACCTGACTTCGAGCTCGGGAACATATGAAGGATTACAGTTTATAAACTGAGATTTAAAAATAAAGATCTAAATTATCATGGATAAATTATTCCGAATAAAGGCAAGGTTAAAATCTCAAAAAAAAAAAAACATTATTCGTATTGCTTCCGCTTTTATCGATGTTGACGTTCCATTGTATCCATAATCATCATGTTACCATAATAACTTACACTTATTATAACGAGTTATTATCGATGAAGTGAATTTTAATGACAAAGGAATATTATGTATATTTTGTTTATAATTATTGACACGCCTTCAGGTTAGGTTGGGTTTTTATTGACACGTGTGCGTAATTCTATAATCGAACATCATCATTTAAAAAAAATAATCACTGCGTCTACAGGAGTGTCATTTCTTCCACAATGCATCTGATATTAGGGGCGGTCACCTGTGTATGGACGGCCAGCAATCTGTTTCATAAAACGATAATTCATTCGATTCGAGTCAAAGCATGAAAAAACAATTTACAAGAAATCGAGATTCAAATAGATATTTGGATTAATATTTTTTCACCGTTTTGTCTGTTTAATTAATAATAAGTAAATAACAGTCGACTTTTGTCATTTTTGTCGTAAAAGTGACTTACGCACCTATACTGCCTATTAATGTCATTGTTTACTGAATTAACTAAGTGTAAAATATGGTTCTACGGAAGAGATTGACTGGTCAGAGTTATATAATAAAAAAACTGATTTAATCTTAGTGTGCGCGAAAAAATTGATTATCGATCTCAGATCGCCATTCACCATAATCACATCCCTAGTTACACACCGATATTGGCGGCGCGCGGCGGCGGCGGCGCGGCGTCTCTTTCATTCACGTCAGGCTTCATCGTCAAAAATAAATGTCATCTCATCTATCAACGCAAAAGTGGCCAGTGTAGTTTATAATAACGACGACGGTCACGACCTTTTTTGTATAACGATCTCATTATAACTATCGAAAAACTAATTACTAATACAGAGGACTGTACATTTGATATTTTGCGTTTCTGGTATTTTGCATTTCAGGTATATGGCGAATCCGGTGTTTTGTGAGTCTGATTTGCGAATCTGTTATTTAGTGATTCTGGTATTAAGCTTCGGAGCCCTAGCGCCATCTCTTATCAAAAAGCAGAGTTATTTAGTGAAAGCTTATCTTTATTTTTCTGTTTACTTGTCTTTGACTCGTGAAACTTTTTTATCTGTAAACTACAGAATCTAACCATTCCAAAAATAAAATATTTGCTGCACATTGATGTTGATACCCATCGAAATGTATAAAACAGTAGAAATGGCAAGGGGGTGTGTCTGTGTCGGCGCGTGGACACAGACACACCCCCTTGCCATTTCTACTGTTGCAACATGGGCCTGTACTAGGCAAATGGCCGTCTCCGCGAACTAGTGAGCTTTCGACCGTGATCGTGATAAAATATAAAAATGTTCAGTGGTTTTTTGTAAAAAAAGATTATACTACGTTAATTTTGTTTTCTTATATCGCAGCGGCTGTACTATTTTTGCAGCAAACACATTGCTTCTTAAACACTACCTAAGTATGTCGCCAAGTGGACAAGCAATGTAAAAATTACAAAACGATACTTTATTTTTGCCGAGCGTCGCAAAGTACAGCCGCTGCGTCTTGCAGATAGTGATGTGGTTGTGAAGATCCACTAACGTAGGCTATCGACAACAATGTCGATTGCCCAACGAATATATTATGTATTGCTATTATAGTTAATTTTTCAATTTGTCAACCGTTTAAACCGGTATATAGAAGACCTGAAAAGATGACGTTTAAATCCGGTTGGTAGACCCTTGAGAAGATGTAAAATAATGCTAATTTTTTTTATTTACTACTATTATTTTTTTAGCTACATTTTATTGATTTTTTTTAATATGGTCTGGATATGTCGTTTTTTATTTATTTTCAGGACCCTAATTTTTTTAGTACATTACCTATTGTACAATATATTATATTGTGAATGGAGGAATCGATAACTTTCCAATTTAGTCAATCACTAACGTATGTTTAAAATAAATTGCTTTGCTAAGTGGTGGCCAAGTGGTATCAGCCGCGACCTACGAGTTGTAGGTCGTAGGTTCGAACCCAGACTACTAACAAGCTTTACTTTGTGTAAATTATTTCATCTCCACTGTCTCAAAACGGTGAAGAAAAACATCGTGAGGAAACCGGCATGTCCTAGAACCAAAAATTCGAAGACATGTGACCGCGTGGTGGATTACGGCCCACTCCCTCTCACCGAGAGGAGGCCTGTGTCCCAGCAGTGGGAACATTATAGGCTGATTATGAAATTACTTTTGCACAGCACAACGATAGCGATAGATGTTTTTGTGTGAGTAAGTTGTACGGTGCATGGTAAATGCACGCTGTGTTTGATGAGTTAAGGCACGGTTAAGGTTTATAATTAATTGTGTAGTACGTTCTGATTTATGAATTGAAAGTGTGTGCGCGAATTTGAATCTATTGCTTTTACCGAATTACATGTGTAGTAGGGGCGCGGTGGTGGGGCCAATCTAGCGACATCGGGTTCTGATATATTTTCAACTTCCGGGCATATCTCCTACTTTCATATACCTATGCAGGCGCCCATTGTCCCACTGGTCATGTCCTTTCTTTAATAGATTTTCAACTTTATTGCTAAAGTACATGATTGGGAAAATTTTACAGTTTCGGGTAGCTTGATGTGCTGGCGTCTGTACAATTAAGAGCTTAAGTATTACATAACCGTTTACTAATGCTCATTGTTAAACATCGATTACAGAATATTTATCCACCTGCCTAGTCCACTTGTCCTATACAGTACAGGTCATCTTGCCATCACATTCCAATCATAGAGATGTCCAAAAACTGCCGACAGTGGCTGTCCAGTTTCTAGCAATTACTGAGCCATTATCGAATTATGTTCCTCTATGTAATAGCGGTCAGAAAAAGTTATCTACATAGATTGCGGAATTACACGGAGAGAAGACTGTCCATTTATTAACTGATATATCATAATTTGTTTTCCCTTTTGATGCTATTTCCAAGATTTCTTACGAAACCATACACGTATTGATGTAATGCACATACCTTAATGAGTTATAAATATTTTTCATTAAAAAAATATCCATTATGTAGGTAGATGCATACTATTGTTTTGTCCTTATTTTTCTTGATTTTCTTTCGAGATAGGTACTGATGCTGGTGCATCATATATTTCTGTTAATTAACTTGCAATAATTTTACGATCTAACTTTACCCAGCAATATGTATAACTACGGGATTTTTCTTATAGAAAAAATTTTGCTTCTGTTAAAATAATATTGTGTTGAATGAGATTCCACTAAGTTTTCTCAAAGTACAGTGTCACTCTGCATGAATTTCTTGATCTTTGTCCCAAGGTTGTCGACGGCACAGCGCGAATTGATTTCTTATAACGAAGACAGATGACGATTGTTTATCGAATTTATTACTCAGCGAAAGTACCAAGTACTTCACATCTACCCACATATGGGCAAGAAAAACAAAGTAAAAGTGTTTTTTATATCAATCACTTGCTCTTAAAGTACCTATGAAAGATTTATGTTCTTAGGAAGGAAGTTGAGTATGTCAGACGTATCGAATTGATTTTTTACTATACATAACTAATCTAATATTGGATCAATAAAAAGTTGAGGAGCAAAAGTTGAAACATTTCCTGGAGATAATTGGGTACTGTTATTTTGTAGTTTGTTCTGTTACATGTGAGGCATATGGTTATTTTTCTTATGTAATATTTGGAGTTTAGATGGTATACTTGAAATAGACTTCTCTTTTTCGCTACACAGTTCAAGCCTGAACTTTCAACAATAATTTTTAGGTGGTGGTGGTGGTGTTCTTTCTTAGGTGGTTCTTTGGTGGTTATGAGTTAACTAGCTTCTGCCCGCGACTTCGTTCGCGTGCCACATTTCCCACCCGGGCTTTTAGGTACTTTATATTTGCTTAGCACTCGTTATGAAACAAAAAGTCATACCTATTGCCTATAAGCCTTCCTCAAGAATTGGGCTATCAAGTGTAAAAGATTTTTTTATATCTGACCAGTACTTTCAGAAATAAGCGCGTTCAAACAAACAAACAAACAAATTCTTCAGTTTTGTTATTAGTAGAGACAGATTTATAACAAGTAACAAGGTACTTATTAAGAGAACTCTAATCACAGTTTGGGAGAAACCTATTTTTAACCGACTTCAAAAAAGGGGGAGGTTCTCAATTTGGATGTTTATATATTTTTTAGCACTGAGTTGGATCTAATTCGGGTTTAGCAAGTCATAGTCTACTGACCTTGGAAAGTCGAATTTTGGGAAATAAAATCAGATCTATTACTTACTCCATCAACAAGCCTCAAGAAATCTCTTTAACTAACCATCCCTTCTTCTGACATTGTCAGATTAACAAGGAAATATGTCCACCATATTATTACAGCTGTAAGAACTAATTCTTAAGTAGTTTGATTTCTATGTTATTAAGTGTCGCGGTGGTACCACAGACTGGTCGGTGTGTCCTCAGGCTAATAAAGCATACAGTTTAGTGTGCACTAGGCTTGTTTGTCGGCGAGTTGTCTACACTTTCAGTTTCCAATTTCATTTTGTGGTAGGGGCTTTATTTTTTTGTGGTTTGTTGAGAGGAACGAAATTTGCGTTGGGAATCGGATTTCATAATTATGAAGTTTTGGTAAAAACATGAAGTACAGACGCCAGCACATCAAGCAACCCGAAACTGTCAAATTTTCCCAATAAACTTTGAACCTTATGCTTTAGCGATAAAGTTAAAAATTTATTAAAGAAATTTGACAGATTGTAGTAGCTTGATGTGCAGGCGTTTGTACTTAGGCAGCATATTATTAAAAACATATAGGTACCTTAATTTAGGTATAAATCATCCAATGTTCATAGATTTTTACCTTGGATCGATTCCACTGTAAAACGCTCTGTAATCTATGCCTCTAGGTAAACACTCAATGAAAAAAAGAAAAAGAAATAAGTGGTCCTGCCTCCGTTGATTATATCACAAGCTATAGGTACCTAAGTATTTATTTAGTAGTCTTTTTTCAATTATTTCAGGTATGTACGAAACGGAGAGGACGCCCTAGGAGGACATAAATATTGTATATAAATACAAAATAATAAAATTAATAAAAAATATATAAATACGTTATTGGTGATGTTCTTCAGAAAGGTCAGGTGCGTAGTACCTACTTGCAACCGGCGTGCGTGTATGACCAGGGGGCCTAAAAACGCCACTTTTGCAGAATCAGAAAAGGATAACATTATGAATCATAATGGACAATTAACTGGGGGCCTAATAAGGCCACTTTGGCAGAATCATAAAAGAATAACATTATGAATCATAATATGGCGAAAACAGACCGTGTTTTTCTTTTTTTCGCTGCACTACGCAGGTATAATCAGAGATTGGGATTGGATTTGGATTGGATAGATTGGTATTTGATACGATTAACTTAACAGTTAACTGTCCATTATGATTCATAATGTTATCCTTTTATGATTCTGCCAAAGTGGCCTTTTTTAAAGCCCCCAGTTAAGTTAATCGTATCGAATCCCATTGGTGAAGGATTTTTCAGTTATTTGCGTTTGTGAAACTTTACGGGTACTTTAGAATTATAAAATCAATAGGTAAACAAAACATCCCACAACGCTAGTTATCCGTTTGAGCTTTGCATTAAAACTCTTCCAAAAATAATCGCAATGTTTTACACCAAACAAATAAACCCAATCAATTTCCAATTTAAGTATAACGAAAACAATTTGCCATCTTTCATGCATGACACAAAACACGTCATAATCTCAAACAATTGTTTTATGTAAGCGCCGCCGCGAGGCGAAGCTAGCTCACGATTTAATATCGTTACAAGCAATGTGTACTGTTTAGAAGGCTTATAGGGATGGTGAACCTTTTTGCATCTGTATTGCAATTTAACAAAAACATAATTTTTGTGGCAATATTTTTCAGCTAAGGAAAGTTAGGCAATATATAAACAAAAATTACTTCCTTTTCGTCCTCTATTAAGGACGATTTCTGGCTCCAATAGATAAACTGTAGTACAGTGTATCGTGTTCCCACTGCTGGGACACAGGCCTTCCCTCTGTGATATTATGGGAGAAGCGCTAAGGTAGCCCGGGAAATTCAAATTTTCTTACGTTTTTTGCAATTTGCTGGTCAGTATTAAGTTGTACATCGATCAAAATATGATTCGAGGCCGTAACAAATATGTATTTACAGAATTATAATCATTAAAGTCATCAACACAACTCTCTAAGACCACGTAACCCCAAAGAATGACGATTTCATGAAACAGTTATTCTTTGGACTGATGTTTTTGGTTCTAGAACATGCCGTTTTCTCACGATGTTTTCCTTTACCGTTTCGAGAGAAGTGGTGATGTTATAATTTACACAAAGAAAACCGCCTGTTTGTGTTCGAACCTAAGCCCCACAACTCGTAAGTAGCAACTGTTACTACTAGGTCACCTACTACGTAAATATAAATTAAATGTAATTAATTTTTTTCTGTTCGTTGGTAAGCGCAACACTTGAGAACGGCTGGACCGATTTTTTTTTAAAGTTTGTATTAGATTAAATAAGGTTTTTTAGCAAAGAGTTTTTAGGGACAGAAAAATTAGAAAATTGCCCCGAAAATTAAGAAACAATAAAAGTGCTTTTTCTATGGCATTTTTGTATGAATTTTTGTTTGTCTGGTCAGCTAGTTTAAAATACATATTATAAAATAGACAGTACATGTGAATTATTCATATTCATAGTCGTTTATTTGCTTAGAAAGAGGTACAGTCAGCAACAAAAGTCTATTAACACTTCAGTTTTTTTAATCTCAGTTATTGAGCAAAATATTTGTTCTAAATTGCATTGTACTTCTGCTGCAATTTTGAAAAAAATATTTGACTGAGATTATTGAACTGAGATTTAAAAAAACTGAAGTGTTAAATAGACTTTTGTTGCTGACCATACACAAAATAAAGGTGTTTTCAAAACTTTGTGATCCCTGTACAATCTACCTTAAATTAGGCATGCAAATATTGAAAAGAAATAGAATGGGAAGTATATAAATATGATTTCCGTAATGATGTGTTCAGTTTTTTATACCCTGCCTTAGGTTTGCCATCCCTGACGTAGGATTTAGTTTGGAAATCGTATTGATATTATTATGAGGAAGGTTTATTCTGTTAGCAAAGTGTGTCAGGTGTCGACACAGAATTGGTTATTCCTGTTGATTTTAAAATTGTAATATTACCTAGACAGATTACATCATGCTTACCTAACGCCACAAAGCAGCGCGCGCTCTGACCTTTTTTTCTTCCAGCGGTTAAAAATACTAATACATATATTCACGGCACACACTTAATCCATTGTTGAGTTCTTCATCATCGAGCCTTTCAATAAGAACTAACATCCTCATCACGACGATCGACCATCTCCTGCACATAATTTGGTTCCTTCTGTAATTGCAACTCTATGGGACTTGAATCAGCCAAATTTTATCGAAATTCGTTCAGTGGTTTAGGCGTGAAAATGTAACATATTAGACAATTACTTTCGAATCACACTAATATTATAAAGGCGAAAGTTTGTGAGTGTGTGTGTGCTTATATGTTTGTTACTTCTTCACGCTCAAACGGCTGAACCAATTTTGATAAAATTTTGTATGGAGGTAGCTGACACCCTGGATTAACATATGGCTACTTTTTATCTCAATATTCCCACGCGATCGAAACTTATGCGGGTGAAACCGGTGGGCGCAGCTAGTATATTATAAACTAGCTGTGCCCCGCGGTTTCACTCGCGTAAGTTTCGATTTAACCCTGCATTCATATGTACTAATCCTTTCAGATCTTAACATTATTTATGAATGGATTATCACAACTAAGGATAAAAAATGATCGGTATTTAATAACCAGCACTCTAATTGCGTTACACACTATCAGTGTCGATCTGAATAATTTTGAAAGATATAGCCAATCCATTACTTCATATGTTAGAAAAATGTCTGCTCAACAACGTAAAAACCCGCAATGAATGTTGTTGAACTGTCAAAATGAAAGCTATTGCTACTGTCAGTGTGTTACGCAATTACCCCATCAGTGTGTTACGCAATTACCCCATCAGTGTGTTACGCAACTACCCCATCAGTGTGTTACGCAACTACCCCATCAGTGTGTTACGCAATTACCCCATCAGTGTGTTACGCAATTACCCCACCAGTGTGTTACGCAATTACCCCACAGGCTTTTAAATCTAAATAGCGACAGTAACCTACATTACATAACAACTAAATGAATAATACTATATAAATAAACTACTAATTAAATACATCATTGTAGTACATAGAGTTAATTATATTGCAGAGGTCGATAATCTCCGTTATGTTACGGCATGCACTCAATATGTTGTGTTAGATTATATCGTTTTTGGCGTGTATTGTAGAGGTCACGGATATCCGGAGCCAATCAAAATAGCACATGCCTGTATTGGTTCTCAAGTAATCGGATAATGAGAAAGCTGAAATTAAAGTGAATAATTATATGCTACAGATATAATATGTGATTGAATAAATTACGAAGGCGGTGATCTATGTCAAGAGGAACAAATCTGCCTAAACAAAATGCGTTTAAAATTGGATTTAATACAACACATCGTCAGCCTTCATATTCCACTGTTATCTAAACAAAGGTATATAAATGCAAGCTACCAAGCACGATGTCATCATCGTCATTTTAGCCGAAAGACGTCCAATGCTGGACATAGCCCCCAAGCACCGCCACTTTGACAGGCACGGAACCTGTCAAAGTGGCAGTGCTTGGGGGCTTCCCAAATCCAGCTGAATCCTGCGGCAAGGACAAGGTCATCATCATTAAAACTCCACTGTCCGTCTGTATGTCACCAAGCTGTATCTCATGAACCGCGATAGCTAGACAGTTGACAGTTCACAGATGATGTATTTTTGTTGCCACTATAACAACAAATACTAAAAACAGAATAAAATAAAGATTTGCGGGGGCTCCCATACCACAAAATGTGTTTTTTTCGGCGTTTTTGCCTTGTCGTACGGAACCCTTCGGGTGCGAGTCCGACTCGCACTTGGCCAGTTTTTATTAGAATAGCAGAGAATACTCTTTTTCTTTTTTTTGTGTTAGTACTCTCAGCTGAAAACATTTCCGTAAAATGAGAGAGGAAACTCAGGGTGACATCGAGGCAGAAGTTTGTTTAGTAGTGATTCAAAGTAATATAGTATTTACGAATGTCTGGACTTTGTTTACTGTGTAAGTCGGTAGCAAAAGTAGGTAGTAGAAAAGTTTGTCAACTTCGTAAGAATGAAGAATGAATGAAGGAGAAACACTCGAGGCTAAAGTTTCGATCATTGCTAAGTACGTAATAGGTAATGCGGGCTGGCGTCCGCAACTAAACGTCAATGCGCGTATTTTGCGTATTTTACGCACATTGCTAAGTAAAGGAGCAAATGATCTCTTGAATGCAAATACAGCGATTGAATAGAACAATGTCATGCGGTAACGTTTTTGTAAAATGATTTCTAGTAGTTCTGAAAGACCAAGATCTTATCTTCGTCTTTCAGAACTGTTTAAAACAAAACACTGGCAAACCGCAATAATCAATAGCATCAATATGGCAATCTGATCTACACAAAGTGGTCTCTGATAATCTTACTGACATAACCCACAATCAAACTGCGAACTAATAAAAGTAAAACATAATTCGCTGCCCGTCTGATATCCGTTTAATAACATGACTTAACATTAATTCCTATAAACTACTGTTTAACTCCTTACATAACCTATTCAAGTCATCTAGTTTCAAGTACCTACACAAAAAAGGCGGGAGACAGTACTTATTAGTAGGTTACCGGTGGATTCTGATTAGTATTTGTAATTCATTAGTAATGGTTATATTGTTATCTAAGAGTATGGATAAGAGATATAGAGCGCTGATGTGTAGTAGTTAGGTACCTTCTTACAAGACGACCATCTTTATCTATTTCTTTTCATATTTTTCTTTTCTTCTTTAAGGAAGCGTTGAAAATATATGAAGAGAGAGACATTCCAATTTACATCCTACACGGATGACGAAAACCTGTAGGTAAAGGAAGGCAACAAGCGACTTGTTTTTTATGTGAGGTTAGGAAGAAGATATTATGCTGAGCCAACGCCAAATAAATTGCTATCAGAGCAGAAGGAGGGTGATGATTGAACATTAAGTCATATCATTTCGGCAGCACGCTCTCTATACTTTGTCTTAATCATACTCTATCTCACAAAAGCCAATGTACATAATAACTTTTACATACTAACTTCAAACCACAGTAAGTAAAAGCGACCCAAAGGCACATGATAGTAGGCAATTTGTACGAAGGCGTGTACCAGTATATTACCCAAACATTTTAATTAAATTAAAATTGATTACTGGATTATGAAGACAAGTAGAAATGCCATAAGGAAAGACAAATATTTCAAGTGCGTTTTATGTAACAATTCGCGTTTGTAATACGCTTTATGTTTCTCGTCTTACAGTCGAGACATTGCGTTTCGTAAGAATTTGATCAAATTTTAAGGGGCTTACAGGACCTAAACGCAAAATACGTGAGTTTTAGAAACAATAAAAGTTGATCGAGTACAGTAAACAAAATCAGAAAACTATATGATATTCTTCAGGATATATGTTAGGTAGATAGCGTGTTGAAAAAATTATACAACTAATTTGATACGATAGAAAAAATCATGCTGATACCTCTAAAAACTTTCATTTTACAATAAAAACCATATTAATTTACATACAATCATTATGATTTTTTGTCAGATTATTCTACAAGCAACATACTAAAAAAACAGTGTTTTAATTTTTTAGTCCAAACAGATTTTTTGTAAATAGATAATTGCTTCATATATTATTTTTCAATAAATTACCAGCGTTGTGTCATCGCGCTTCTCTTTCTTCTCTGTACGACAAAGACCGCGCTTTAGGTCATCTAGTCGCCTTAAGAGTAAACTAGTCGCGAGCTCGAACTCACTGGTGGTCATGGCCAAAAAGCACGCTGTCTCACCTGGCTTCGTATCCGAAAGAGATAGTTAGTATCAGTGATGAGCAGTTAGACACTAGTCTACACGCACAACATCTACATAGTTCTCACGCACAGAAACACCGTTCCAAACAGAAAGGCGCGTAAAAAAATTCGAAGATTGCTTTGGAAAATTGAGTTTTATGAAAAAGCCAGTGCAAATCAATTACAAATAAAGTTTATTGATCTCTTCGATAATTGAGCTTTGTCGGTACGGAGCTGGTTTTGAAGATTTTACAGTTTTTTTATTACTTATTTACACCCAAAGTTACGTTAAAAATAGCAAGAAAAACAAATCGTTGTTGACTCATAACTTTTTAATGGCTTTTTATTTTACAATTCTGTTTCCGTACAGACAAAATTAATAATAAGGTAAAACGATATCACGTTTAACTTTGGATGCACATTGTTAAAAAGTGGAGTAATATTCTCCCGAAATTTGTATGGAAAAAAATTCGACTAGTGGCACCTTAAGGAAGTTAATACAAGAAAGGAAATCCGTGCAAGACTATAAGTTGAATGGCGCTACCTCGAAAATAAATTGTAGCGACTAATCTACTAAGCGAGCGAAAGTGATGCAATTACTTTTGAAACGCAAAAGAAGAGAGATGGCTATAATGTGCGTGCGCTCGGAATAAAACGACACATGTGCCAAAACGTAAATTCGTTTTAGCACATGCGTCGTTTTTTAACAAAATAAATGAGTTAAATTTAAAACTGTTTTGAGTAAACTTTGATATGATTATTATGTATGTTTTAAAGTAAATTCCATTGAATAACTCAGAAAAGTTTACTCCCGTTATGTCGAAAAAAGTATATATAACTATGCAATTTTTTTTTGAAAAAATTGTTCAATCGTGTACTAGACCAAGGAGTAAAAAACATACCAAAATGTTAAATCCCTATTCCACATACTTAACACGAAATAGACTGTGCTATCACATTAATTATTTTTTGCTTCATTGAATTCGGACGAAATAAATTACTTTTAGAAAAGAATTTCAAGAAAACGAAAGAAATGGATCACTTATCCCAGAAGATGTCGGTCAGAGTACCTACGACCGATAAATAAAGTCCTCCAGACAGAATTTCGGCTATGGTGACCATCAGCACAGACCAGACTTCGGCGCGGGAGATATTATAAGTGCACAAGTGTGTGTGCAGACACAGGTGTGCACTTGTGTCTCTTCCGTCACTCTTATTGCCCGATGGGACGGCAATCCGACACAATAGGAGAGAGATCAGGCGCAGGACTAACGGCTCTTAACGTGCTTTCCGAAGCACGGGGTATCACACTGCCAACTGCTAAAGTACGGGCTTGTACTAAGAAATTTCCAACGCAAAAACCCAATAGGTACGGTCAGCATCAAAAGTGGATTAACACTTCAGTTTTTTTAATCTTAGTTATTGAGCAAAATATTAACACTTCAGTTTTTTTTAATCTCAGTTATTGAGCAAAATATTTGTTGAAAATTGCATCGTACTTCTGCTGCAATTTTGAATAAATATTTTGCTCAATAAATGATATTAAAAAAACTGAAGTGTTAATCGACTTTTGATGCTGACCGTACCACTTCGCCCGACCCGGGAATCTAATCCAGGACCCCACGTTCAGCAGTCGCGCTTGCGACCACGAGACCAACGGGGCAGTTTACGACCGATATTTACTTAATATACCTAAACAATCATCGCCAGAATTCCCACAAATTCAACCCAATATCGCTGAAAATGATATCTTTCAACAGAGTAATAAAACGTTTTACTGAGGTCACTCAGGTTAATATCACAAAACCTTTGACATTTGCTAGGTAAACGCTGTAACCTATCATAAACTTCTCAGTAATCAGATTTAGCTTCATTTGATTCAGAGAATGTCAAATAAGATCCGTTCCCATTACAGTTGATATATTAACTAAATGTTAGAGGTTTTGAATAGATTCTTGGGTTTCTGGCATTTATTTCATCAAGGACGAGAGATGGGTTAAAAATTGTTTGATTATGTGGAACATCATTGATGACCTACAGATGTTTGATTTGCAGTTTATAATCTGATTTGTTTTGTAGAGGTCTTCATGATTAAAGGAATGGTGTCGACCATGGATTTGTTATTAACAACATCTTTAGTGTGGGAACCGTATGAAACAAACTGGCATTTGTGAAAAGTTAAATAGTCCCGAATGGCTCTCAGTTTCTTTGCCATGCCATGCTTTATGCATTGCGTTACAGTTGGGGGTCCTTACCAAATCTGCAGCATTTTTTTAGTTTCTTCTTACAGCAGTTGTCTTGCAAGTAGCAAAACGAGTGTGAAATCGCCCATCCTTTGCTAGTAATTACAACTTTAAAAAGCCTTGACTGATTCATTGAATGTAATATTTACATAATATATGTATAAGTTGACCGACTGAAAATAATATTAAAAATATGTAGGTAGGTACATGTATATACAAAAGAGGAAAAATAATCATAAGGCATCAATATATTTGTCCACATCGCTGTCAACAGGTCTTACAACAGGTTTACACCAAAGCGAGTCAACCACATAACTAAAAAAAATCATGCAAACATTAAGCATTAGATTTACTCCTAAACATAAATATATATGTTTACTGATATTCTATACTAGCCTCTTTAATACCTAAGGATTATAACAGTGTGATTCGAGTTGTAATTCGTATCGAAAGTGCTTTCCTGCATGTTAAATTGTAATATTAAATCAGTGTCTCATCATCACACCACTATCATATAATATATCAGGATGTCAAAGGCCACCATGTGAGAAAATGCGAAAACAAATAGATAAAAAATGAAAGTGTGGTCACAATAGCGTGTGCGAAGTTTTGACATAACTCCGACACCCACGGGGCCAGGGGGCCACGGGGCGGGCGATTGTAATAACTGTAATAATCTTATCTACTTATGACAAATACGAACTCCTGCGATTGTTTAAGATGAAGTGCTTTCTTGTTACAGGTTTTAGAATGCATTAAAAGTTACAACCGGTTTTGTTATAATACACCACACATATCTACTAATGTCGACGACACAAGTGTCAACGGCGCGCGGCGGTTACGTAGCGATAAAGATAATGGAAAAGTCAAAAATGTGTGGGATTGAAATAAACTACCAAAAAGCTTGTCAATCATGTTGAAAGTCGTTGTAGTAATACGAAATGCTTCGAACGCAATTGTCATGCGTACCTAAGAGCTTAGGCAAGCGCCTAGGCCCTCACGAGCGTAGAGGAAGATCGATGTCAAGAAATGGGCAGACGTCGTAAGCTTACCTGTTGGAGCGGTTCTGCACTACATTCGATCCAAATCCGATAAATGCCGGTCCGAAGTGACCGTAGTCCTGGGTTGCGCACTAGATCCGAACTCTATCCGTCCGTATTTAGAACATTCCCAATTCGCATTGAAGTCGGATCTTTAATTCGGATTCGGATCGGATGTAGTGCATAACCGCTCTTAATATTGGTCCAGATTAGCCGAAAACAAGGAAGACTGACAAAAAGGGAAGCAATGATAGGATCCGTATCACAGATAATGATAACTTCGAGGTCCTAATCAAATACTGGCCTATATTTTTTTAATTGTAGACAGCAAAGTAAGCAGAACCATTTATATATGTATATAGCTTTATAAAATAACCTATCGATCATGGCAAAATCTTTCCCGTACCGTTCATTGTACCATTGAATGCGGGTGGCCCGTTTACCAGAAGCCTTATAAAGGCACCTCGATGGCACGTGACACCACGTATTAATATTAGATAATCCATAGAAAATAATATAAAACAACGGGACTAGAACATATTTGGAAGGTTTTACCGTAAACCTCAACGTTCCAAATATAGTGCATACCTAGACTCTAGCGACTATTGAATGGTGACTAGTGCAGTGGTGTTATAAATTTTAGTCTGAAAAGCAAAGGGTGAATGAGTGTGTAATATACCTACATAGCATAATTTGTAATGTACATTTTTTGGTTACAAATCTGTGTTCAAGATAAGGGATTAAGCTGTTTTTCATTTTGTTTTTTTTATTATTACGAGGAAGTTCAAGAAAGGTTGAGTTAATTTTTCCTACATTCTGTAGAAACCGCTTTTGATTAGATGATTGCATTGGAGATTGCAGTTTTTACTAGGCGGGAAATTCGGTAAGTTCCGGTAGGTTTCCATTAAGGGACGAGTCATATAATATATTGACAGTTACTTAAACGCAGTACAAAATAAAATGTATCAACCCTTTACGAAGAACCTGCGCCTTAAACAAAACAAATATCAATCACCTATGTCGGTAATATATGTTGATAAATAGTAATGGCCATTTATCGGGCACTCGTCATTAATAGTGCTTTCGATATGTTCTGAATGGCGGTTGCGTCGCCATCTTTGTCAAAGCACGGATAAGATTATAATTATGCTTGATTGATTATGTTAGAGTTTGCATAATAGAGGGAGGGGTTGCGTAAATCTGTTTTATGTAATTTGGTTTGGTTATCAATTATCTTAAAACTATCGTTGTTAACAACATACCTGCCTGCTACAGGTCTCTCATATCCTATTAGTGTAATGCTGAATGTGGGTTTGCTAGACAAAATCAAACTGGTTGCTAATTTAATTGTAAATTTATTCTTTTTTTTTGACATTGATATACATTCTGTAACTACTTTAAGTCACACCCTAACTTATTACTTTTATTTTTTTTTTATTTAAATGAAAATCGTTTACTTTTACCATGTTTGAATGTTAAATATGTGAGCACCATGTATCTATCAGATAATTAATGCACCTTGCTTTAAAAATGTATTGGCATATAAATTACCTACCTACCTGCATATGCTATAAAATATGTCGATATGGACCATGAATCGGCAGTGATCGTTGAGACTTCTTCGCAAAGTGGCCTAGGAACTACTCAGTGTTTCCTTTTCAAGTTCAGAGTATTATTAGTTTTGCTGGTCGATTCTGTAAAAATCTCACCGTGAAAACTGAGGTGAAGTAAGTTTGTTTTTGCTAGGAAATGACACTATTGACAGCTCACTCACGCTCACTTCACCTATTAAGTTTTCACGGTGAGATTTTTACAGAATAGCATCGCTGCAGTGTTTAGTTATGTCTTTGTAATTGACTCTATAACAATTAACAGTGTGAACGTTATAATAAAGAATTATTTCTCTAGTTTACCCGTATCCCAATTCTGCGTGCACAGTAGGTATATCTGGCACTATGTCTCATCAAGATCCTATGTAGGTCAGTGGGATTGTCCGAAAGGGTTACCGCTGCCCCGGAACATAAAGAGCTAAGGAAGGAACACCGATGGGTTTTAGTCAGTAAGAGTCTGACACTCCCTTCCGCTCCACCCAGAGCGGGAGCGGTCATTTGATGATTTTCCATCCGCAATAAAAAAAAAGATCCTATGTAGAGGATCCGACTTGTAGATACTTATACCAATACATTTTGTAAAGCAAGCTACAACAGTTCATATCGACCTCCTCATCATAAAAAAAAATAATTGTAGATTTAAAACGAAGAAAATGAAAAGATGTATGATCTAATAGGAATCTTACAAGTTATAATTAGTAATTTACCAAACGATGTAATCAGCAATCCAGTTATCGTTGATTGTTGCATTTATTTTGAGGTCAACCTAACTAATGACGCTATCTATATGTAGGTAAAGATAAAATTCAAAGTCCTGACTGACTGATATATCAACGCACAGCCTAAAGCTTGTCCTAGAGACATGAAATTTGGAGGGCGAGCTCTTAGAGTAGATATTTACGATGAAAGGGTTTTTCGAAATTCCACCCCTAAGAGGGTGAATGGGGGAGGGTAAAATTTCACGCGGCCGAAGTCACGGGCAGAAGCTAGTTAGACATAAAATGAACGATGAAACGTGACACCGAAGCTTGTCTGTATAAAGTTCATAAGTCAAAAGGTGCCATACAAGTATGTTGCATGTCAGTTAATGCCTTAAACGTACGATCATGATACATTGACTACATGCTCATAATATTGAGATAGACGTGTGTAAACTGTCGCTTGCGCAGATTACAGAACCGTGCGTCTCAATTTACCTTTGCGAGTTAAACTTGAAGATGGATTGCTATTTCATATGATATTTGATTTCAATACGTTATGATGGTGTACCTATGTGAGTTTTTACTGAGAAATATGTAAATGCGTTGGATGCTGTTGTCATTATACAGGCTTAAATTTAATTAGCTAGTGAAACTCCGCAGACATGATAGGTAATAACTAAATACGATAAACCGAAAAATAAAGAAAAAATCCGTTGTTTTTTTTGGGGTTAACGACTGTAGTGACTTGAGATATCAGTTTTAAATCTTTTTTATTCTTTTATTTTTTTATTTTTTTTTTGTTTTTTTTTATTCTTTTTTTTTATTCTTTTTTTTTATTCTTTTTTATTCTTTTTTTATTTTTTTATTTATTTTTATTCTTTTTTTTTTTTAGCATTTTTTTTTTTGCTTTATGTTGTTTAAATAAAAAAAAATCCTCGACTACTTCAAGTACCTAACTACAATACCAGAAGTAAAAAAAAAACATCAAATCTTTTTTTTTGCTGTTTTATCGTTTTTAGATATCGATGGATATCCATCACCTCTGCGGAGTTTCCCTAGCTAATTAAATTTGACCTCATATTATGTAGGTACATCATATTGTTTAAAAGTCAAAAAATTAATCAGCCTTATAGGGTACTGCAGCTTTTGGAAGAGTTGCCTTATAATATAACTAAGTTAGAATTTGAAATGATGGTGTTAGATGAGAAACAGAGTGTACGTAAAGTCAGAGAGAGGGGCAGAGATACCCATCTCCCTTCTAAGATTTTGGAGGAGGATCACGATAAGCAATTGAAGTTTTTGGGGGCTTATACATCCTAGTAATATCGTTCCTATTATTATACAGGTATATATGTCGCAGGTTTATGAGAAAATCAGGTTTTTCATTAAAAACCTAGGCTTTTAATCAAGTACCGAAAGAAGACAAAATTATTACTTTATGTTATCATAAACCTGAGAAAATCCAGTTTTTTGATCAAAAACCTAGACTGGATTAGTGTTATGATAAAAACAATGTTGGTTACTATTTCTTTAAATAAATAAAACAATTAAGAGACACACAACAACGACAACACAACAAACAATGACAACAATGATTTATTTGTTATGAAATTACATACATTTAAAAAAAAAATGTGTGATGTGTGTGTGACGTGTGTGTGTGTGTGTGTGTGTGTGTGTGTGTGTGTGTGATAACAAAAAATAGTTAAAATGATTTTCCAATTTAATAATTTTTTAATATGTATTGTTTCATTCACGCAAAAACTATTTAACGGATTCGGAAGTTGACACACGGATAGTTTATGGCTTCGATTAACGCATAGGATACTTTTCATCCCGGCAGTACGTTCCTGTGGGATAATTTCCGGACTCTTCGCGGGCGAAGCCGCTGGCAAAAGCTAGTAGTTAATATAGTCAGATCCAATGTTTTATTTCAACGCTAGAGATTGAGAAATTAACTTGCACATCAGCAAAAAGGAAAACCTTTTCTTCCTTAACTTCTAAAGAAACTTTCAAATATCCGTCTATAAATTTCAGACTGATCAATGATTGAACTAAACGGATGCCATTACTTCACAAATCCATCTTGTTTGTAAGATATCCTATTAACTCTTAATAATCCGGTCACAACAACAATGGTGAAGCGAAAGGCATAACGCAACCATTTGTCAAATGTCATATTGCTGTAAAAACAACCAGTTTTAGTTGACCTGTCACTCCTCGTACAAATGCCCTTTTTCTCTTCGGAACTCGAAAGAAGCAAGGGAGGCAAGGAAGGTCATGGTATGGTGGTGGTAGGGATTACAAATCATCGATAGGGTGTCAATAGTATGTCATCATAATGTAACTGAGTATTTAGGTTGCTTAATGCGATTATCAGTAGTATCCAATCAGTATACATAAATAGCTATTTTGGGTTAACAAGATGATTGGTGTTTTTTTAAAGATATTTGCTGAAATGCATAACCTCCATCAGTAGCGATAGGAATAACTCATTTTATTAAATGCGTCTAATTGGCCTCTGCTCTGCGCATTGACTTCGGCCCCTCGTACACTTTCCAAAGACCAATACCACAGGGTCCCGATATATGCCAAAGACACTCTTAATAATAAATAAGCCTTTATTTCCTTAACTTTACATATTAAAAAAATATGTATATAGGTTTTGAGTTTAGGCCCCTTTCTGGGTATAGTCCTCGTCCATTTGTCTTCATGCTTTTATATCCTCTGCTTACCTTTTCCAGTTATTTCTAGTAACTTTTTGTATATCGTCGACCCACCGCTCTCGGGGGCTCTGCTTCTTCTGCTCAGCCCTAGGTCCTGGCCGATAGGTATCTACTTGAATTTGCGGGGTGCGTCTCATAACGTATAAACTCATTTGGTCTAATTTCATTTTATTATCGTTCATAAGATATAATCAACGTGAGATATACCAACTGTTGATATAATTTCTTTACATATAACACTTATTTATTATAAAACTTAATTAGTATAACGTCGTTTGATATAACGTTTATGTAATCGAAAATCATTAGGTCTAACGTTTAATATATGTATATAAAAACGTTATTATGGTTAACACCCCGACTCAGAGTACCCCGACTCGGATAAGTTAGGTTAGAAGGCTAAGGCGGGAGCGAAGCGGAGCGGAGCTCCCGCCTTAGCCTTCGTGGTTATTTTTTTTTAACCACCCAGGAATAGGAGCCCCGCGAAGCGGGGCTCCGTCGACCTATCTTAACGCAGGTGGTAATTAGTTACTAGTTATGTTTAATATCTACTTAGGTGACTATTACCTATAACTACGATAGAACTTACAAAGAATAAAACAAAGAAAAAATACTTTTAAATATTTCTTAAACAAAATACAAAGTTATTGTTTTATTAGACCAAATAAGTTTTATATCTTTTGAGTGGTATGTCAAACGATTTTATATTTAATGTATGTTATGCTTATGAAAATTAGTTATTTTAAAATTATATCAATCGTTCATTATATTAACTAATCGCTATATTAAATAAAATTATAGGTTCCGTTGTTATATATTGTAAATATTAGAGATTTTGTTGTTATATCATCTATTACTTACCCGAATTTGCGTCTTCGTCTTCATCGTGTTTTCTTGTATAGGAAGCTCGATACTACCTTACCTTGCTTCAGTTTAGTTTAGTAGAAACCCCGTTGTATTCCCAAATTGCAATATCTTAGACTATACGAAACGATTCGATATTACTCCTTAGGGTAAAAAATTGAGTCACTTTCAGCATCATTCCGAATTTACTGCATGAGATAATTTTATTATATTAACCGAAATTTTACTGTAATACCAGTTGGTAGTTTGCCAATCCAATCACATTGTTGAACTGGAAACTAATATTAGGTCAGGATGGAAGCTTCACAGCGTAAATACTAATCAATGACAGTAATGTTTGAGATACGGTCCCCTTTCAAGGACGGTTGAACCATTCATGAAATTACAAAAAGCCCAGCACATTACACTAACTTCATCCTCATCTAGTTATAAAATATTTTTTGTTGGTGTTTAAAAGTTTTTTTAACCAGTTCACATAAATAAAATAAGTATAATTTAGGTATCATATCAAATTCACTGACGAAAAGTATACAGGATTTACTTGTTATTAGAATGGAATTAGGGTTACTATTTCGAAATTGGAGAAGTAGGTACTGACAAAAAGCCGGACATTTGCAAAAAACTCCGGACAAATTTTCTTTTTAATCTTTAGATCGTGTGATTTCTTTCCAGTATAGAACACGCCGATAGCCGATGGCCGATGAAGCAGACTCATCCTGGAGTGCAGATCGCGTATCGGCAAGCGTAGTGTGGGACGCGCCCCAGCTAGAAGGTCCGACGACTGGGACAGACCGGATTCAGAAGACGGAGGACAGGGTGTTGTGGTGGAGCATGGGAAAGGCTTATGTCCAGCAGTGGACTGCGATAGATTGAGTTGATAGAACAGACCAAAAAACTTTACATGGGTATCTTTAGCCGGATGAGAAAAGAAGTCAAGAGTATCTATGGTCAACAGCAACCTGCCATGACATAATAGCAAACTGTTCCCATCCGTTTCTTTAACTGCTCTTCTCATATAGAGCAACGTACATACATTGGTAATATACATAGTATCTCTTACTTCACATTATAAAACAGGAAGTGTCTTATTAGCCCGTCTCAACAGTACATAATGTTAGAAGTATCAATTACATCGTAGTGAGTGAATCTTTCGAATTGATTGATGAGCGCCGCTCGAATGAATGGTAATGATTAATTGTATTTATTTATATGTGTTAGGTGCTTTATTTGTCTGTGGATCTGTCTGTGTGTTTGCTTGTTCGTTTATCGTTTACAGGAAGGTTAATTTTCGATAATCTAAATCTGAAAACTTTATCGCACCAACTTTTTAATAAGGAAGCGACTAGGGTGAACTGCACCCAAATCATAACCTGAATCATTTTGTAGGATATCGCTAATTCATTGCTTCGTATGTTCGAAAAATTTGTCTGCTCTACAACGTACAGAGGCCAGCACATCAACCTACCCCAATCTGTCAGATTTCCCCAATTTAATATGAACCTTATTCCATTGTAGTAAAGTTGAAAATCTATCAAAGAAATCTGACAGATAACGCAATGAATGTTGTTGAACTGTCAAAATGAAAGCTATTGCTACTGTTATTAATAACCCCGCTGCTCCATAAGTCGCATGCCTATTCTATCAAAATGTCTACGTTTTAATTTTTTCATAGCTCCTTTCAATAATTTCCAACAGCGTTAACAATGAGGGTTTTCGTGAAAATTTACGACACCAGTTGACACCACTGTGACAAGAGGTCTTCCAATATAAAATATATGATGACGTTCATCATTCGATTCATTCATTCGTTCATCGTTCAGTCATGACTAAAGAAAATATAGGCTCTTTGACAGATGTCTGGACCTGACGTGTCAGTGCTGCCACCTGGCGAACGTCATTTCAGAAAACCCTCATTAACAAGTACTGGGAAAAGGTTTCTAATATTATCTTATGTTACACCTATGTATGTTATGTGTTTATGACTGACTAATGACTTTAGGCAATTAAACTAAGCAGGCAGACTAAGTAGAAATTAATAGTTAGTTACCGAAGCTAATTGGCAGATATGACCTACACTAAACAAAACATATTGTATCTATACGTATAACATTAGTTGACTTTTATTTGATAAGTTATGATGAGCTTTAGATTGGCATCACTATTAATTGGATGGGTCAAACGTAAATGTTAATCGGTCGTGATTATACATATTATACTAGCAACGCCTCGCGGTTTCACCCGCATAAGTATCGATCGCGTGGGAATATCGGGATAAAAAGTATCCTATGTGTTAATCCAGGAAATGGTCTATCTATGTGCCAATTTTCATCCAAATCTGTTCAACGGTTTACGCGTGATTGAGTAACAAATATCCATTTTCACAAACTTTCACATCCTAATTAACCTAACCTAACCTAATTATAATATTATTTATATATTTAAATATCTTATCTAATATTATAAATGCGAAAGTAAGTTTGTTTGTTACCTTTTCACGCCTAAAACACTGAACCGATCATCCTGAAATTTTGCATTATGTACGTTCCTAAAGCACCCAAAGACAAAACAGAAGGAAGCTTAGTTTAAGAAAACGAGAACCGTTGTATGAGAAGTAGGTAAATATTTATAAGACTAGGTATACAGAATAACGATGTCAATTTGTTTACATAAGTATTGGGACATGTCGTTAATCTTCCCACAAACACTTTAAGTACATATAAAAATAAATATTTACGATACTTAAGTACAACAAGTACCTACATGAGGCTACATGTTCTTACATATATACATTTTGTAAGTTTTTTGTAGTACCTAATATTAATATCATGATGAAATGCACACTCACGTTCTGTAATATGACGTTTTACTTAATTTATGTTTTTACGAAATCGTGTAAGGATCAATATTTTGTGCTTCGTGTTGGGAAAGTTCAATAAAATTGCATGTTTACATTTTAATGCACACGACCACCATTAAATTTATGGTTTGGTCATATAAAAGTATCAGTACCTACAAGAAAATTCGGTCAGTTTGTCTGCTATCTCTTAATCAATTAAGTAGCATCAGCTAAAAGACGAAAGAAAATGAATGAGCCGCAATAGTTAGCCGGCTTATCGATGGAGTCCAGTACCTTGTAAAAATATCTTTTCCTTATAAGCAGTGATTGTCAAGACAGCTTAGCGATTACATCTGGGAGGGCCCAGAAGTGTTGCCGCTAAGCAGTCTTAATTTAACTGTCACTGGTAATACTGGTCAAATATCAATAACAAACTGCTGTCATTTTTAAGACAGATGTTGTTTAATAAAGTAGAAAATGTAGTCTAGCAAAGAAACTTGTAAAATGGTCAGATTATCAACTGTCATTTTATTAAGTAGGCCCTTGATGTTCTTAGACCAAAATAATCAGTAAAATACCCATTTAATATCACACACCCATGTTACGTTCAATAAAAAATCGGAGAAGATTTAAGTAAGTAAAGCTCTAAATACATATCTGCATGTAGGTATAGAAAAGAGAAACATAATAAATGAATAACGAGGAACTGTTTAGAAATAGTAAGTAAGAAATAATTAATTACTTACAGCTATTCATGGATACTAATTAGCAGCTAATGGAATTTCCTGTGAGGTAATATATTGCTCTGTCTTGTGTATTAGTTGTATGGTGATATTTTTCTTGACTAATGTAAACATCTCAACTCTGTGGTTCCCAGGATAGTTTATGGGAAACTGGTACTCTCTATGTTAGAACATATAACAAAAATGTCATACTTATCAAGAGGCTTGCTAGTTGGGCAGGAGCATCATTCAATTTGCTCTGTAACAATATTTGTAAAACTAAGATTGCTACGTGTAGTGTAGGTACCTATTTGCATTAGTTTTTCGATTGACAATAAAAAGAAAATATAGCAGTATAAGTAAGTGTAGTAGTGTAAGTATATATATATGCAGTAGAGATGTTTTCATGTTAATAGAACAGCTAGTAAGCTACATGAAAAACTAGTTCTCTTCAGGAAGTAATGCGTTTGGATTCCACAATTCGCTGCTAGATGGCGCTATTCTCATCTTTCAACACCTCGTCTTTAATTGCCGCTCCTTTTACAGCATTGTCCAACGGATTCACCGTAAAGAGTTACAAACATGATAACTCGTGTTAACCCATCAATTTACTCCATGTTATGTGGTATAATGACCGTCGGTGTATGTCCGTCTGGTGAAAAATGTCCCGCGATAAAACTCTTAATTCCTCCCTACCGCTGCCGGCGATTTAGTATAGCAATTTAACTTTCTGATGATTGTATGTAATTTCTTTAAATTTATTGGTTCCATTTTTGCTGGGGAGGTAAAAGTTTTGATGTGGAGACGTTTGGATGATCACAATTATGAGGCACATGCAACTTTGACCCGTGCTTCAAAGGCCAAAGTTGCAACTTACTTGTCACTATAATTAGATCTATCTACATGTAGAATCAGTTTTTGCCTAACGTCAAAGTAATGATGTTAGGCTTTTTTGATAAAAATTTCTAGATCGTAAGAGTGAGATTAAAAAAATCGTGACTAATTTGAAGGTAAAGCTGGTGTCACAAAACACGTAAGAACCTACATGCTTTTCGTATACTCGTAGAATACCTACCTAATTATATTCTTATTTTTATACAGGTCTTCAACTGCTTTAGTAGCCTTAGTAGGTAATACTTATTTAATTTAATTCCAATACTTATATAACTACTTAGGTACATACATTCTCTATAGGTTACTCTAGCCAGTTATAAATTAAGCTTCAATTACCCAATACATTACTTTCGTTAGAAATAATTCCATTGGTCTGTTACTGTCTTCCTTAACTTAATGGTGACTAATGACACCGTCTCCTTACCCAAGTTATCCAATAATATAAATTAATACTACCCACTTAACATCACACCATCTTCGAACACATTTCACCTAACCGATACTGAAGTCTTTAATATTGTGATCAAAGACTTCATTTACACCCCCGTGGCTTTATTATACAACTCTTAAATCTAAAACAAAGTTGCATTTACCATAGATATAGTACTCTTTAACCTTAAAATGAGACTTTGTACTTCACAATACGATGGGATTCAAATTGAAATGGTCTTCTTGGATGGTAAAGTTAAGTTTGTAATTGATAGATATAATAAAACATATTAGTTTTGCGCGTGCTCAAGCATTCGGTGTCATTCATCATCATAATGGTAGTCATTTGGTGTTATGTCATTCGCTAAGACGTTTTGGCAAATATTTTTAACTACATGATAAATCGTTTTCTACGTTAATGTCCATTACGTGGACTGTTATTTGGTACACAGTACGTTAAGTCGTTTTGTCGTGTGAAGTTCGTTTATTTTTGGTGTTTGAGAGAAAGGCTTATGGGGCCTACAATGACTAATAATGCCTAATGGCCTGCTATTTGTTTGAATAATTACTCTAATTCGTCAGAGGAGGTTCATGAGTGGGAGCTCTTTTTAATTACATATATACCTAGTTGTATGTCCTATGTATAATTGTTTAAGGATAGTTTGTGAAGAGCAGCGTCCTACATTGCGTAACAGCGTCTTGTGTTGTATCTGTCGATGAACACAATAAATATAATAAGACTGAATTCAATTATTGTAAAGGAGGGCTTTACCCTGAAGAGTGAAACAAATCAAGAGTGAACAGACATCTTCTGGGCATGCTCGTTTCATCATAGACCTCATCCATCAGGCGTGGTCAAGGTCAAAGCGGCCCATTCAGCAGTAAAAAAAAATAAAAAAACAAACGTCGCTAGCAATAAAAAAAATAAAAAAACAAACATCGCTTATCCAGTATACTTACTTACTCGTTTCGTAGTACAACATTAAAATTCGTAGAAGGCTTTTAACCGGTTGGTATTGTTTGCTATGTTTTAACCTTAACGGTCATTGAGGAATGGGAATCCATGAATGGGACAGTTGTCAACATGTCTGACAAGATTTGAGGCATTTCTGGGACGTTGGATAGTTAATTTGTTTTCTTAATATTCTCGTAGTTTCGTGTGGAGACGAGAATACTGCTGTGCTACGGATTTTAGGTAGATACTTACAGCATTGAGGTTGTGTTTCAAATAATGACTTTCTCCTGTACTGTTCCTTTATAAATTTTCACCTTAAAATAATTATCAAAATAAGACTCCTCATTTTATTCCTCTTGAACGATTTTCTTCTAAAGTTTTACCATTGAGTACTTTACCTACCCATTTCTTGCTGCACCTATCCCAGTCTAATTATGATAGATATTAAAATAATAATAGCAATCATAATGCCGGAATGGGCCAGCAGTCAATTTAAAAATCAGAATCATCAAGTGACATTTGATGGTGCAGCATATAGTTCCTTGTAAAACAGTTTCGCATCTTTATATGCTAGCATCATCAACATCGTGTATGGCTCTAGAAAGTACAAGCCATTGAGCACATGTCGGCGTGGTGTCACATTACCATATTTCCCATAGTCAACTTCCACTTTCACGGGAACACAAATATTGCCCACTCACCCATCTCACCTAGAGCACCTTAGAAACCTACTACCTTGAAATAATTGTAAAAACACTCGAAGCAACTTGAAGACTGATTGACAGGTCCCTCAAGTTCAACTACACTGGTACCTGGACGAGGCAATAAATCTCACATTCAAAGAAAGCCCTATAATCAATACTTTATCTTTACCTTATCGAAGACCAGTTGCATGGTTTATTTTTATATGGTTTTCTAAATGAGGCATCGCAAGTATTGGTTTAATAAGCGGTGGCTTTGGTGACGACATGAGAGGTGGACAGATACATAAGGGCAGTGTGTTTGTGAACGGCCCGACCCACTAAACCTGTTGAGCTGCATGTGACGTGCGGTGACTATGACTTTGTTTACGATTTTGTATATGAAGAAACCGTTGAAAATTACTAGTATTGTATAACGGTAGCGTAATATTCAGCTGTACCATTTCTTAAACATAACTTTCCATGGGTAAGATGGGTCGGTTTTGGATAAAGTTGATGAAATAAATGAACCTGGGTGAGACTTGCTCAGGAGCGTGTGGATTGACCAGTGATTCGATGATGATGGTGACGAAATAAATCTCTCTCGTTTATAACAAGCAACAAATGCAAGCTTCAAGGAATAATTGTTCAAGGCTTAATTTGATGTCTAATTATTCCGTCGAGCTGCTTTATCTTCAATTGGTCTTAACTCTACGTCCATATTTACGAGAGAGTTCGAATATAAACTTGTAAAATATGGAAAAACACGTGCATAACATATTTGAATGTCCGAATACCTAGGAAAAAAATATCTCATATATTTTGAAAGCTCAAAAAAGCTCCATTGAATGTTCTATTGCTATTCTAAAGTCTGCACGAACTTGGGATGATAATAATATAATTGCTATGCCTATCAGGTAGATCGGTGATCTCACTATGATATCATTGGATCCTGCTGGCCATTAATCCTGTTTGCTGAGTTATTTAACCACCTCCTTGGACCTCCTCGGAGACAATGAACTTTTTGATGTATATTACCGATGACTCAATAACACCGCACCTTTTTTTATCCTAAATTTGATCATCACTTTTGAAAAGAGAATTATTATTTCTTTTCTAATCCGCTACAAACTTCTTGTCTAGATTTTTCGAGTTGCTTACGGATTCGAACGTCGAGTTTGGATTTCATCCTTTTAGCTGATCAAAGAGTCAGTTTCATTAATTGGAGCCAAGAATCCAAGCAAATAATTTCAAAACCTTAACGTTCAGTATAACCGCAGTATAAAGAACAATACTATTATTGACCGAAGGTATTTTCTCATCAGCCGAAATCCATATCCACCCTACAATGGAACAAGTGCAGGCGGTTCGCCTTGCACGGACGTTTCACTGCGCAGACGCACACATGTGACTCACGCATACAATCACAGTGAGGCCTGTACGCATGCGCCGCAACATTTGCAACTTATATCCGATTGATATTGATTTCTCTCCATAATCAATATTGGATATTTCTATATTTATGATAACTGTTGTTAATTTGCATAGACTGCTACTTATGGATTTTCTGATGAGCTTTTATCTTAATAATGATAAAGTGCAATACATTAATATAAAATATAATGATTCATAAATCTATGATGAAAGGATTAATTTTGTAAGTAATATTAGCTATTGAAAGAAAGTATACATATTAGTTTCAAATAGAAAATGAGTTTAAAGAAAATATGTTATGTCACCCTAAGCTTTGAAATTCTTGCATGCTAATCTTAATGCAAAAGTTGCTGGTAAACAAATAAATAAAATATGAGCTCCTTAGCCTTGAAAGTAAGCAAGAAGTCAAAGGTCTATGTACATAAATCGTTCGTGATTGCTGTAATTTTGTATTACGTTTTATTTAGAACAATAAATTATACTGGCTAATTGTCAGTCCAAAAGAAGTCGTGTGAAATAATTTGGAGTATGCGGTGCCTAAGGTTAGGTTAAATGGAGAATGAATTGATGTGGACATATTGAGAGCAATTTAATTTTATGGGAAAACCAGTCAGTGGGTAGGTAGTCTCTGAAGAGTGGATTTTTGAAAATTATTAGATTCATAACTGTTACTACAGATTTAGATAAAATAAATGCAGATGTTGAAGATGACATGTCTGAAAAGATCACAAATATTTGAGGCAATGTCACAATGAAAGTCATCAACATATATGATGATAATGGTTCATCCCAAATAAAGCTACTAAATTCAACAATAACCCAGGATCTACAATAAAAGCCTTTACATCTCTTAACTATTAATATAGTTTATTAGTATTAATATACAATACCCTTAGAAGGTCCAAATATGGCTAAAAACAATAACAATGAATTTGCCACCCACTCCCGGGCGGTAAACATTACAGAAACAACACGGTGTTACAAGTATTTCGCAATAGGCCATGGACTGAGGATTTATATCGAAATGTAAGGCATGGCCGCGCGATATCGCTGGTTATAATTTGAACAAAGATTATGAATATTTTATGAGGAATTCTGTGAAAGAATTTCTGTAAATGGAAGAGTATTATGAAACTTTCATGCATGTCATATATTTTTGATGAAGTGGATTAAACTGATGAACGATGCAAAAGCTTCGTAAAGGAGGCAACATACAATACGTGCCATCACCACGTTAGAAGAAGATGTATTTCGTTTACTAAAATGAAAACTTACATAATATCAGTTCACGACCAAAAAAAAAATTACACTCATTCAATGTTTTAAAAACTCAATTAGCTGCATATTTAATCGCAAACAACATCCTTCATAAAAGCTAAATGCATTGGATAGGTGTATCATAATTATTTATACCGTGACATCTGGGACGAACTATTTTTTTTTTAAGCATTGTTCTCATGTCTTTGTGTCTTTTTTGAGAATAAAATATCGTTAAACCTAGAACACTTCTAAGAGTCAAGTAATTAATAATTACTACAAACTCAAAGTTATTCTATATAAAACTTTGTGACTACCTATTAGATTACATTTGAAAGTATAATTAACATGGGTAGAGAAAGGAAAGTTGGTATTATTTTCATCAAGAAAATCCGACGCCTCAAACAAGAACGAAAGTTTGGAAAACCGGAGAAATCACGTCATCCCGCGTTGTGCGCCCTAGAAGGGCGAAGGAAGGGAAGAAAGGAAGGGGGGGGAAGGGAAGTTGGGCGTTGAGTCACCCATCACAAAACTCACGAATGAATCACAAAAACTTCACTCTTCATGAAGTTGTGACTCAGAAACCAGACAGTCTCAGAATACTAAGTCGTTTTGAATTTAGACGTCTTACTAATAAAATAATTTCGTTGAACCGAACGTGTGTCTTAAGTTGAATCTTAATTTGAAATGGATGACTCGAAAAAAAGGTATAGCATTACATTCTTAGTAAAGGATAGTATCATTGGATTTGATAATATTCATAATTCTATTGCACATTGATGCAGTTATTTTCCCGTAGATATTATGGCGCCAATCAAATATTTTACATCCAAGTATTTTTAGGTTCATTCTATTAGTTAATTATTTTTAGATTTTTACAACAAAATCTTGCAAACATAAGTTCAATACGTCATGGTTGCAATCTTAGTGAGACTTAAGAGATTTATTATTTACTATAGTTTTTACTTTATAGTATTGATTGTCATAACATCGTGTTTCACCTTACACTTTAGTACTATTTCTATTTTCACTCAAATTATACTCAAGCGCAAACCACATAAACACTCAACTTTATCCAGCTACGTTTGTCATAATCCGTCCGACATATCCCTTGTTTTACAAGCAGTCGGCTATCTGCATGCTGCTCTGTGGCGGTTGACAAAGGTCAGCGCAGCACCGGCACGACTTGAACCCCAGTCGACAGAGTATGGGAACAGGACCTCGGCGACCATACCATTTGTCTGGTCATTATTAGCTTTCATAGGTGAGATGTTAATGCAACTGTGTTTTGTAATCGCTGGTCGAAGAAAACTGGACTTTGATAAAGGAAAGACTACTACCGGACAATTGGGAGACACAATTGTCCGGTAGTAGTCTTTCCTTTATATCAAATCTGATGAGGTCCAAATTCTCAAAGCTAAATGATAATTGGAAACTACCCATTTGCAGGGAATCGTTGGTTTCTAAGCCAGTACCTTCACGACTTGAACCCCAGTCGACAGAGTATGGGAAAAGGACATCGGTGACCATACTATTTGCCTGGTCATTATTAGCTTTTATAAGTGAGATGTTAATGCAACTGTGTCTTGCATTCTAGTGTACTGATCAAAGTCTCAATCATTATCATAATCATTTCAGCCGAAAGATGATTGCTGGACACTGGCCTCCACTATGCATCGCCACATGGCCTCAATATCTTGCTCCAATATAAGCTAACTAACGCTGCTAGCTGACTAATGCTGTCTACTGCTAAACATAGACATAAATGAATATATAAGGATCACCCAAATAAAAGGTATTAACACTAAATGCTTTAAATCAGTATACGAGGAAGCTCTTTAACTTCGTTAAAATACATACTTGGGGTTTGTAAGCTAGCTTCGTAATGACTTTATCACACTAATATTATAAAGGCGAAAGTTTGTATGTGTGTGTGTGTTTATTTGTTTGTTACTTCTTCACGCTCAAACGGCTGGACCAATTTTGATACAATTTTTTATGGAGATAAGTGACACCCTGGATTAATATATAGGGTACTTTTTATCCCGATATTCTCACGCGATCAACATTTACGCGGGTGAAACCGCGGGGCGCAGCTAGTATCAAATAATCAGAACCAAGGTTCTTGACTTTACTTGACTGAAGACGAGGTGTTAACGTGTGGATTAAATCATTGCTTGTTATAGTATAATATTTGTTTTAAAGTCATTATACATATCAATGTTCGTACCATCGCGGTTTGGTCATTCAGATGAAAACCACGATTTTACTGAGGCTAGTTTGGCAATAAATTAGGCCTTCCTCTTCTGCTAGTTTCTTTATCTTTCTGTATCCAAAAACATTTGTAGTAAGGTTGAAACTGAAAAGCTGATGTTTGATACTGATCAAAACTAACAAATTAAAAATGTTGATATGATGCCTGTTAGTCTTGTTACTGTTCAAATCTTACACGACAACACGGATTTACAAAACGAACACAAAACAATTGGAGCAAAATAAATCACAATTACGCCAGATATATCAGTACCTACAGCTGACTGATTCAAACTACAATCCAGTTATCCTTGTTACCCATTCCTTATACATTAATATAATATTATCTTATCGAGTGTTTTTAGTGAAAATGCACCGATGGTAAGGCGTGAGGGAGCAAGGCGCGGCGCCTGCGCCGGCCGGCCACTCAAGATAACTGCCTTACTAATGTACCAGATAGTATTGAATTATGACGTCTACCAACGATATTGTTCTACGTGAAATTTAGCGAAAGTTTGTGTATCGCGGTCTGTTTGTTTGATGTGTTTATTTGTGCATGATATCCTGGTGTTGCGGCCATGGTGGTCTGAAGTGAGACATTCTTTATGAGATGTATGGGTGCGAAGGCATGAGACAGTCAGACGGTGAAGTTATCTAAAGTGCCTTTCGTAATATGTCGAGCAAAACTGTGGGATGAATGAGGATTTGATTGTATTTGTTATTGATGGTTTATAAGTTACTGGCCAGATACCAGCCAGGTGGTTAAGTAAGTTATAAAGTTGGGTAAATTAGGTACAGGAGGTAGATGGATAGTTTAGGTTTATTCTTTGTACTGAAACGTTATTTGACTGCTAAAGTCTATTTTTTTTAATCTCAGAGGCTGATCTGACATTTAAGTCTTTTGGTTTGCGTTTTTTTAGTATACGTTTGACATTACACCTGTCAGATTAGTCTATGGGATTAAAAAATTAACTTTCGATGAAAGCTAAGTTATTGAGGAAGGGCTATTACAGTATCGATGAGTTCATAGATGATAAATGACAGCCACAATTAAATTATTTGTGAATTATTATTCGTTGTTGATATGATTTTTTTATACTTGATAATTGAATTTTAAATTTAAATGCAATGTTGATGATTATTTAATTTATTGTTACTGAATTATTGAGATATGATTATTTACTTATTAGTGATATTGTTACATTTTAAATGCGTTATGAAATCTGAATGTAGTTAATGTTTTTTTTATTTGATTTATCCTCAGTGTAATATTTTCAACACAAAGTATTTTGTTATGAAATAAATGACGTATGATGGAGGGTTTTTAGGTTCCTTGTTCTTTCCTATCTGCCCTAAGTATCGGAGAATACCTATAGACATATAAGTCAAGTACTAAACTACAGTTTAGTTGTTAACAGTGCTAATTAACCTATTGATTAAATCAACGTTTACACTTTAGTACAAATTAATTAAACTAAAATGTCAACATAGCTTTAAGTTTCTTAGGTCATTGGGAAAAGCCAGTTCGGAGTTGCCATTTGAAATTTTATTCACGTTAAACTAACGTGTCTCATACACAAAACTTTTGTATCGGAAGTAAAAACAATGAGATTTTTCAATTCTTCGCGGTTTGTAAGAATTTTAAGACAAAACGTAAAAATGATTTTGTCCCAAATATCTGTGCGTGCGCAAGTCAGTGGCATTTCGTTACGGTTTTGTTTAGCATAATCTGCTGTTGCTGCTGCCGACAGAGATGACCGATTTCCTGAGTTGTAATGTTGCGAATATTTAAAAAATATAAATATGAGTAAGTGTTTCAATGCGAGAAGCACAGGACTGATTCTTGATCTTGATTGGAATTATGATGATGAAGTATTTTTCTGTGTGAATGATGGTTAAATGATAATGATAAATGATTTTATTTTGTAAGTAGGTTTGCACAAACACTTTCCACGTCAATCATATTTTTTAAACAAGATGAGGTCGGCGTTTCCTATCTGACTACTCTGAGTATAAAGGCCGAAACAAACTCAGAGGTCATAGTCTCTTTTAAAGTCCAGACATAATCTTGGTCAGGTTATATGAAGACCATGTAGGTCGATGTCTGAGATGGTCTTTTGAGGAAAGAACCACACAGATTGAGAGGACCTGTCCAGTCAGTGCACGCATTTGTCAGAAATCGTGCAGCTCAACTCAAGACTTAAGGAGCTCAACGATTCGACGAACAATACCAAAGAAAAGACGTTAGAAAGGGGGTGACTACCGAGATAAGGACTAATAGAGAAGTATGGAAGAAAAATACATGTTGCGCCGAACACAATTAAATTGGGATAAGGGCAGGAGATCGATGATAATGATGATAGAACGATGATGATGATGATGATGATGAGGATGAAGTATTTCGAGTATCTACTTGAAGACCTACCTTTTTTATTATGGGTGGCCATCTTTACATACCGAGACGCCTCCGTGCCTCGGAAAGCACGTTAAGAGCGTTTACGCCGTACGGCATTTCATACAAACTTTTAAGCCCTTGTTTTTCGAAATGAATGAACCAATTTTAATGAAACTTCATATACGCATAAGCAGGATACAAAGGTCTAAGGAGTTACTTAAGAAAATTTTCGACTAATCGTGTTACAGCCAAATTAGACCGATTTTAAATTTTCCATAGAAACACAGATTTCCAGTTATCTTTTTTTAAATAAGGCATTTCGGAAATGTTCTTAAGTAACTTTTTAGACCTTTGTATCCTGCTTATGCGTATGAAGTTTCATTACAATCGGTTCATTCATTTCGAAAAACAAGGGCTTGAAAGTTTGTATGAAACGCCGTACGACGTAAACGCTCTTAAGCCGTTGGTCCGGCCTGTCATTCGTGGATCTTTGACAGTCTTTACGGGTAGTCAGAAGCCCGAAAGTCTGGCAACCAGTCTTACCAGGGGGTATCGTATTACCTAGCAACTGGGTTGTGGAGGTCAGATACGCAGTCGTTCCATGTAAAATACTGGTATTCAGCTGCATCTGGTTAGACTGGAAGCCGACCCCGACATAGTTAGGAAAAGGCTAGGCAGGTGATGATGACTTTTAGAAGCGAAGAAAATTTGGCTCCAACGTTTGCGCTTGGTTTGGTTTGATGCAATATTAAAAAAGAGTTTGGACAAATTAAAAATAGACTATACCTATTAAGCATGATCAGCCTATAATAGTCCCACTGCTGGGACACAGGCCTCCTCGAGAGAAGGAGTGGGCTATAATCCACCACGCGGGTCCAGTGCGGGTTGGTAGATGACACGTGTCTTTGAATTTTGCGTTCCAGTTTTCGTTCACCGTTTTGAGAGCAGTGGTGATGAAATAATTGACACAAAGTAAACTGTCTACCTGGGTTCGAACCTACCACCACCACCACCACCAGCACCACCACCACCACCAGCACCACCACCACCATCACCACCACCACCAGCACCATCACCATCACCAGCACCACCACCACCACCTACAACTAGTGAGTCGCAGCCGTTTTCACAGGGCCACCGTATTGGTATTTTTGAAGTCACAACATTCCGGAGAACATTCCGGAACATTCCGGAGCATTCCGGAGAAGATAAGAGTGAATCGAGGTCCCAAGAAGCCTCATGGTCCCTTTAACACGCTATGAAGTGTCGTATTTGGTGGTCTATGAGAAAACTCATGTCTAGCAGATCTTGATATTAATAACACTTACTATGTAGTCCACGAGTATATTACAATGAAGATATTAATGCCCGCATTCATAACCCACTCTCTCCAAGCCCGGAAGATATTCGAAGATCCCACATAAACACTGAATATAAATCAAAAAGATAAAACAATTAATTTACATAACAAAGCAGACGCGTCTGACATCAGAGAATTAGATCGAATCGTGCGCAGATCATGCGGCATATTTTCCTATTGCTGTCGTTAACACAATAAGGAACCTCTTTTAATTGCACCGGATAACCTCAGGGCAATTAGGTTGTTCTTACACATTATGACATACTGGTGGATAAAGTTGCAAGCAGCAGGTTCTTTATTTGACAAATAGCTGTTAGTGCTGTTACCCGTGACTTCGTCCGCGTGTGATTTATATTTCATAATATTTGAATAGGTACAAATATCCAAGATGAAAAGTAACCTATGTTCTTCTCCAGGTCTAGGCTACGAATGTTTTCGTCATGGGTATTATGAAAATTTCATCAATTGAATCGAAAGTGGTTTTAATGGAGCATATAATATGAGATTAGATGATATTATCACATTTGTTTTTTTTACGTCAGCCTAAATATTAAGTGTTCAGCTTGCTATTGAAAAAAAAAATATTTGTTTGTTATTTCGAATCATCTTGAGCGGTTGCAGCTTCGCTTGTTATAATGCAATCGGTAAGGTTTCCGTACCTGTTTCGAATCACAGATCTATAATCATGACTTTTCTCAACCAGTTGCTCTCCGCACACCACGACCGTATGTCACAAAGAATGCTTTCAACAATTAACGCACTGGCGCGATTGTCTGGGAACGAACGAACGAACAATCGTTTGGCAACCAAACTTTACGGATGCGTTGTTTTTGTTGTGCGTGTGTTTCGACACAACGCTCGACGCACTCCGCTCCCGTATGTATGTCGCAAGGTAATTAGCGGAACGAAGATTATGTTTTACACAAATCTTGTTGTTATTGTTATTTAACAAATTCTTTAGGATAAGACTGACTGGTTATCTAAACATTTTGTGGTTTTGTTTCTAGTATTAATTTACTGAGATTTAATTTTTTATGTTTCTTGGTATAATTGCTTGTCAGGTAAGTTGGTTTATCTGTGAGAAAAAATACTCTGGGTTGCATATTTAAAGGCCATGATCGGTGAAAGGATGGTCCTACTAAACAAAGAGGTAGTTGCATAACACAGTAACAGTAATTGTTGGTGCAATGGTTTTAATTTTGTCAGTTTAACAACATTCATTGCGTTATTTACGTGGTTGAGCAGATATTTTTTTCGAACATATGAAGTAATGGATTAGCAGTATCCTACAAAATTCAGATTGTGATTGAAATTGTGTTGCGCAAGTAGGGTGCTAGAGCTATTCACGTCTTCCTAATGAGAAGAATCGCTAAAGTCTTAAGGCCACTACAAACAGGCGCGACACGCGATATAATCGCGCGCGACACAAAGGCACCGCTCATTGCGCGACTTGCGGTGCCTTTGTGTCACGTGTCGTGTCGCGTGTCGTGTCGCGTGTCGGTTCGTGTGTCGTATCGTGTGTCGTGTCGCGTGTCGTGTCGCGAGTCGTGTCGCGCCTGTTTGTAGGAGCCTTTATTTTTAGCCTCTTCTGAAATGAACTGAAACCTATGTATTGAGTGACCTCATATACTTATTAGCCAGTAGTAGATATAGCTTATCTAGTTGTTATGTAGCTTTAAAACATTGACGTGACCCAGTTCTAGATTTGTACGTTTATGAGATTGGATGAAAAATGCGGCATACTGCAGGAAAACTTAAGGCGGCAGAGATGGATGATGCTCTATACGTTCAGGAAATTAAAGAGTACACCCGGAATACAGGTTAAAAATATTTTAATGGATTTATAGAAGAAAAGCTTCTAACCAAAGAAGGTGTGATGAAAAAGGATAACCGCTGCCTTTGGATAACATCATTAATAATATGCAACACTACGAGTGCACGGTGTATTGTCGATCTTAGAATCTTCACATATTATTATTACATAATGAATGTATGCAAAATATTGTAAAACGTGGAGCAGCAGTGGAGTTTCTTGCCCATTCTTCTCCGTGCGAAAACTACCTTTTGGAATGGGCAACTAAAATCAATTCTATTGTTGTAATTTTTGACGTTCATAAGTGTCTTTTATGTGCCTATTTGAAATAAATGCTTTGACTTTGACTTTGAAAGTTATAAAGTCAATCATGTTCTACATACAAACTAGAGCTATGATTCTTGGACGCAGAAGGTAAGCATGGCGGTAAGTACAGTACAGCCGACGAGATAAGGCGTTCTTGACACCTGTCAGTTTCATACGAACGAATAGGTACGGTCAGCATCAAAAGTCGATTAACACTTCAGTTTTTTTAATCACAGTTATTGAGCAAAATATTTGTTGAAAATTGCATCGTATTTCTGCTGCAATTTTGAATAAATATTTTGCTCAATAACTGAGATTTAAAAAACTGAAGTGTTAATCGACTTTTGATGCTGACCGTACGTGTTTTGCGAATTTGATCTTTATTAGTAACTAGACTTAAAGAAGGTGGCTGGGGTAGACTGGATTCAGAAGACGGTGGACAGGGGGTTGTGGCGCAGTCTGGGGGAGGCCTATGTCCAGCAGTGGACTGCGATAGTCTAAATTGATGAATGAGAACTAGCACTAGTAAACTAACTAGTAACTAGAATTGTCGCACTGACTCTTACGAACTGTAATTAGAGATTTCCAGTTAACTTTTTTTTAAATAAGGCATTTCTAAGATGTTCTTAAGTAACTTTTTAGACCTTATATCCTGCTTATGCGTATAAAGTTTCATTAAAATCGGTTCATTCATTTCGAAAAACAAGAGCTTGAAAGTTTGTATGAAATGTCGTACAGCGTAAACGCTCAGAAGCTGTCAATTTTATATTAAGAACTTTACCGTAGATCTCTACTAATACTAAGCTACCATAGTTTCACAAATATTTTTTTTATCACTCAATCGGCTCTTGACCTCGTTTACTTCTGATGGTAAGCGATGGATGAGATCTATGATGGAACGAGCGATATACATATACTGCGATTACCTTTCCATTTATCAGGCATGATGATTATGACAGCATCGTTGCGGCTTTCCTAATCTGGCCATTCTCAACTTAGTGTAATTCGACACTAGGGTCTATAAATGCCTTTTAATTGTTTCTGTATTACGGCATTCAACCGGTTAACTAGATGAAGTGCCAACAATGAGTACCTACAGGGGGCCTAAAAAGGGCCAGTTTGGCAGAATCATAAAAGGATAACGTTATGAATCTTATTGGACAGTTAAGTGTTAAGTTAATCGTATCTAATCCCATTGGTGAAGGATTTCTCAGTTTTTTTTGTTTGTGCTAAAATACCAATCAATCCAATCCCAATCTCTTTGATTAAACCTACGTAGTGCAGCGAAAAGAAGAAAAATACGGACTGTCTTCGCCATATTATAATTCATAATGTTATCCTTTTATGATTCTGCCAAAGTGACCTTTTTAGGCCCCCTGATATGCTCATATCCACTTCCTGGCAACATCCTATTAGCCCTCCATCACACAGAACAGAACTAGTGCGAAGGTAATAACCCACTAGCCGTACGCCATATAATCTCGCCAGTAAGTAGGTGCTACTTAAGATAACCTTGTTGCGGTCGCGGCCCACTTGTCTCGCCGGCTTTCCTATCAAGCAACTGGAGTATTGTTTTGTTAACAGGTGGAATATTTCGAGTTGTGGCCTGAAGGTAATGAATACGAATGGAGATGACGAAAGGTAAGAGAGAAAGGATAGAATTGGGGCTAGAGATTTCGACTGAACTGACTAAGGTATCTATCTGGTTTCACAGGATCCTCAGTTATCAAAAATGCAATGCCTAGCGATAAAAATGCATCGTATACTGCTTCTTCTTTATAACTCCCTCTACGAAGCAGGTCTTCGTTACAGTAAACCCTTAGTACAGATAAACATAATGTATTTTTGCCATCTAACCCTATTTTGTCTATATATTGTTTAGGGTTCTGTACCCAATGGGTGCTAACCCTATCACTAAGCCTCCGCTGTCCGTCCGTCTGTCCGTCTATGCGTCCGTCTGTTCGTCCATCTGCCTGTCAGCGGGCTGCATCTCATGAACCGTAATAGGTTTAAAATGTTCAAATAATGTGTATTTCTATTGCAGCTATAACTACAAATAATAAATATAAAATAAAATTAAAAAATTAAAGAGGGTTTCCATACAAGAAACATGTTACGGAACCCTTCCTGTACGAGTCTGACTCGCACTTGGCCGCTTTTCTTATACTAGTTTAGTAGCAAAATGCTCACATGACGCATTAACAACTTCTATAGAAGTCGATGGCGTTGTGATAACGGTGACACCATTTTGTTTGACATTCGTGAAAGGGGTACTAGGGATAAAGATTCAATAGGGACTGAGAAGTCCGATGGCAAAGTGTCGATGACCCAAAACTTACAGGCCCGTTAGCAATATTTAAAGGAGTATGCAATTAAAGGCTACAATAGATTTCAATCTCAATGCTTACGCACGTCAATAACCTAATTTATTCAATTGGTATTCAATTTGGGTTGAATTGATTTATGCATCGTGGGAATCACGTCTAGATATGCAAACTAGAGCTAATAAAGAAGAACCTCAAAGTGGTTGGTCTAGATTGTAGAATGATAAGTTTTTTTTTACATACAGGCATCCATCGCATCGATGGGATCTTTTATGGGAATATGTAGTTCATGTCTTTTCCGGGATAAAACCACTGACATTTACATCGTCAAACATTGTTCATACCTCTCCAGTAACAGTTCTGTGTGGCCCATTGCACATCATGAAAGGTAGGTTAACTATTGCCAGAACCACCTCGCGACGAAAAAGCTATCTTTTGTTTTAAAATTGAATACAAAAGTGTGGCTACCATTTCCTCTCATGAAGTATAACCGTCAAACAATTCTTGCGCCGCATAATTTACCATTGTAGCGTAATCTGCTAATTTATATTGTTTTGTATATCCTCCTAATTATGCGAATTTACAGAGAAGGGACCGTGTGAATACTGAACTGGGACATTTCGTCACGGCGACTCGGAATGGGCCCACAGTGGCTAAGTGAAGGGGCCCACTTTACGGTGCTTTAAGTTTTTTGTTTAAAAAACTATTACCTTATTTGCTTTTATTAAATTAGGCACACTATGCATGACTAACGGAGAGATAATGCAGATTGCAGGAACAATAGAATATGATTTAATCACATATTGACAAGCAAATTGATGAAAGACTTTCGCCCAGTTCCGTTTTTGAATTGAGAAATCAAAGTTAATAACTTGTCAAACGCTACATTAGCATTACTTAAGTTGAATGATCAGTAAATTAAAAAATTCTTTGCAAAATAATATCATTTTGAATTTTGCGAGCTATAATGAAGGAATCACCTTAGGTAATGTTTAAATTTCGAATTCTCAATTCATAAACCAGGTGTTACCCATTCAGTTTCAAATTTAATTTTAGAGAGGTTATTAAAGTGATTTTGAAGTCAAATTTGATCTCTATATCTATTTAAATAATGATAAAATAGTAATAAAAGTGTGTTTCCTGTCTGAAACGCGCCATCTTGTTTAATGTGTTATTAAACTTTTGTCAGCGGTAATTGCAATATTGGTCTTACTTGATTGAGCTTGTGTAGGTATATGAAAAGAAGCGATAGTCTTTGAAGTTTAACCAATATTACTGACTGCAATTTATTGCAACTTTGTTCATTTAACAGGATAAATTAAACATAAGTACTTCGTTATTTATTTGATCATGTTTTTAAACAATGTTTTCGTCATGTTCAGCGTGATTTTTCGTCGGAAAGTTGAGTTTGAGGAAATATTAAATATCATTAATGATGTGATGATTTCAGTGAAGTTATCTTACTAATTTCTTGGAATAATTTAAATATTTGGTATGGATGTGACCATGCAAAATATTTAAATTATGTTACATATATTAAGTTATCAAAATGCGAACGTGCCATACAAGGAAAATATTGTGGTGATTTGTTGATTTGGGTTTTTGATTTGCACAACTTGCATAACCTATGTCCAACCGTGAATGTAGTTAGCAGAGTCGATGAAAAAGAAACAGATGTTGAAATCGTTAGTCATACAAGGTGGAGCCGACAATAAATTAAACTGCGTATATCTAATGGCGTTCCTAGTCTGTAAACAAAAATTCAATTAAAGATAGATATCCAACAGTTAGTTGCTATAGCAAGTCAAAGATTGGCAAAAATCATAGTCGTCCAATCACTACTTTTTAGTTTATTTGAAAAAAAAACACTTTTTAATTTCGGTGCAGGATTAATTTGATGGTTAGAAATAGAAAGTACTCTTATGCATTACTATTGCCAGTGTTTTCATTTATTGACGTATTGTTGTCTCAACATTGTAGAAGGCATGATAATAATACGGGCAGCGACAAACCATATATTAAATAAACGAATCGAAGAAGATTGTAAACAAACGTTTCAAATAAACTTACATTACAAAGTAACAAGACTCCCCAGTTTAGCAATAACTAAGTAAAGTTTAGCTTAAGGCTTAACTGCAACAACAGAGTGTCCGCTTGAACCAATATTCAGTAAATGTTAAAATAAATCAGACTGAAGCCCAGCCCACAATATCAATATGAAATTCCTGTTTATTTTATTATTCATAGGTTAGGTTTAATTTGGAGCGTGGGATAGTTGGAACATTTTGTGGGTAATGTAATGTAACAGATGTTTTGTGGTCACGCCTTTACTGTCGCCTGGTAAGGAACCTATTATGTTTTAAATGTTTTCCTTGTGCGAATTTCTTACGCAAATAAAGTAGGAAAGTTTGCTGGCTATGTAGGTGGACGTCTGTTTTGGCGTTTTGGGTTTATGTTTAAGTAATGGGTTTGTGACGTCTAAATGTGGGTTGGTTGCAGAATATAGTGTTCGGTGTCCAGTAGCCTACTTGTTAGTTAAAGTCTTGTGCGTAACAGAATTAGTTAGGCATATTGAATGTCTACCAATAGATTGTTATCTACTTCGATTGACTATTTGTTTATGAATGGACTTGTAGACACCATTGTGTCTCCGTCTGTTTACTATTTAGTAGGTGAAGGACGACATGACATCTTGAGCCCCTCTAATTTTTTTTACTTGCCATTTGTCGCGAATCTGAAACAGCTGTTGCCACGATTATTTAAATGTGTATTGTTATACATATAGTCGTAAAATAGGATATATTATTTTCTCTGGGTCTTCTATTGCCACCTGAAAGTCTCAAACGCCCACGACGGGGCGTTATCGTCCATGTTGAGAACCTATACAGTAGATGAATAAAATAAGAATTAAATTGTTAGACAACAAGCAACGCAACATTAAAGATTTTATGTTGTCCTAAAAAGAGATGGCGCCACCAACCATGCAGCTCCCCATTTAAATCTTTAACACACGTATGACGGTGCAAACCAAAATACCATGAAGTTAAAAATAATTGTAGAATTCCAACAATCTTAATTAATAAGTTAAAAATAAAAGGTACAGCATACAGATACTACAATTAGTATAAGTCTATTTATAAACCAGAAGTGAGAATATCCATACTCTACTAATTATACATCGCCATAAAATGAGTGTAATTAGTACTATATGACCGGTATAGGACTAGCTGTCACCTTGCGTATCAACTACCGGCTGATAAGCAATATTAATTATTGTAAGTGAAGTTATCAATTATGTTCTGCCGTTATTCTTCATCCAGCCGGAAGACGTCCACTGCTGGACATAAGCCTCCTCTATTCTTATAATAAGATATTCTGGGAGGTTATAATCTATTACTCTCGATTTTACTAGTTGTTTATTCAAATTCGCTATTTATGTGCTCTTGTGGGTTTTGACATGACTGCCGATCTTGAAGGTCTTTTTTTCATTTCAGGGTGGTTTAGATTCAATATCGAGTTACAATGTAGGGTTGGGTTAAAATTTTGGGGTATTCCTCGAATCGCACCAACTTTGAAACGCACCAAACGAAACGTCTATCGATATCATTTCTTACGAATCCTTCATGATCCTATGTTGTCTATTTTCGGCAATGTATGCGTGAGTGGTTATTAATTTTTAATTTTGTTGGCGAGTAATACTTTTGATGCGTTTCAAAGTTGATGCGTTTTGAGGAATACCCCAAAATTTTACATCCTAGTTTTGTGTCATTTTCAAATCACCGTGACCATTGTTTACATTTTTTGGTGTACGATATCATTTCTGCTTGTTTTAGTATATTGGCTAACATGATGATTATATGTGGTTAACATATATCATAGTTTAGTCACCTACCGTTAATGTATAAATTAATTAACAAAATTACTTTTCCACTCAACGTTACACTAAGCTATCGATACTTTAAATTAAAACGCGCTAATGAAAATACGAGCAAAGTTCAGTGGCCGGCGAGCCTAATGCGTCTTTACGACGTAGCCCAGAGGGACCTGCCAGCCAGACGGTACGAACAAAAAGCCAATTTCATAAAACTATGCACCCGACTGCGGCCCATAACAATAAATGAGCAAACCTCTAGAACCTGATACCTCGCCCGGATATACTTTTCACATGTCCTGTGTCAACGCACACGGAAAATTCATCTACCATCCCAAGAAATTCTCAAATGTTAAGTTTACAGGTGCCTACTAAAGCAGCAATGGATAAACTTTAAAGCCAACGAACGCATCGCTTCAATACAGTGGTAGAGGAATCTGCAAGTCTGCCGCACACACAAGCGTCCGTGTGGTGATGAGGAGGCTTCGACTGCACACTGCTGTAGTTTTACATCGCGCGCCAGTCTGCACCGTGCTACCGCTCGCGACGCTTGTGTCGTGAGGCGCGACGACGCCGAACCTCCGACATCGCGAAAAAAGTTTTCGCCCGATACACGAAACTTTCCTAGACTTTCCTTTCAACCCGCACATTGTTGAATTGGAACAGTCTGTTTTGAACCCGGCGAACGCGAAAAGTGACCTTCTCAAACCGGAATTCGGTATCCTCCGGAACGGGTTTAGTCTCGGACCCCGCCGTGCCAGGACTTTCGTGAAGTGCTAACTTGATTTTCATAGTGGTGTGTTCAGTGTGAGTGACTGGATTCTACGCTTAACACGGAAGGCCGGACGTTGTCCAAACATTTTAAGGTCGGCTTCCAAGTAAAAGTGCTGTTAAAATTTCAGTAAGTATTGTTTTATGTTACAGTTCAAAGACCTCGAAACTGATGACTATAAAACAAAACTCGATGCAAAACATGCGTAATGGGCAAAAAATTGCAAGTTGTAGTATAATGGAATTATAAAACAGAATTTTGTAATCGTCCTTGCCCTTGTCAAAACAAAAAGTGATCTAATAATTCCATCAGACGACTTAATTCGGCCTGTAGAGACAGCAAAAAATAAGTCGGTCAGAGAGTAAACAATAGGCTTTTATATATTTGAAGTAATCAGCGAATTCATTGATTGTCGACATAGCTTTAATCTTGGGTTAACAATGTAGGAAATTACGAAAGACGTTTAACCCATGCAAACTGCAATTAATTTGAATACTTTCCGAATTGTTAGTCGCTGCGGGTTTAATATAGCCAATATAGCATTCTGAAAAAAATAAAGATTTTAAATTATTAGTAATGGAACAGGAGAAAAACGTTTCAAGTCAGTGCACTTTTCCCGGATCTGTAATTCGTTCAATTTGTAAAGCTTTTTCTTGCATGTTTCCATATTGAGAAGACTCACTCGACCTCAGAGTGTTTTGCATCAATCGAAAGTACCATGTGTCTGTTAGTCTATTTCAGACCGAACAGATGTGCAAAAACTGAATCAAAAAACAACTATTGAGCGCTTTGTGGAGTAAAAAAAAAGCAGTGCAACGTTAACTTTATTATTTTTTACTTCGATGTCAAATTCGCTCTCAGCAGAGCGTTAGTAATGTGCTCTTATTCTATTTTTAATCTCAGTGAAATTATTTTTGACATCTACAGATGCTACAAATGTTTTGAACTTTGAAGACCTTTGACTTTTGGTAAAATGCCGTTCTAATGCAAATTTCGTTTCGTCAGATCAAGATTAGTTAAGAAATATTAATACAAATACATTTTAGCGTTTCACAAGGTTACATTTTCACAGGTCATAATGCCAAGGCCGAACCTAGCTGCGGATAACTTTAGAAATTCTGCGGCACCTATTACAGTGGCTGGCTAGTTGGTACTTGACTGTTAATTGAAATTTTGCAACGCTATCAATTACTTTTGGGTTCTTTGATTAGGAAATGGGCTATCTTTCTTATTGTTAGCTCTTAATTGTAATATGAAACCTATTATTATATTTAAATTGAATATTACTAATAGAAACTACTGCAGTACTCTCTTCTGTTTCATTTCCTATGTATTGCTGATATTTTTCTAGAGTGAATATGTATGCTGAAATATATATTTTCTCTCTTCTGTAACTCCGCTATTGAAGCCATCTTCTTCATTACTTACATGGTATTTATTTTTACTGGAGCCAAACTCGCGAATGACACCATTTCTTCAACTAACTTTGTTTTTTAGCTTAATCTAGTTCAATTCTATTAACAAACAATCAGCACATAATGTTACGTGATTTAAAGAAATAGTGACCGTAGTCCGAGTCAGTCGTGCGTTTCTTTAACTCAGGTGGTCGAATTACAGAGAATAAAAAATAAAGCCTTATTTACTTTAGCTATACGATCTTCGCTTACAATAGATACTATTTCGTGTTCTTTATCTCTATAATCTTTTTCTTTTACCTATTCTATAGAACCAATCGCTTGATGTAATAGGTGGTTATCGAACAGAATTTAAAAGTCATCGCACTTTGCGGATTTTTCTACTAACCGGAGGCTTAGTACAGCGAACTTGATAGATTTTTTACCGGCTTTTAGTTTTATTGGATTTGCGGCTAGCAATCTGTCATCTTTATGTTCCACTATTTTCATTTCATTCATGTATTCTTTATGAACATCAACGAGATTATACTTCTGGGCTGTGAATTGTGATTCATCTGAACGTATTTGTAAAATTACATTATGTTATATAAACATTTGGGGTGTAAGTCCCGAGAATTGTCCAGACACTCTCAAACACGCGTGCATCAGAAACATTGAACCCACAGCTCGTACAGCAAATATTGACATTTCGGATGAATTGTAGGCGCAAAACGAAAAAGTAAACAATCATTTCGTCTTTTTACATGATGTATTGATTGAATATTGACCTCAAATGTTTAAACTTCAATTTTAGAAACACTTTCACAGCATGTCGGTAGAGAGATCGTTTGCATAAGTTCATTGACAATGTATTCTGCGGTCTTGTCAATACAATGTAGCCACTGGATATCTTCGCTTAGTATTAGAACTGTTCCTGCAAACTTTCTATTGATAATCTTGATATGAATTGGATCAGTCTCGATTTCCGTTATGTGGGCAAAAACCGATAAAATACCACAATGGCCGTGGGCTATGAACCTATAAGTTTTGTATTTTATTCATTCATTTTGAACTCAAGTTTTTCTGAGCGTTGAAAATGGTGCCGCGGTGTAATTCGCTTGAGACGACTTTGAATATTTCTTGAGTATTATACGACATGTTCCTATTGTGATTTTTTTCTGTTGCTTATTCATTTTCAATATTCTACCAGCAGGCCGTAATTTTTAACCAAGATCTAAGATTTTGATCTTGCGTTACTGACATTATTGTGGTTAAGAGTAATAAGCAGAGATTAGGTTTATTTAAAGTCCATCAAACTGATACACTGCTACTTACCTTATGACCTTACCGCTTACCTTCAATTCTTAGATCATCACTGAATTCATCAAAAACAAGTTTGTTTGTCAATCTTTTAGCTTCCTGGTGACAAGTGTATTCGTACGGCCGCCCGGCCGTGTCGATATGTTTACATTAATATGCTTATTCATTAGTTAGTATCACTGAAGGCCATCCATATTGTCGGCTCGTTATACTAAACGATGATTGGCCTGTGTAACCAGATATTTTGTAACATTAGTCCGTTAAGTTTTTATAAAATCAGCTGTTTATTAGGAGCCAAAAAAGTGTAATTTTGAAGGAGGCTGTGTCTAACTTGAGAGATTTGAGGGTATCAAGTTTTAAGTTGATGTGTTGTCTTTCGTTAATCATGCGACCTATTCATCTAGTAATGATATTCTGGGATGTGACTGAGACTGCTGCGAGCGAGGCAAACCAATTTAAGTAACTTTGTACATAGGAATTTCAAATATTAGTTTTATGAGCTTCTGTAACATATCCATTTGACATTTTAAGCTTTCGTTATTTTGAATATAAGTGAAACAAACATTAGGTATTTAGATTTTAGGGATTTTGAACGAAGGTTATTTTACGTTAGTTCTTTTAATTTCAGATATTGCAATACGTACCCTTAACAGCATCTATTCCATTTCCCTATAATATCACTAATTATGGAACTGGTTGGACTGTTTCTAAAAAGGATTCCTTGAGCCAAAAAAACTTAAAATAATAAATCTAAAAAAAGTTATCACATATGTAGAGATCGGATATTCGGATGCATATTTATCTAAAGTGAATTTTTAGTTATGCAAGTATGGAAGCGGCATCACTGACAAAATCAAGGTAGATTAAACCAAACGGGTCGGTGAGGTGGCTATTAAGTCGGTAAAATTTTAAGATCCAAAGATACAAGCAAAACTACACACATACAAAGTTATGCCCAATCATAGCACATTAGTAGAATCAATTCCAAAGCTTTTACCACTGCCATTTTTTTTTAAAGATTTAGATCAGGGGGCCTAAAAAGCCACTTTGGCGGAATCATAAAAGGATAACGTTATGAATCAAAATATGGCAAAGACAGTCCGTGTTTTTCTTTTTTTCGCTGCACTACGTAGATATAATCAAAGAGATAGGGATTGGATTGATTAGTATTTTAGCATAGACAAAAAAAAATTACTGAAAAATCCTTCATCAATGGGATTTGATTCGATTAACTTAACAGTTAACTGTCCATTACGATTCATATTGTTATCCTTTTATGATTCTGCCAAAGTGGCCTTTTTAGGCCCCCTGGTTTGACTGGCTGTTGTACTTACTTGTGAATGGCTATCTACGGTCAATGGCCTTAATTCACAATAGCATATAATAATAATATGAAACAAAAAACCTCGGTGTATTATCATCTAAGCAATTACTGGATATAACCTGTGTTTAAGGTCTATGGTCTATGGTGTTAAAGTCACGTCATTGTAATGACATTACGGAACGTGAAAAATTATGCATAACTCAACGGTATTTTGAACCAGAGAGTTAGCGGTGACCGCCGTGTTGTTGATAGATATGGCGTGAGAAATGTACTCGCTTTTTAGAAAGACTGAAGTTAAAAAATAATTTGCCGATAGGCGTAGTGAAATCATTAAAAATATTTGAGTAAGTAAATTTGATTTGTCTTTTCATTAATCTGACAGAAGTAACCTATCTACGTCAGAGATTCAATCACTCAAATTGATAATATGTATTATAATACCTAACATGTGAAAACTTTAATACATTTTTATCCGTTACTTCACATTTTAATTAAATTATACCACTCACATTAAAATTTCGCAATTGATCACACACACGAAAGCAACTCAATTACGTATTGCACGTATAGGCAATTTTAATTAATATTTGCAAACTTCAAATACTTTCTTATTCATTTAATTCCATCAACATTTTTAAAATCACCAGTTGCTTTACATTTGAGATAACTATCATCTTGTATGTCACTCTGGCAAGATTATCTAGTGATGCAACGATAGCGTTCGAAACAGGTGTCTAGATGTATCGATAAATCCTTACTCTTGCTACTTGAACGTGAAATTTCACAGCTTGTTTTGTATATTTACAAGATGAAGTTGGATTCGATTAGCTTGAATAACACCGATGGCTTTAATGTTGTTTGAAGTACTAATGTCAGCTTGTCAGAAGTAAGAAATTGAAAAAGGTTCTTCCAGTCAAAAGAAAGGTAGAACCCAAACGAAAACTGACATAGGTATTTACATGAAACTAACCGTGGTTGGAGGTCACAACTTCATGAGTTAGCAACCTGTCGACCATTCCTATTTTAAGTCAATGCATTATCGTGACCTGTAGCAGTACCTCTCACCATATCTCACGAGTAATATCAATACCTCTCAAAATATCACGATACAATTCACGTTTCTTTTAAATTTGAACACCGTTACGTACTCGTCAATTACAGACACAAGTTACGCACAGGTCATGGACATGGGAACAACAAACAATGCTTCTGTTACCGATGCAACCATTTTCGGCATATTAGCTCTTAAATATTACAAAATCAATGTCGTAACTATACAAATCGCTTGTCTAATAAACGTTTATTAAGACGGGATCAAACAACATGCGGCCTCGAGGTTAGACGTAGACCTGGCCTATATGTTGTGAAACACGCGTTGTCAACTCTATTACAGCTTATTACTTCGTCACAGAGATCATATATCGTCAAATTGTTCATAACACCTTGACACATAGGTAACTGACAACCTTCAGAAGTAACGTATGCTTTGCCATAAATTACGAATCATTCTTTATCATTAATAACTGTCAATCGTGCTCCAGCTGATAATTCATCGAGTTCTCACAATAATTTGGTTCGTGTATAATCTCGCGTAATAACTTCATCGCATTTGATAAACATACAAAGATTGGTAATTTCGAAATTGAATGCGAGTAATAAATCATTGCCTTTATTAAAATCATGTACAGGTTTAAACGAAAACTTTTGAACGCAAGGTTCGTGTGGATTAATAGGTGTTTATATTAGGCATACATTCATTACAGAGAGTTTAGCATTAAGATTGTATTCAGCATGTGTGGCCTTCGCTGCATCGTTTGTGGTCCTATTTGAATAGCTAGTAAATATTGACCGACAGACATCTGTTTACGGACTATTGAAGTGGATTGAGTATTATTACGATTTTGAAGAATTATGTCGAGGTCTGTATTGTGTAAGGTGATCGATGATCCTGCTGGTAGCTGGGTTGTGCGTTTCTGTTATTTTCTAAGTAAGTAATCGGTGAAAGTGTTAGAGCGATTCATTTTCTATTTGTTATTTGGTAAACATTTGTGCTTGTAGACTCGATCTAAGAAACTTTTTTGAAGCCATCTGGTAGTAAAAAATAACCTGTGTATATACATCTACATGATGCCACTGATAATGATATGCATCGCAATGATTTCCTTCACTAATTACACCATTTATTGCTAATACAAAATGTCACCCTAACCTAACACTATGTTTGTATCTTCGCTTAATTAACCTGTATTCAAATGAAGTGTTGCATTAATGTCAATGGTATTAAACAATTACTTGTTGACCTATAGCCGGTTAATCGATAGAATCTCACACCTTTTCATTCAATTAAGATCACGGTAATGATAATGATTTGCAGGCCTTAATTAAAGGCCCCTGCAGCCGCTAATTGTGAATGCACTTCTGTGCCATTGTTCCAATTGTGTGGAGGTACAATTATTCAGATTTCCGTTCCTTAGCACCTCCCTGACCGAGATATGAGAAGAAGGTCGTATAAGGGCCGCCCTAATTCTAAAAGTACACATTTAGTCAAGTTTTTGTTGATTTGTACTTAAAAGGAATTCGGTATAGAAATGTTAGAATTAAATTAATATGTACACCACGCTTTTTCTCACAGGTGCAAGCCTCTGTTTGGTAGTGAATTCGAATTTTTATTGTTTCAAATATTACAATACCACCTTTGGAATATTAACGATGAAGTTCTTTCAAGACCACTTTGATGTCCCAAGATTATCTTTCAATTAGATATTTCTGATCTTACAAGTGTGAGAGTTGTGAGAAGAAAAGAAAACGATGATGTTTATGACGCGTAGGCGATTATCTATCACTAATGATACGTAATTACAAGCTTTTAATCCAACACTTCGTTTGAAAGTCGCTTGAAGCAATAAAAAGAAAACCATATTTCATTTTGGACTCACAAGTTCAAGGAAACAGAAATACATTCGCTTAAATAGTGGACGCTAATGATAGTCTTAGAGAAAATTATATTTGGACAACTGTAATTATGGTGACGACGGGTTACTAAATTCGTAAAATCTAGGCAAGTAGATCGAAAGAATTGTGTGAAACCAATTATGGAAGTTTTTATGTACTTTTAATGTTTTATACAAAAGGAGATGAGTTCTAAGAATGGAGCTTATTCGTTTTGTATTTTTACAAATATGGACTTAGGCAAAGTCATTTATGACATGGGAATATAGGTATTAACTTTGTTGGAAATGATTCAGAAAGCTGTAGCTTATGAAGGCACAGATAAAGTATATATATTGTCCATTTGAAGATAAGAGTCGAAACTGAAATAAGCACCAATCACGTGCGACCTTCAGCAATAGTACAAGGAGCGTATTTTAATTACAAATTACAATATCGTATCATTACGTAGCTTTGAAAATTGACCTAATAAGGCCTTAAGTCAATGAGCTAACAAGGTCACAAGAATGAAAGCTAGTGCATTCAGTACAATGGTTATTGTTTTCACTTGATTTGCAGGTACTTTAAACAATGCAACTCATCTAACAGATGTTGATAGGCCATCGTTGAATTAATATGATTCTGATTCATTATTCACTGTATCTTTGATCTTGGTATAGTTATTTCGTGACTTTAACTGTGACCAAGTTATGAGGCTGTATTTTGAAAGTGTCTGTGACACTTTCGATCATGAATCTGATGATAGAGATAACTTGCTCACCATTCCTTTGATTGATAAGAAACTACATATATTCAGGGGCACACAGATCACTACAGGAGTGGAGATGAAGACAAACAAAAATCTATTACTGACATTGAGGGTAAAACTGCATAGCGGAAGTGTTGAAAAAATATTCGATTACTAATCGAACATGTGGTTTATACATAGATTCAATTAGAAGTTTACTATGTTGATGTATTACCTCTACGTCTGCATCCAATCCGGTTATTTATACCACGCCACTTGGAAGAAGTTTTCTAAGCTCAATGTACACATTTGGTAGCTGCACTTACTATTTTTAGGTTACCCAAATACACTTAGTTTCAAACAAAGTTGTTTACAACTGGCACTTAAGACAGTGAACCAAAAAGTCTGTTTTAATCCGATGATTCGATTACTTTAACCGATAGTGCAACACAAAGAATTAAATCGATTAAGATATCGAAACGTAGACGCACAATTGAAACGATGCCTTTTGTTCATAATTTCATAAAATCATTAATATTATTGTTATGAGCCATCAAATTTCTTTCGTAATGTCTGATATAAAAATCTATGAAGTAGAAAATCGTTTTATTTAGACGAAAATCGATTACTTTGAAATAAAATACCACAGTCGGAATTAGATGGTATTTATTAGTTAAGTCATCAGAGACGTAACCGTTAAAAGAGAAAACAAATCTGCTTCACTTTCATTTTTGGCTTGTCGCGTTTTCAATATCAAGGTCGTTGCATGGTTAGCATCAGCTCTTGTATCAGACGCAGCGCTCGTTGCGTGAATATTGTTTGTGTTATTATTCACATCTTCATTGCCATGCTCTTGCGAATTTGCATTTCATGCTTTCAGTTCTTCGTTTCGTTTGCTTTAAGCTTGCTCACCATTAGCGGCTTTACCAAGATTACTCACATTTTTTGCTTCTGTAATGTTTACGGTGTAAGTAGGTAGTTGGCTAGTATTGTTTTCTGGTTAAAATAACTCATAAATCTCGTACGTAACTGTTCATAAAATATGAGAAGAGAAAACGTGTCATTACGTCTTATGGTTATTAATCTCATTGTTTATAAATAGGTGCACGAGAATATGGGAGTTTGTTATTTAGAAGCAATTAAATCTTTACGTGCTTTCTAGAAAAAACGAGACTGACATAACTTGACGGAAGAGATATAAAGCAAATTACTGAACTAATTAATTTCTATTGAAATTAATTGTCTATTGAGTCGTAGATATCTGATACCGATAGGCATATTTCCTAAGCGCACTACGGTAGAAACATTAAATTTTGTTCCTGCTGTCCTAAAACAATATCTCTACCATCAAGAACATATAGCTGTCTCAATAAGTTATGTTCTGATTAAATCTCTCGGAGCAATAACGACGCATTGTATCGAAATATCACTATTAGTTCCGCTCGGATTTGCTGCGGGCGACACTACCAATGCCTTTTTCCTTTCTCCGATTGTTAACACTTCTCTAATGTCCATTGCTTCTTTTACACGATCACCTGTACCTACATCTTCATCAACGTCGTAATGTACTTCAAATTATCAATCGTTTCTACTTAGACTTCCTGGTACGTCAACATGACCTGTCATTAGAGGGCACAGCAGTGTGTATTAGTAATTGAATGTTTCGGATCCATTATAGAAAAGCATGCACTTTCAATTGTCAAGTTGTACTGTTTTTGCATTAGTTCTGTTTATCTGAGAACCAGTTGTGAATGAGCATTTGTTAGTTCTATCTATTGTTACATCATGGTGTATGTGAAGGTTGTGATTTCGTATCAAGGAATCGCAGAGAAATGTTGATTGAGACATTGATAGTAGCTACTTGTGTTCCGTTCAGATTCTCGTTGGCGAATAGTGTATGTGTTCGAGAATTTATGGTTGATCTTTACGATACTAATCGTCCATAAAATGTTACTTTATCTTGCTTGACATCGAATTTTGATTAATTTTTGATGGGCATATTTTATTTATCACTAGTTTTCTCTTTTTGACCGCACCTTTAGTAATGGTAATCCATCGTAGTTGAAAATTAATCAGCCCTGAACTATGATGACATACTATTTGGCTTACATAACTAATTCATTATTAAATCCTTTGCTACCTTTGGGTTTATTATTATAAGTAACGTGTGATTTATTAATAATCACACTACCGTATGTATATCATAACAAATATCAACCTATTTGAGCAAGGTTACTGATAAGGATTACCAGACTTGCGATAAGCTATAAAATGTATATAAAACTCTTTTGGATGACACAAAAGATTTAGCAGTCCCAAAATCTACGCTCAATTTAACCAAAGCTTTTGTTCGACTAATTATTTTTCGCGTTCTTTTGTTCAAACTTTTATTTTAATTACTCTTTAGTCAAGTCTGTGAGGGTTGAAAATTCCAATTTGCATACAGAGGGTGGAAATATTAAAGTCGTTGCATATTTTATGAAAAGTTATGGGCAGGTGGATATTAGTTTTATTATGTGTTGAATGTTTATTCTATTTTATCCGTTGTTTCTCTATTGATTTGTGTAAATTGCATTAGAGGGAGCTAATGCTACTTTGCAAACAGATGCAATCGATTATTGATTTTGTCAACATAGTTCACCTTGTAGTTTAGCTATACAGTATAGCTAAAGTGGCAAAATATCATGAGGAGAGTAACCAGCCAGTGGGGAGCCACCTGGAAATACGGATATCCGTATTTCCAAGTGGCTCAAGTATTAAGGGTTAAGGACTAAGAGGTTATAGAACCATTTCTTCAATATTTTTCGTTCAAAGTATGTTTGGCATCAAAGCAGCTCACAAGCTCGCTGACCCAGAACGAACACACTTGGAAATACCCCAAATGGTGGTGACCTTTCGACTCTAGGGACCATAAAAGAACTCTTTTCCCTAATAAGGGTTGATTCAACCAAACGGTTTGGGACGGTAAGATGCTTGACATTGAATGTTTATTTCAGTCTATCCTACTTAGATTAGGTACGGCACTGAAACGAAGTTGGCTTTGGGTTATTTAGGGAGGAGCTACGTGCCACAAGACGCTTTGTAACTTAACTTGCTTGGTTAATCTTTAAAAACTTATCAACTTTCTAACAATTACAAAAGGCAATTACATACATAAACTCACCCCTTCTTCCCATGGGGATAGGCAGAAACTACAGGACGTACTCTACTCCTTAGGTCCTAAGGATTCTTACAAAAGGCAGATGTCAAAATAATTTTAATATTTCATAGCTATTGAAATTGGCCCGTTGCTAATTATTTGTTTTGCTAATTAATTGTGGTTGGGTGACCATCTTTACATACCGAGACCCCTCCGTGCCTCGGAAAGCACGTAAAGCCGTTGGTCCTGGCTGTCATTCGTGGATCTTTGACAGTCGTTACGGATAGTCAGAAGCATGACAAAGTCTGACAACCAGTCTTACCAATGGGTATCGTATTAACCCAGTAACTGGGTTGTGGAGGTCAGCTAGGCAGTCGCTCCATGTAATATACCTACTTGTATTCAGCTGCATCCGGTTAGACTGCAATCCGACCCCAACATAGTTGGGAAAAGGCTAGGGAGATGATGAGATGACTTCATAGCATTGTATGAACTTTACAGTTGCAATTCATCCATTTCTTATTAAGAGCTCACGGTTATTTTCTCTCGTTATTTTCACTCCATTAGGTCTGGTCGCATTGGTCTCGTGGAATTTCCAGTTCCCAACCCACATTACTGAAAAACCTCACACCTGACACCTCATCTCAAGCAACACTTCACCACCGCTCAGCTCATTGAAATAAAATGAAAGTGTTCTCGGCATAAAATGGCGGACCCATTCGTCTTGCTGTGTGTCGGAAATTAAACTATTGACGGACAGTTCTCGACTGAACACTCTAATTGGTTTATCTGACGCTTTTTTGGCTGCTGTTCAAGTAAGGAGAATCGGAAGAAAGTCGTGTTTGGATTGGTGTAATGTTGATTATTTATTTTTTGGCTTGTGGTAATTGAAAAATAGGTACACAGTACAGTATGTTTTACTACTAAGTAGTCGTAAGGTGTTGTGCACATCGAATTCTGTCAGCCTATAGACGTCGTCTGACTAAGCAGTGAATCCATGAATGATATTGTCATTCCCATTACGCTGGACACCTGGCTACTTGTGATCGTCAGTTGTTTTTAGCAGTCAGGATAATGTTGCCGACATAAAAGTTTCACTTCAAAGTCATAATTATTGCTTAATTTTTATGGTATACCACAGGCAAGCAACTTGCACCATGTAAATCAGCTTTACTTTGTCTATTTCGATAAGTACCCTATAGATAGTGTAGGTACTAGCTAGACAGCGGTAGATTAAAGATATTGATAATAAAATCTATAGGTATGTCCATTGTTGGTTTTTGGTTTTACCCAAATACAGGGTCAGTGATAAAATTGTCGATGATTTGATAAATGTTGAAGAGCTCATCAAGGTGGATGTTGTCACCTTATGTAAATAGTCACGGAATTGGCTTACGAGGTACTTATCAGATAACTACTTATACATAGGTAACTGCGCAATTTGTATAGGCTATTAAAGAAAGTGAGTAATAGTTATTTACCTCGAATTGCTATAAATAAGCCTGTTTACATTAGTTATCGTAGGTCAGTTCTTAACATCTGAGTAGGTTTGGTGAACGTTAAGCCTCTCCTAAAATGGTTCATCGCACCTTGTTCAACCAGATTACCTTGTTACGGTCGCTGGTTAAGACATACTTATACATAGATATTTTAACACCAGTGCCCTCTACAAGTTAGTTAATATTTTTCCTCTTTAACTGTGATGCATATATTACGCCATAATATCAAAAACGCAAAAAATAAGAAAAAGATACGATTTATCGATAATCCTACTGTTGACGTTATTTCACTACCGAAATTATAATAATAAACAAAACAGATTAAGTCCAATCAGATATAGAAATAGCACAGTCGGTCAAGACTACCTACCAAGTACTAAGCTGACACATATAAATACTAGATAGATAGTGTATCGACACTTTCTTAGTACAGCTCTAGATAAGGAGTTATCAGGAACTTGTTACAAGACCTAAATAATAACGGTTACAGTTGCATTTATAGCGTTACTTGATACGTTGTTGTTGATGAGGAATTTTGTCGCCAGTGTTGTCTGGTAAAGGCGCAACGCCATGGCGACAAGAGATATATTATTATGTTGCTGTGTTGCTTTAATATTGTTAGTCGATTGCACATATCGTCGCCTTAGAGTGAAAACCTCGGGAATGCAATTCCTCGTAAGTAGCATTTTAGGCATTTCGGAAAATCTTATAGTATCGAACAGTTCTGGATAAAAAAGCGGGTTGCATGTATTATGCATGTATTATGAATAGGAATTCATAATACATGCATGGTGTATTGTATATAAATGGTTTGCTTGCGGGGTGATTGCGTAATACACCTCCATTAGCAATTTTGACAGTTCGACAGCATTCATTGCGTTATTTACGTTCTTGAGCAGTAATTTTTATTGAACATAAGAAGCAATGGATTAACAATATCTTTCAAAATTATTCAGATTGAGATTGATAGTGCAATTAGGAAGCTGGTGTTTGTATTTTTTACTCGGTATAATTTATGCAATTTATGTAGGTATTTATTTATGCAAACAAAATAAATTAAATTAATAAATAACTGATATAAGCAAGATCCTCTACCTGGTGCTGATTACTATCGAAAAATTTCGTAAGTTGCATGTGTAGGACGCTACAAACAGCTTTGCTAATTCACTTGCACAATAAGTAACACATCATGGAGCATCTTTGTGATATTTTGGCTAACTAGCCAAGAAGCCTACAGCTATTAACTAATTAAACGATTAGGCTCATTGTGAAAATTTTTACTGACCGGCTGATTGCTTTTAGATGGGTACAAAACGAAGGCAGAGAAGGCAGTCGGTATCCCAAACAATATAATAGTCTCAACAGTTCCCTAAGGACATCATCAACAAGATTCGATACAGGCGGAGTCACGGTCCAAGCCAGTCATCTATAACCGCTAAACATTGTAGAGGTAGCCAGCGCGGGCGCCAGCTTTCGCTCCTTGTACGCTCTTATCCGTCTGTAAGAGCGATTTGTTTCCCGATTGCTGCGCAGATTAGTATCTAATTGAAGAGTTATATTACTTAACTGGCTATGCCCCATGGCCTGTAATGTTTACCTTTTAATACTACCTGTAATAAGCTATTGATCTGTCAAACTACATCCAAATTGTTAGTTTATAAAATCGTACTAAAGACGTTGAGAGGTTCATTTTCTAGTTTAATTTTGAAGGATTTATAAAACATACGTTCGTAGACGTATTTAGGTACTTTGGTAGCACGTGTAGAGGCAATACCGGAATGAAAAGTGCTCTATGAAAGCCGGGGCTAAATGTACGTAATTGTATTCAAGGGGCACTGCGAAAAAAATGTTAAATAACACAGTAATTTTACGGCGAGGCACGGAGGGGTCACAGTATGTAAAGATGGTCACCCATCCACAGACCAACCGCGGCAAGCGTAGCTTAACCTGATCGATCGACCTGTGCGGTTGTTATTATTTAGCCACGGGCCCCTCGAAGTCACTGACTCATTAACACATAAAAGTGTCTGTAAATGATTTATTTGAAATAAATGCTTTGTGTTTAAGTTTGAATAGGTATTTACATCTATTGTATTATGTTATCGGAAAACAAGATCAATGCACGTACCACAGTGCTCTACACAGCTTTAAATACACTAACAACAACATTAAAAACAACTGCACATCAACAAACAAAAAAAACACACTAGAATTCTAACCTCCACTTCAAATCAAGTTTTATTAACATTCGACACCTCTCAACAATTCAACGAGCCGTCACCGAAGTGACATTATTAGGCAAGCTTGCCCGGTCTTGCCTCTTGCGAACCGATATTGCCCAATGCCCGTAAAATTACACATTGCCAACGTAATTTCTTAGTACCTAGTGCCTACCTAAGTGGATAAGTGTCAACTTGAAGTGTCTCTGTGCAAATATTAAAACAAAATATACAAAGGCTTCTTGTAATTGCAAGGTTTGTCTTACAAATAATATGTTTACACATGATGGTATAATAGTTTTGCAATACGAATATCAGCTGTTATTCTAGTAAACAATGGTTGACAATGAAAAACAGCTGTGAAAAATAATGCTTGTTTTGAAACGTAGATTTACAAAGGTTTAAAATATATAGGATTTATTTATACATATAATCAGCTTATAATGTTTCGACTGCTGCGACACAAGCCTCCCCTCTGTGAGAGGGAGTGTGCCGTGGGTTCACACGAGCCCAGTGCGGGTTGGTAGATGTCACATGTCTTAGAATTTTTATCTCTAGGACATGCCGGTTTCCTCACGATGTTTTTCTTTACCGTTTTGAGAGCAATGGTGTTGAAATGCCTTACGCAAAGTACGTAACGCGCCTGTCTGGATTCGAACCTCCGACCTACAACTTGTTAGTCGCGGCCGTTACCACTGAGCCACCACTACTCCTTGGATCATTAGGATTTATATTATTTAAAGAAAATTATTTTGGCATTTACTGAAAACTAGGGATGCCGCGATACGCCTTTTTGCCGATACGATACGGATACCGATACTCTTATAAAAATATCGGCGATACCGATACCGATACGCTTACTGAATTCAAAAAGGAAGGTAGATTAAATAAAACACAATTAATCAATAGTTTTAGTAATCAAAATTAACATTTATAAGATTTTTATGGAATTATCAATTGTCGAAATTTCAAAGTGATTCCATATATGTACCTAGCACTTTTGTGTTTTGAGGTTGATATGACTACTATTTATTTTATTTGACTCAAACAACTAGTTATAAATGACATACAATACACAAACAATTACGATATGTAATTCTTAATCTTATTTGCTTGGAAAAATACTACGCGCAACAACATTCAACCTAACGAAATGGGATAGATGTGCGAGTGCGAGGCCAAAGCGGGCGGGCGAAACAAAACACTGAATAAAGCGCGGGGTTTCCCCGAGCAAACTTAGTTCGTGCCTCGCTTGCAACGAAATAGACGGGACAACACGCGCGTTTACATTACATTTTTAAAGCGCGAAATTTGAAAAGTCTCGTTGAATCGGCCATAAAAATATCGCCGATACCGATATATCGGCAAACCTGAAGTATCGCCGATATGTCGGTATCGGTATCGGTATCGGATGCATCCCTACTGAAAACTATAAAAAATTACTTAAAATGAGATCTTCACTGAAATAACATTGAAATTATCGAAATAACCACAATGACAGGCACTGAAATAGATAATTTGCTTATCTTATATAAATAAAAATGAAATGTTGTTCATTGGTTAGCGCATCACTTGAGAATGGCTTGTCCGAATTGGCAATTTTGTTTAGAAATGTTCGTAATAGTTCGACTTCGGTTAAAAAGAAAAGGGAAATGTTTCCCGAGAATTTACAAATTCGGCAACAGATAAACGTACTTTTCTATGGAATTATTGTATTTGACAGAACGACGTCTGTCCTGTCAGCTAGTAATAAATACATTTTCTTCGTCCGTAAATTTTTATATGTAGGTACCTACCTCTTAAAGATACAGTCATTTGATTTTAGTAATACTGCAGATAAACAATAAGCTCTGCAACACACTCTTCTAATTTAGCCAATCACCCTTCTACGCCCAATTAAGACCATTATTACCATCCATTGTCCAAATATTCCCAACCACCATACAAAACGTATTCAATCTCTTTGCATACCAGTTCTCACGCGACCACGTTAATAACTACTGTAGTCGATAGTGAAAAACGAAGGCTGTTTACGAATTCCAGTCACATACACAATATCTTAACTGGAATGGGCCTCTTGGCTTTCCTCTGGCGCGCAGTTTTGCTAGGGAAACGATGCTTTTAATGCTACGGCATAAGTCATAGGCGATCATTTGCATGATAATTATCTCCTGTATGGTCGCGAGGGGTATTGAAAAATGTCGTGAGGAAAGTCAGTATGAATGTTTATAGGTAAGAGAGAGAGAGGAAAAAAAGGCATGTTGCGCCGACTCCGAATCAATTGAAGGCAGGAGAATGATGATGAATGGAGAGGGAGAGGAAGACCAAAGAAAATATGGATGGATTGTGTGAGGGATGATATCAAAGAAAAACGATTGAATGATAGAGTTACGGCTGACACGGGAGAATGGAAGAAAAATACGTGTTGCACTGACCCCAAGTAACATAGGACAAGAGCAGGCAGAGAATGATCGCGTGGGGTGCGAAAGAATTTGGTTTTCTTTTCGGTGTAGAAAAGTCATTTGCAGCGTTAAAGTCAAAGTCACACAGCTGGATGCTTCGTTTAGTGCTTAGTTGCTCTGCGTGTGAGGTGACATGCTTCTAGCAAACCAACACATTATTTACTGTTGCCATGGTAACACGTAACACACGCACGACACGCGTCGATAATATAGGCAACTGCATCCGCCGACACGCGTCGACGGGTGCAGTTGCATCTGTCGTCGACGCGTGTTGCTCGTGTGTATGCACACTAAGTGGCCCGCGGCATGACTAATATGTCACTTGTTGGAGCTACCGCTGCTCACCAAGCGAAACCCAAACAAAGCTCCTATGATACAACTAAACGTACCCCATTTCGATGTTTTTAAGATCATTGAGCTTAAGTTCCTAATTGAAATGAGCAATACCTACGCTTTGCCCTTGTAACATAAATGTGTGATGAGCACAATAGTACGTCGCGTCACAAATAATTAAATCTTTAGTCATTGGGTTCCCAATTAATAATGCATTGAAATGATTAGTATTATATTACGTAGTACACTTATTAAATAATTTTTATGATACATTGCTTGTAAATAAACCATTATCAATACAATATCTTATCCACACAAGTGGTATCTATTAAAACAAGTGCAAATAAAATGTTATGCAAAAAAACAAGCAAAAAAAAAAGTTAAAATGTTATGTTTGAATGAGATACATTTTTAATTTATGTAATCTAATATTACACTTACAACTGCAGTGAATGAAATAATTTATTACGTAATTAAGTATCTGATGTAAATGTGTTCTCAAGATTCAATCAAAACAGAAGGTTATTACATTACCGTAAGTGGTATGTACTAAAGTGTGACAGTTATAATAATTGTTTGTGACAGACGCAGAAAGTAAGTGCCAATCCACTTACAAACTTATAAACATTGATTAAATTATTAACCTAGTTATTTAACCTTTCATATCAAACGTGGATCCACATGAGACACAATGGCTTTTTAATTGTTTCTGTAATTACGGCATTCAACCGGTTAATATTTTGGTGAAATTCAATTATTTATTTAATTATTTAATCTTTTCGCACACAAAAAGGTACAAAGGCGGACTTAATGCCTTAGGCATTCTCTACCAGCCAATCAAGGTCAATTACATGTTTTACATATGTTTTAATCATTAGCACTTTAAAGAAACTTAAACCTAACTTAAAGTTTACATTTACGTAGCATTCCTCTGTCAAGTTTTTCTTCCTACGAAAATCTCTCCCATTTTTAACTTGGACCATGCCCTAAGCCCTAGGCTCAGTTGAAGTCAGTTGATGTGGTGTCCTCTCACTTTCACCACTTGCTCGGTATCACTCAAATCTGCCATCTCATTAGAATAACCCTTGGAGGGACAGCAACATGGTGTTTTAATCTGTTCCGATACTATCCAATGGTTTATGGAACAAATATTAGCTTTTAATAGGGAAACCAATATACCGGATACTTCAGCGACTAACTTTCTCAGGTTTAACGATAATGGGGTATTCTAGAATATTCTATGGAAGACTTTTCATTAGTTGCTAATGTGCTTAGGCATAATTTGTGGTTCGAACAAAAAACAAAAGAGGTTAGGTTTCTTAGACCGTCGTGTTTTGTTTTAGTGACGTCTATTTTTGGCCAGTTCTTTTTTGGGTTCTAAAACCAAAATTAAACTGTTGTGACTTTCGCGAAATTCGATTTCTATCTGCCTAAATGGCACGGTCCTTTTTCCAGTGAATGTACAAGGGTCTTTGAACGTGGTGCCGAAATTGAAACTAACGCCGCCATTTTTTTTTCAATCACTTTCCCAAAACGTGCCAAAAGATCCTTGTTGTAGTGACTATAACTATTTTTACATTTGCTATAAAAATGGGCAAAGTTTTAAATGTAAAATATATATTAAGTTAGTTTTCATACCATTTGCTACCTGTACCCCCCCTATCGTAAGGGCGTGACCAGATCAACCGCAATGTCAGTCCCTGATGACTTGATGACAGTGAGTGGAACTTGTATTCCTGTATCGCTTTCCATACATTACAGTAATGGGATATCGTCGGTCCATTGTCAACGTAGGGTCTAAAATGTATGGAAAACGCTCTCTCTAGTGTAACCTAAAGACTAGAAGATCTGTGGTATGACATTAGAGTAGGTTCTGAGTCACGCTTTTTGACGCAAAAAGGTGATGATTGTCGGTGATGTAATGGTTCAGTAACATCTTTGAACGTAGACATCTTTCTAATAATCAGCGTTCGTTGTAGTTGCGTGACTTATTTGTCGTAGGTCGTGGGTTTGAACCCAGGCAGGCACTTTACACTACCCGGCGATAAATATTGCACATCGACCTTTGGAAAGAGACAATCGGCTAATTTCGGCTTCGTAGAGCGTTATCTCTGTCGCACGAAATACAAACAGTCCAGTATCTATTAGGAGCTGTTAAAACAATTATGATTTGCTTGTTTTGATAATTATTTTTATTCTTTGTATAAAATACAAAAAAAGGTAAAGGTCGATGTGCAATATTTATCGCCGGGTACTGTACTTTGTATAACTAATTTCATTTCCATTGCTCTAAAAACGGCGAGGAGTAACATCGTGAAGAAAATGGCATGTCTTAGAGCCAAAAAAATCGAAGACTTTTGACATCTGCCACACCCGCACTGGGCGTGGTGGAGAATAATCCGGTCCCTCTCACAGAGAGGAGGCATCTGTCTGAGCAGTGTAAACGTCCTATGCTTTTAGTAATGCTGGTACCATCATCAAGCTACTTACCGCTTCACCTGTTTAAGGCTCCTACAAACAGGCGCGACGCGCGCCGCGGATCGCGCGCGACACAAAGGCACCGCTCGTTGCGCGACTTACGGTGCCTTTGTGTCGCGCGCGATTTATTACGTGTCGCGCCTGTTTGAAGGAGCCTTTATTAAATAAAAATTTAAACCTACCAAACTTCTTAAAACCTTGACAAAACCAATTAGCAATGTCAACCTTCTAATCTGTCTATGACAAGCCGCTGACGGCCGAAAAAAATATGTCTTATGTCGACATCGTTTACATGAATATGTCGTTATGGACGTTCAGAGGCGTCATACGGTGGAACAAGGGCAATCACGTCTTTGAGGGAACTGTCACGATTTGACGGGGCCTTTATTAAGGTTTTTGACAAAAATATTATGCAAAATTAGTTCCATTGGAAACTTGCGGATAGAGCACAGTCTACTGTAAGCGCCACGCGTACTTACACAACCGGAATCATCAATGATAGGCGTATTTTATATTAATCTCATTATCTTAAAAAATCTCTTTATACATACCAACAACAGGCAACTTATAAAATACTCGTGGACGTTGCATGGAAAAGCCATGCAGGCTTAAACATCTACAATACCTAATACTGAAAATTTAAATATGGAAGAAGAGAGTTGTTTTAAGGTCGTGGATGTGAAGAAAAAAGAAAAAATCTCGATGGAAGATTGGATTTGTCTGCGAGCAAAGGCTGCAGCTTGTGGAGTGAAACATGTCTAGTTTTGTGCAAAAGATTTGGCTATTTAGGTTTCTTTTAAATTAAGTTGAATACAAATGTTTATCGTTGATTGGCGGTTTTTTATTGATTACTGCTTTGTGCAATAATAATATTATGCAAATCTAAAAATATTACATACATAAGTACTGGGAAAACAGTTTGAAAATGATTTATCCTTAACGCTTAGCTATTTTTATTTAAATGACCTGAATTATCATAATAATAGAATTAGGTATTTGATAAAACGAATTTTTTATCGTATATACTCGTAACAAGGAAAATCGATAAACAATCGATAATCGATAAACAATCGATAATCAATTAATCAATCGATAAACGATATACCTACTTAATCTATGTTTTACGAGATGATATTTTTAGGTGCCTACAGTTATACTCGATTATTGCTGGATATTATACTTTGTTTTGAAGATATGGTTTCCCAGCTTCTTACATATTTGATTAGAAATCAAGCGTCTGATGCCTACGGATTTTCCCGAGTTTGTTTTATTACCTACACGAGTCGATCGTTAAGAATCGAGCAAATCTGTAAGTCACCTTTAAGGAAATACATAGGTATTTCCTTAAAGGTGACTTACAGATTTGTTGGAGATGCAGAATTGCAACAAAATTATCTTCATAAATAGTTATGAAGATAATTTTATTGCAATTCTGCATCTCCGTCATTATGCCTAATTACTATTTTATCATGTCATTCATTATGGTTTTTACACCATGATGAACAGTTCTAGGAGTATCGTCATTATAAAGGTCACCTCAGCTATTTGCTGAAATAGGCGTGAGTAAGTGAATCAGGATGTATTGTCTAAAATGTCTACCATTAGAATGCGGAAATTGTCAAAAACCACCAAATACTTATTTATTTTTTGTGTGAAAATTGAGATTATTAACGTAGTTGTTGTACCTTACTTAAAGTTATATTAAAAAAACGTAAACGAAACGTACTTACATAATAATATCCATTATTTCTGGAAATTGAGTAGGTACACACGCCAGCACATCAAGCTATACGAAACTGTCAAATTGTCCCAATCAACTTTGAACCTTTTACTTTAGCGATAAAGTTGAAAATCTAGTAAATAAATTTGACAGATTGTAGTAGCTTGATATGCTAGCGTCTGTACATACCACGAAAGACAAAAGCTGTAAATTCGAAAAAGTGTTTCGTTTAAAAATCTTCATCTATTCAATGCCTATTTGTTAAATGTTAGTCAAATCAACTGTAGATACTTAAACTTGACATTTCCATAATTTAATTACTACGTGCAAACAAATATGTCCACCTAATTAGCACCTTTCAACAAGTTAACAAGCTAAAACAATTACAGAACCAATCAACAAATAACTAAGCCATATTCTTAAGATTAAGTATAAATAAATAATTGCCTCGCAATCTGACCTTAAACCTAGATAATTGACACCAAGGGTTTGACAGGACCTTGTCAGTGACGTCACGCGTCATGACAATGTCACTTCACGCATGTCAGTCAGTGTTTTTGTCATTCTCATTTCAACCTTGGTGGGATAAAATATTAATTTATTGACGTTTTCGTTCGAAGATGAATGACAAATTGATTGGTTATGCAGTACTTGTTATATTAAGTATATACTCGTATGTACTTAAGTATTTAGTTTTTATATAAGGTCATGTTTTCTTTTATATGTTTGTTGATTTAATTCGTTTTGAAGGAGGTGCTTTGTAAAACTTACGTCAGTTTTAAAGTTCGTGTTTGCAGTTTGCACAAATATCTTAAGGATATAATCTTAGGCTGACATCAATAGAAGGCCGTGGTGTTCTTTGACGTTGGAAAACGATGAACTTTTAACATAAAAGTACCCGCAGACAGGCACGATGTGACGGTGCGACGCGATTTTGGTAGAACAGTTTCCATAGCAATTTTTATACTAGAGTCACTTCGCACCTGTCTTCGGGAACCTTTAGGGGGGCACAAGTCACAAGCAACTATGATAAGCAAAAATACAATAAAACAATATAGCTGAAGGAGTCATGTTCGTCTAATAATTACGGAATCATAAATGCATACTGTATCTATCTACGAGTATGTACAGACGCCAGCACATCAAACTACTACTTTTTTAAAATAGGTTTTCAACTTTATTGTTAAAGCATAAGGTTCAAAGTTGATTGGGAAAATTTTACAGTTTCGGGTAGCTTGATGTGTTGGCGTCTGTACCAATAAAACTTTTAATAACTCACTTATCTAAAAATAACTTTAACAACGTTCAAGAATAAACGACTATTTTACAAACACGTAGTTAATTATCTAGCATACCTTAGCAATATTATTGTAGTTAATCTAAAATCTCGGAACACCCAAGTCTATAACACGCACTGGGAATAAATTACTCTCCCATAGTGGGCACCGAACATCTTATTACAGCCATAGGCAGTTCTATAAAAGGGTATTTTACTACGAGAGCGGTAGTACGCCGACCTTGAAAGCAGACTCCCTTGGCGTGTCGACAACCCCATAGTACGCGCCGCCGTGGGATTACTGCACCATGTCCTTTAGAGCGTGCGATTTTGAAACGATTCGATTGCGATGCGATTTTGTTTTTTACGGAAGATAAATGATTAGGCGTTAGGTTATAAATTAAAGGGCGAATTTCAACAATGAAATTGAACGAGATTAGCACATCAAATCGCATTCAAGAGCTGTCGGTGTCAATATAGTTACAGACGCCAGCACATCAAGCTACTACAATCTGTCAAATGTCTTTAATAGATTTTCAACTTTATTGATAAAGCATAAGGTTCAATGTTGATTGGGAAAATTTGACAGTTTTGGGTAGCTTGATGTGCTGGCGTCTGTACCACTACACTGATGGCACTGAGCTTCAGAACGCGGTTTAGATATGTTGATCGCGTTCAGTTTTATTGTTGAAATTTTCCCTTGGAAGTATAGTGTTGTTACGTATATAGAAGTTTAATTTGTCTCTAGTTAATGAATGAATGTGGACTGTTTAAATATTGTCATTTTCCTCTCCATAAGTCACACGAAAAGCTATATTCCCTGTTTGTAAGAATATTTTAGAAATAAAACTTAATTTTATAAATATAACAGGAATCGACTGTTACTAAGTGTGAATGTTTTTACGATACCTAACTAAATAATAAAAAATATACACAGTTACTTACTGTATTTATCATGTAATATCGTATGACTCAGAAATCGGTCTCATGAATATTATTGACAATGACAACAAAAAATATAGTACATAGATACATATACCTTTGCAGGAATATAACGTGACATTGACATTTAGTTTACAAAATGGTTTCTGAATGAGGTAATAAACAGACTTGCATCACGTCACGTGCAACCGTGCGTGACTTAGAAACACTCTTTTAACATTTACAGACAATACATGTCTCTTTAGACAGTCTACACTTAATTGTGCCTATAAATAAAACCTATTATTTTTATTAAAACATCCATTCATATTCGTTCAGTAGTTTCTGCTTAACTCCATGGGTATAAGGCGTAAGTTTATGTATAGCATCCATTGACTGTTTAAAGGGACTATAGGACCTAAACGCAAAAAAACGCAAGTTTTATGATGCCTAACAGTATATGATCGAATACAGTAAACAAAATCAGAAAAATACATATATGATATTCTTCAGGATATATGCTGGTTAGATAATGTGTTGAGAAAATAATACAAATAATTTGATATGATAGAAAAAAAAATATGAATATACCTCTAAAAGCTTTCTTTTCAGAATAAAACCATACTAATATACATACAATCGTTCTGAATTTTTGTCAGATTATTCTACAAGCAACATACTAAAGCACTAGCGTTTTAATTTTTTTGTCCAAAGAATACATTTTTTGTAAATAGATAATTGCTTCATATTTTGCAATAAATTACCAGCATTGTGTCATCGCGCTTCTCTTTCTTTTCTATGCAGTCCGATAGTGACCGCGCTTCAGGTCATTCATTTGGTGGAGTTCTTTTAAAAATATCATCTTCGTTACAAAGGCGAACGGCGGGCGAAACGATGGCCCGATTTTCAGAACCATTTTTTCCCCTTGAGCAATTGAGCCGATGTCGGCTATTCTGCCAGCGTCAGCGCCAGGCGGGCCGTCGACTTTACACACTATGCGGCAGTTTTACAGATGTTAGACGCTCCAGAATCATGCAAAAGGCTGAATGTCGGTTCGTAATTGACAGATTTCACTATATATGTAATCTCTTCTCAAATCTACTTTTTCATCCATATGTATGTTTGAGCAAATGACCATCGTTTTCAAATACGATCTTAAAAAATAGGTAAATAAGTTAAGCAAAATTCAAAACGTTCGATTAGTATTGGACAACCCGACTTTTTTGCGTTTCTAATCAAGTAAAGCGTTCTACGTTGAAATTCTATAAATATACTGAAATAGCCGATTGATTGACAGGTGTTTTGAGGTAAAAAACTAAATTGGGCGACAAAACTGGTTATTTTAGTTTCAAGATTAGGATAGTTGAAAGAGTTTGTGAGTATGTGGTCGATGTATTTGCGCAATATTCTCTAAATTAAATCCTTGTTTTGAGTGAGGGCTTTATTAACGAAAAAGTAATCTATAACATAAAGGGAGCCTTTATGTTATAGATTACTTTGTAAGTGAAAGTATGTGAAGTTAAGGCTCCTACAAACAGGCGCGACACGCGATTTTATCGCGTGTCGTGCCTGTTCGAAGGAGCCTTAACTTGACATAACGTAATATCACGCCTGTATTTACCGAAGGGTTAGGCAGCAGTGTACCTACCTACAGTAGGTACCTACAACTACTAACAGTACACCTACATTTCGTCAGTTCTGTTTAGGTACCATTTAATAGGGGTGAGAAAGTAATTTTAGGATGCATGAAGAAGCCTCCTCGTGTGGCGCATTTTATTCCACCAGTTACTTAACTGAACCAAGCGCTCGACGTTTCCTGAACAGTCACACCCAACACCTTATTTGACTGGCGAATTCTTCCCTTGCGGTGGTAGGGCTAACGCCCGCCTAGTTTGCGACCTCCCTCCCACCGGAGTCCGGCGTCAAGCAGCCTGCTGTGTTTCGGCGATGCGCCGGAGTTCCAGTGCCTTAGGCATCTTCTGGGCACGCTCGTTCCATCACAGACGTCGGTTTCCATACGGCATGATCGATGTCAAGAGCGGGCCCATTCAACAATAAAAAAAAAAATATGTTCTTAATTATTTTCTAGACAACCTATCGAATATGAGAGCACTGATGAGTGAGACCAATGGTGGCCCAGTGGTAACGGCCCCGACTTACGAAGTGCAGGTTCATGGGTTTGAACCCAGACGGGTGCTTTATTATTTCTTCACCACTGCTCTCAAAACGGTGAAGGAAAATATCGTGAGGAAACCCGAAAAATTCGAAAATTCGAAGACATTTGACATCTACCAACCCGCACTGGGCACATGTGGTAGATTATAGCCCACTTCCACTCGAAGTGAGGAGTCCTGTGTCATACATATTTTCGAAACCACTCATAGATATTTTCTTTTAAAATCGCACACTATAACACAGCCCATATATCTTTCAGCTTCAATTAAACCAACACTACGCTCTCCATAATCGTATAATCGCACAATATAAAGCGCGCCACAGACGGGAGGCGTTCAGACGCTCGGGATGCGATCGATACGCCCGTCTGCAACCCCCGCATTGCGGCCTGACCTTGCACCCGGCTTACTATCGCAGGTTTGCGTAAACTGCAGTTGCCGGACGTCTGAGTTTGGTTAGACGGAAGTAAAAGTAGATGGTATTTGACAAAATATAAGTGTAGGTACTTTCGTGGTTTTCAGAATTGTTGACGATGTTTTTGAAGAGAACCTTTTGCGTTAGTTGGTCAGTAAAGTCCAGGAATTAGTGGCGTAAACACTGATAGGGTAGAGTAGGATAGAATACCCTTACCAGCTGCTGTTTTTGTTTAAAAATGAAATGAAATAAGAATGTACAGTTGTACTCTGCCACCAGTCAGTTTGTTTGTTTGTTTGTCAGTTTTGGCATAAACATGGTGTATTTGCGACAAAGGACACCACACAACGCAGCGTGAAACCGCATTTGGCACAAACACTAGGCAAGATAAATGCTGATTAAGTGTCTCTTTGTGGTCTGCTGCCTATATCCATGGGACGGTTTTTAGGACTATTAAACTATAAATAAGTATTACCAACTTATCTATCTATACCAAAAATAAAGCTGAAGAGATTTTTTTGTTTGACAAGAACACACACGATCTCTGAAAATACTGGTCGTATTTGAAAAAATCTTTTTGAATTTGCTAGTCTATTCTCGAGGAGCTCTTAGATGCCCAGAAAAAAAAAGTCTGAAAGAACGCTAAGCGAAAAAACGAAGTAATAGCGCGGGCAGGCGATGCGATGCAACGGGGTGGGCGGCGTAACAAGAAATTTCACGCGGGCGAAACAAGTTTATTAGAAAAGTTTTTGTTGTACATAGTTTGGTTTTCTGTTTATTCTATCCATGTTAGAATATTCATTTTTTTGTACTCCCTAGAGAGTATTTTAAAGGGCTTTTTTGTATGTTTGTCCATATACTTTTTCTATTCTATTTTATAGTATTTTAAATATGAGCATCTGTTCAAGATTACGCGACCACACACAATTTATGACGAGACGTTGCCTATCTATTGTTGCCTATCTATCCTAACAGCTCATATTGGTCAAGGGCCCATAATCTTTCCAGTATAAGAAAAACAAACTAACTCCAAAAGAAAATACAAGAGATCGTTAAAAGGCGTATCTCCTAAAACCAGCTTCGGTTATTTACCGCGAACTTTCGAGCTCGACACACTTAGTATGCCATCTCTGTGCCATCGCGGACACCGTAAAACTAATTACCATGGGAAATTTCACAAATTATACACCACTGCCATTTGCAAGCAAAAAATAGGTTAAGATATCTCTTTTTGTTAATGCCGTAGAGATGGCGAAATGATTGTAAGTGCAGATAAGTGGGAAAATTTGAGGGTAAAGTTAACTAATATTCACCTGAATGAACATGGTTCTGATTCTGCCAGACCAATCTGCAAAATCTCACTTTTGAACTCACTTAGGGTAATTATATGTTGAAGACGCACATGCCAGGCATCGAGGTAAAGCCCCAAGCAGCCCGCGATGTTTTGCAACGAGGTATCCTCCGGCATGTGCGTGCGTGTCTAGTAGCATGCATTTATTTTACATGGAGGTGACATCGAGGTACCGGTCTAAACCGCGACTGCCAGTTATCACAGTGAGGCTGCTTCGGCATGTAATTACCCTTTCTACGTGCCATTGGAATGCTATTTTCATGGTGAAAAAGCTCTTGTGAATTAACACAAAATAAACAATTGACTGTCAAAACATTGTTTTCACTGTGAATAGATGTGTCCATAGCATAAACAAATTCAGCCTATAATGTTTCCCACTGCTGGGACACAGGCTTCCTCTGGGGTGTCAGGAGTGGGCTGTATTCCACCATGCGGGCCCAGTACAGGTTGGTAGATGTCACATGCCGTATTGGTTCTAAGACTTACCGGTTTCCTCACGATGTTTTCCTTCACAGTTTTGAGAGCAATGGTGATGAAATAATTTACACAAACTAAAGCGCCGGTCTGAGTTCGAATTTACAACTCTTAGGTCACGGTCGTTCTCAGTGGGCCACCGCTTCTCCTGGTCCTGATGTGTCCATAATTAAACTAACTGAATATTCTACTTAATGGTTTCTTGTATCTTTTATGTCAATTAACTCCAAAACGGCCGTATCTCCTCTCATTATAGCGCGGTTTCGCAAGCTCCAACATTAAGCATTCTGAGGTATTAAGAGAATAGAAAAATGGAGTAAAAAACTGCGATTGTCCTGTTAAAACAATGGCTGGTCGCGCGTCGGTGGATGCGATTATGCGACCTTGGCAATCGACGTTTCCGTAGAATGAGTCATGTCGCCGTGTCGCGCGACTTTTTTGTCGTGAAATTGACGCTGGTGTTGATTTACTCGAAAAGTAGTTTTTTGCTTGGTCGTACTCGTATTTCCTTTCTTATTTGTGAACTCATAAAAAAAATACGTTCTTGCGCAATCGATTGTGTTTGCAGTGTCAGAAACAAAAACGATGCAGTTTCATGAGTGAAAAATTAATGAAATCCTGGATTTTTTTTCAAACAAATCATGATAGAGTAGCATAGTATTATGAATTTGTAACCATGACAGTTCTGTAATTAAGGATTTCGGTTATAAATGCTGAATTTGCTGACGTTACGACTAATGGAAGCACGAACAGTTTTAAGTGAAGCGTACCTTAACTTGGCACAGAGCCGGGGAAACGTCAAGATGAAAAGCGAGTATTTTGTACTAGCTTCTGCCCGCGACTTCGTCCGCGTGAAATTTCTTGTTACTCCGACCCACCCCGTAGCATAGCATCGCCTGCCCGCGCTATTACTTCGTTTTTGCTTGGCGTTCTTTCTGACTTTCTTTCCTTTTGCTCGGTTCCTTAAGGTCATAGCGTGATGTTATATAGCCTATAGCCTTCCTCAAGAATTGGGCTATCAAATGCAAAAAGATTTTTTCAAATCCGACTGGTAGTTCCAAAGATTAGCGCGTTCAACCAAACAAACAAACAAACAAACTCTTCAGCTTTATAATATTAGTATAGATTGTAAGTAAGGTATACAGACCTGACAGGATGGCTGGTAGCAGCTAGATGAGAGTTGCCGAAAATCGAGATGAATGACGTGCTATAGGAGATGCCTATGTCCAGCAGTGGACTGCTGTAGCCTGATGATGATGATTATACAGACCATTACAGTACCCGGCGATAAATATTGCACATCGACCTTTGGAAAGAGACAATCGGCTAATTTCGGCTTCTCTCTGTCGCACGAAATACAAACAGTCCGGTATCTATTAGGAGCTGTTAAAACAATTATGATTTGCTTCTTTTGATAATAATTTTTATTCTTTGTATAAAATACAAAAAAAGGTAAAGGTCGATGTGCAATATTTATCGCCGGGTACTGTACAAACATTATTTTGTGATAGGCAAAGTTTGATTTTTTTAAATACTAGTTTCTGCCCGCGACTTTGTCCTCGTGAAATTTCTTGTTCTAACATAAAATATATTTATTTATTTAATACTTCAAGCATATAAATGTAGGCTCAGAGGCGGACTTAATGCCAAAAAAAAAACAGTGGCACTCCGGTAGTGCCGACAGAAGTGAAAACTTGAACAATTACGTGTGTATTTTTTAATCGATTTATGAACAAAACACGCGCGGTGTCGGTAACGGTAACAGTGTCGGGAGTTCAATGGTTTTTCCCATCTCAAAAAATGCCCAAGCGCCTTTTTTTAATAGACAATGGCTAATGTTCATAGCGACATCAATTACCTATGCTCAATAAAGCTTATATTTCTAAAGAGCTTTGTTTCGCAACGATTTATTTGATCCTCTTTTCCAGACAGTGTGCGACTTTTAATCGAATTTACATTCATTGATTCAAATAGTTAATGAGTCTGGAAGCATTTTAATTACCCTCCTATTCTTATTTATGTAGCTATCTTTGCTACTGAAACAGAAAAGCTTCTTTTTCATTTGCAACACCATTTCATTGTCAAGTATTAGTCTTTGGCATCTTTTTAACGAGTTTAGAAAATAATTATTAAATTTTTAAATTAAATTATAAATACATTATTTATATAATTTAATTATTTATATTATTGAAAGCACTAACCTGAAAGAATTGACTGTTAGATAAAGGTTGACAAGTTTTGACCTAACTACAGCAGGGTCGGATTGTCCGAAAGGGTTACCGCTGGCCCGGAACAAAAAGGGCGAAGGAAGGAACACGGGTGGGTTTTAGTCAGTAAGAGTCTGACACTCCCTTCCGCTCCACCCAGAGCAGGAGGAGTCATTTGATGATTTCCCATCCTGAAAGAAAAAAAAAGAAAGGGTAATTCTCGTAATTTTAAGAATGTTCACAGTCTGCAGGCTTAAAAAGGCCACTGTGGCAGGATCATAAAAGGATAACATTATGAATCATAATGGACAGTTTAACTGTTTAGTTAATCGTATCGAATCCCATTGGTGATGGACTTTTCAGTTATTTTTTTGTCTGTGCTAAAATACCAATCAATCCAATCCAAATCCAATCCTAATATCTTCGATTATACCTACGTAGTGCAGCGAAAAAAAGAAAAACACGGACTGTCTTCGCCATATTATGATGCATACCTAATGTTATCCTTTTATGATTCTGCTAAAGTGGCCTTTTTAGGCCCCCTGATCTCAGTCTCAATCTGTCAAAAATACCTCTAATTTCCTTACTTTTTTGACATTGATTGTCGCTGAGATAAGATTTTGAATAGATATTGAAGGTTTTTAATTATGGGAATTGGCCTTCTGATTAAAAAGCCTATTATAAAAAAAATAGTTATTTTTCATAGGTGCGTTCTAATGTAGCAAGACATTCAAACACAACTGTTTAAAACTAACTGCTTATTACTTGTTTAAGGCTCCTACAAACAGGCGCGACTCGCGAAATACTCGTAATTGCGCGCGACACAAAGGCACCGCTCGTTGCGCGAGTTGCGATGCCTTTGTGTCGCGCGCGATTTAATCGCGTGTCGCGCCTGTTTGAAGGAGCCTTTAGAAATAAGTTGAAGATGTCCTTTCACCATTTTAGTTATAACTACATAAAGCCCCATTGCTTATGTTAACATTGCTTAACAAAATTCTATAGTCGGTTAATATTTTATTGCCGCTTCGTCAATCAGCTTGTGCAAATCCAAATAAAAATAAATATCACTATGTGTTAACAAATGTTTAAATGTTAAACTGCAGTTTGCTTGACGGTAATTATCCTTTTCAATGCGTGACCTATCCTAGATATTAGATTAGTTATTAACGCAAAGTATACTTGTAATTGTCGTGAATCAATAAATAACTAACATGACATGATGACGTGTTTGATCGACGCAATTTCTGAGTAATAATATTAATGTATAAAAAATAAATCGATTGAGTCCTAAAAAAAACAATGTAAAAGCTACAACTTTACGTTTGTTTCAATAGAGGATATAACTGCATGCTTGCAAATATCCTGTGTCTGTTTATAAATATTATGGATTCGCAATACTTTTACAATAATTCCTAATACTCTTTTACAATCTCGCAAACACAGTTAACCACTACTGACAATGTCAGAGCTTAATTTATCATCCTTTTTGCAGATAAAAAACAAAATAATGTTCGCTAAGTATCTGCAAGATTAACACTACAAATAAAATATGTTTTTACTTACTCCTGACAGAGAGATAAGACGTCTTGCATTCAACTTTGAAGAATATCAGCCGTTATAATCTGCAGCACACACAATAATCGTTTTAATGCCAGTTACTGTCATACAATCAACTTTTAATTCCTTCAATTTATTGTCTTCTACGAGGCAATAAAAACACGCATTTGTGGTACAAGAAAAATCGTAAAAACTCAATCCTTGCCAAGACTAAACTAGTCTATTTCATCCGTCAGGTTACATGCCAAGTCTAGATGTATATCGGCTATAAACTTGGTCCTTTTATTAAGTTACTATGGCATGAAATGTCCTCTGCTGCCAAGTTAAATTGCTGCCATGTCAGTTTGAAACTTTATTACAGTTTTTTTATTTTTTAGCTGTGTGTTAGACGGTAGCGTTGTCTGAACGAGACAGAATGATGGATATCGACGGGACATTCTAGATAGCGACCATTAGTTGCAAGTGCATTTAAACTTAATGTTCCTTTTTGTTAATTGGATGCGATTTGATGTTCTAGTTTGTCGGGAGATGTATTGGGGGCATATTTTTCTGTAACAATGCGATCTAAGTGTAAAATGATGATTACATTTTTGATAGAGCTTTTTGATTCAATGTTGTTCCCAAAACAGGCGTGTTGATAGTATGTTGCCAGGAAGGGAAGAAAATAGAAACGATTTTATATGTAAACAAGGAAAAACACAACAGCCGGTCGATTCTGTAAAAATCTCACCGTGAAAACTAAGGTGAAATGAGTTTGTTTTTGCTAGGAATTGACACTATTGACAGCTCATTCCACGCTCACTTCACCTAAGTTTTCACGGTGAGATTTTTACAGAATAGCACCCTTTATCTATTTTTTTTTGTCCAAAATAATTCAATAAAAAACTTTATCTCTCTCACATCAAAATTCGCCCTCAAAATGATCCACAATATCTAAACTCAACGTACAGTTAACCCATCAGGCAAGTCAACGAACTTCAGAAAATTTCGACCATAAAAATCTGAGTGGAAGTAAATACTTCCGTGGTAGGGTGTACGTCGATTATTAAATTCCTGACTGTCCTATGCAAGGGGAAGCTTCGACTGAATAGTTTGCATACGCAAACTACTGTTTCTATAATATTAAGTTTTGTTATTTGACTGTAGGTAGGAAAGTTCAGGAAAGGAAAGGATTTTGTTTTGAAGTTTTAAGTTCCTACTGAGTAGGTATTTTAAGAAAGTTTTATTCTAAGGGACTTGCTCATTGTTTAGACTTTTGAGTAAGTTTTTATGTTTAAATAAGGGTTGGCATACCCAATGATATCCAAATAATAATTTTTTATTCTGATTTTAATTTTTTTTCAACAAATACTTATTTGAAAGGCATTAATTGAATTTTGGTACTATTATAGCATGCAAACTTCGGGTTACATTTTGAGTTTGCAAGTGCACGTCGCACAAACAAGTGCATTGATCATCTCCTTTCTTCGTAAAATCTTGGCGTCCGTAAGCGTTCAATAAATCTTGCAATAAAATGAGATGAGAGTTACGTAGCGTTATGAAACTTTTATGATTAAAGTTACGGGAAAACAAAATCTACAACCGACTAGTTGTTAAGTAAGTTATAGAGTTAGTGAAAATCTTGCTTCATGAGATTTCCAAACACTGTAACATAAGGTATGTTGGGTTAGTTCGGCGCGGGGCCATGCTGCTTTGACGGTTGGGACAGAATAAAATGGCGCAGAACATAATTAGGTCAATTTAAAAAAGAATTGTATTTCCATATTAACCGGAACTTTGATTCCTACGGTCGTATCCCAGCGCGAATCATATACATATTCATCAACATACAACCTGATACTGATCTGCATATTGCAAAAAAAACTACGTAAACTTGAAAGTTGCTGGCTACCTTAGCGCACTCCCCTTAAAGAAGTAAAAGTAGGCGATAATAATCTCAACAGCACATCTTCACTTATTGCAAAACAATAATGCCATTCACTTCATAACATTAATAAGATGGTAATACTAATATTATGAATGCGAATGATGTGTTAGAAGAAATTATTAATCCTAATCGTGAGACTCATCTCGCGATTTAAGCTCATTAAGATAAAATTAATTTGCTTTTAAATGAAAAATCGATGGTTATCTTTGATTTGTACAAGTTAATCAGCATCTAGAACGTATTATAAGCAGAATCAGCCAAAATATTCCCACTACTGGGACACAAGCCTCCTCTTTGTGATAGCAAGGCGGCCATAATCCTTCACGCAGGTCCAGTGGGTTGGTGGACGTTACATATTTTCGAATTTTGGTTTCTAGAACATGTTGGTTTCCTCACGCTGTTTTCCTTCACCGCTCTGCGTGCTTACTCTTCAATTTAATTCCGATAGACCGACATTGGAATTGTGACGTTTCGTACCCTTGAGTTCGATGCTAGCGCCAAATGATATTTAGATTGGGTGTCCATTTTGGAGAATTAAGTGGAATTGGGTTCGGGCTTGGCGTGGGGTAATTGTTGACAATATTGTTTTCAAGAGTACCTACCAAATCACGTGACTGTAAAATTAACATTGGAATCATATTGGCATCTCATTGGAATTAAAATTAGTTTGGAGAGTATGCCCCCTGAGAGCAGTGGTGATGAAATTAAATACACAAAGTAATGCGTCTGCCTGGGTTCGAGTCCACGACCTCGACCCGTAAGTTGGGGCCGATTCCACTATTACGCGTTAGACTAGGTACGGACGCCAGCACATCAACCTACCACAATCTGTCAGATTTCTTCAATAGATTTTCAACTTTATCGCTAAAGCAAAAGGTTCAAAGTTGATTGGGAAAATCTGACAGATTGTGGTAGGTTGATGTGCGTCTGTACATAATTAATCGATTAACTGAAACACCGGTTGGTTACCAAGAAATCCACTGCAAGATTTTTTAGTATCCATTTTGAGCTTCGTAAAAATTAAAATAAATTCGCTTTTCGTGTCTGACTGCGTTGTTCCTCTAAACATGCAACGGATTTTTATTCGGTTTTCACCATTATTTAGTCAAAGTCGAAGCATTTATTTCAAATAGGCACATAAAAGGCACTTTTGACCGTCAGAAATTACAACAAATAGAATTGATTCTAGTCGCCCATTCAAAAGGTAGTTTTCGCATGGAGAAGAATGGGCAAGAAACTCCACCGTTACTCTTTTAAAATGTTTTACAATATTTTGCATACATTAATTATATAATAATAATATGTGAAGACGATGCACCTAAAATAAAATAATTAATTCGATAATTTATTTCGGAAGGTTTATGTGTATCTTACATGTAGAAGTCTCGATGTTTCTTCAGGTTCTTAAAACTTGCGAAGCAGGAGCGGGTGGGTCGCTAGTGGTAAGTGGTACCTATATGAATATGAATAACACTAGAAACTTCGCTTGTACGAATTAGCGCCTGCACAATATACCATAACTAATGCAACAGGACCGAATTTATTTTGAATGCTTAAACATCTCATTACCTATAGAGGAAAGATGATTTCCATTCATTTCTATATCTATAATAAGAACCCTCTTTTTTGAAGTTGGTTAAAATGGAACGACATATTTCAAAATGATGCCAATGTCAGTGTTTATCAAAAGAGATCGCATGCGCTTGTTTTTGTCAAATTCATTACTTATCGATATCGTATATTTTTTTCTACTTTCACTGTCGTATTAGGTGATATGATAATATTGATAATGTCAGATACTCGTTATGATAAAATGATTATTTAACTAAGTCTCTACTTTCCTTACACAGTTGTTTGACAAGAAGTCTATTAAAAAATAAAAATATTTATGGTTTCTGCTTATGAACGTGATCTGTGAAGTACCTAAGTCAATTTGTGGAAAAAACTAGGTTTCGTGAAATACATATAGTGGTGTCGGTTTGTGAATAGCATGCAAGGCACGCGTGCGTTATGAAGTAAGTAATAAGCATTTCTGTACTTATTATTTTTTCAATATTGGGTTGGTGCACGCAAGGGTACTGTATATTCTGTTTGATTGACATATCTAATCAATATCTATCTTATATATAACTATAATTACTATAAAAAAGCTGAAGAGTTTGTTTGAACGCGTTAATCTCTGGAACTACCAGTCGGATTTGAGAAAATATGTTTGCATTTGATAGCCCAATTCTTGAGGAAGGCTATAGGCTATTTAATATCACGCTAGGACCTTTAGGAGCCGAGCAAAAGAAAAAAGTCAGAATGAACGCTAAGTGAAAACGAAGTAATAGTGCGGGCGGGCGATTGAACGCGACGCGGTGGGTTTGGGCCCGAAATTTCACGTGGACGAAGTCGCGGGCATAAGCTAGTTATACAAATAATTGAAAAATGCTTATAGACAATCTTCAGGTTCATTCATACTCGTCCAAACTTAGACCAAACTTTATCGAAACTTATAATCCGAACCAAAGATTGCTGACCATGGAAAGAAATCACACTGTTTACACAACCTCACTTTAATACCACTCCACTTTCAACTATCGACACAAACTCGTCTACGAAACCTGTATTACATGCAAACTTTTTCTAATAATTAATTAAAACATTCACGCTAGTGGCAACAAGTGTGGCGCAGTAGATCAAGTCCTTGCGTTTGGCATTGACATTCAGAGCGCCGCCGCGGTCGGATGTATAGCGGTGGTGTGTCCGGTTGCGCAGACGACAAACACACACACACCACACCCCACAATGTCACTACCAATAGCACACACACACATGCAGGTGTGAATTTAATGTATTTTTGCCTTCTTTGGGTCGTGTTGTGTGAGGAAAGCAGAGAAGCAGGTAATGAGGCAGGAAGAGGTCTACGGCCTTTGATTGGCTGAGCTTATTTATTGGTGGAATATGATATTACAGTCGTTGTGTATATAGATGTTGGCATTTGAATTGGATGATTTTGGCGAATTCCAATGCGGTAACAAGAGGCTTTGATAGGAAGAAGACTATTGTTTAGCATTGTTTGTCTATGAATAGCAAAATGAAAATCTCAGGAGGTATTTACCTTAAATCATTGGGATGACATTGTAGATCTGGAAATCTTATCTAAGACGAGAAAATCTCATAGTTTATGATTTCATGATGTATCAATTCGCCGTTTCAGTGAGTACGATCTTACAAGCTAAGTAACAAGAGTAAATTAAGCCCAATATTTTAGATCCACCTTAGGGTGGTTTTTCTAAGATGGATAAACGTATTAACCCGACGGAAAAGTTTATTTTGTAATTAGTACCTACCTAATGATAATTTTCGCACACACACTCACTCACACAGACACACACAATATATTTTATTACGTTAGGATATATTATGATAATTGCCTAACGGTATATTCAACTTATATTAAGTACAGGTTAGTATTCTAGACTTAGTTTAAGGCTCGCTTAGTATCCGTTTATTAGATACTCAGGTGAATACGTAAGGTTGGGTTATAAACTTAATAATATGGGTGTTTATATTATTGAGTCGTGATGTGAATGGTTAATTATGAAAATGTATGAATTTGTTATTTGGTTGGGAGTAAAAACAATGTTATAAATTTCGGTTTAAGGTGAATGCGCCGTGGTAGACTACGAAATTCAAATTTTCTTACGTTTTTTGCAATTTGTAGGCCAGAGTCAGGTTGTATCTTGATAAAAATATGATTCGCGACTATAATAGATATGTATTTACAGAAATATAGTAATTAAAATGATTAAAATATCTCTTTAAGTTAGATTTGTACCATAAGCACTTTTCCATAAGAGATTTGTTCTTGGTACAAATCTAACTTAGAAAGATTTATTACTGATTCGAATTATTATAATTATGTAAATATGTACCTGTTATAGTCGCGAATCATATTTTGATCAAGATACAACCTGACACTGACCTGCAAATTGCAAAAAAACGTATGAAAATTTGGATTTCGCGGAAAAGAGTTCACTTATATATGAGAAACTTAACAAAATATCTTAAGTAATACATAATTGTCGTTAGATATATCGAGTACCTAAATACAGTGAGTAATGACTTATTATTGTTTAGCCAAATACAACTTTATCTATTTTTGAGAATGTTCACTGATAAAAAATCTCTTATTTCTTTCGGTAACTTATTGTACAACTGCGAGTTAAGGCCAAAGAAATCAGATTAATTTCTATAAATTATTTCATAACCGCTGCTCTCAAAATGGTAAAGGAAAACATTGTAGGTAAGGGAGACCAGTATGAGCTAGAACTAAAAATTCGAAGACATGTGACATCCATCAACCCGTACTGGACCCGCGGGGTGGATTGCAGCCAGCCCACTTCCTCTCACAAAGAGGAGGCCTATGTACCAGCACATTATAGTCTGATTATGCTTACGCTTTAGAGGTTTTAGTGTACAGACGCCAGCACATCAACCTACCCGAAACTGTCAAATTTTCCCAATCAACTTTGAACCTTATGCTTAAACGATAAAGTTGAAAATCTATTAAAAAAAATTGACAGATTGTAGTAGCTTGATGTGTTGGCGTCTGTACCTACGATTTAAGGCTCCTACAAACAGGCGCGACGCGGGACGCGAATCGCGCGCGACACAAAGGCACCGCTCGTTGCGCAACTTGCGGTGCCTTTGTGTCGCGCGTGATTTTATCGCATGTCGCGTCTGTTTGGAGGAGCCTTTATTGTAATTGTTTATGCTGGTTTTTTTTTTTTACTTTTTTGGTTTTTAAGAAGAAAGTTTTAGAACGTTTAAAAATATCCTTGACGTTTGGTTCAATTGGGCTTCTTTTACCCTATTCTCTGGCCCGTAATTTCACTGACTCATGCCTGCCTGCGTTACCTCTTACAATCAATGGAATTATTATCAAGAATATGACCTAGTATCAAATGAAGTATAACAACCGTTATTTTCACACAAAACATGAACATCTTTACATCAATATTCAATAAACGATGACTTTCATGTTACAATGTAATATTTTCACAATATACTTACCCAAAATTATGCTCACACCCACTATAACTATGACCCTCTTTTACATACAAGTTAAACCTTTAACAGAGGTCGATGTAAAATGGTTGATTTTTTTAATGCAAGGTGTGCAAAAGAAAAAGCTCGGTAGACAAATAACTGATTGCGAATACAGTAAATTGACACGATTATATTCATTATTTATGAATGAATGAATGAATGAGTACACCCACAAGGTTCATTCACATAGTGTGATGGACTTGTGGGCTATTAAGGCGTGTGCACATGGTTGCGTACGATACGGTTTTTTCCTTTCACTTTAATATCGGATCAGCTGTTTATTTTTAATGAAGAGATGAATGATGCTGTACTAGAATTTGATGCTGCTTCTGTTGAAATATTAAAAATCTATGAAAGCGCAATCCCTTATAAGACCATGTATATAGGTATTGTTTCAGAAAACATAAACCTTTGTCTGAATCTGAGAAGCTTTTAACCTTCAATATCCATTTTTTTAATGTGAAAAGCTCTTATTAGGTAACTAGGTTCTGGAATTTATAGGGCAAGTTAGAGAGAATGACGTAAATAAATAAAAAAAAAGATAATAAAATGATAAAAAGATAAAAAAGGTAAAAGGTAATAAAAAGATTTCCCGGCCTTAGAAAATTAAATGACTTCTTATTCAGAATGAGTGAGTGTTCTTCGGTGAGTATGCCTAAGAACTCCACGATCTCATTCCACCGGCTTCCTTCTACCTTCGGACGTCCAGACGCACTGCAAGTTACGCCCTGCCTAGTTGCTATTCCAATTCGCACTAAGCGTTTTCAAATGTCCTTTATAATGCGCACAGCTAAAGAGTGGAACTTTCTACCTGCATCTGTGTTTCCGAGCGCATACAACCCGAATCTCTTCAAAGTAAGAGTGAACAGGCTTCTTCTGGGTAAGCTCACTCCATCGTCGATTTTGTCTCTGTCACCTCTGACCTAGACTAGAGTCAAGACCAAACCCGTCTATATACTAATATTATAAATTCGAAAGTAACTCTGTCTGTCTGTCTGTATGTTGCCTTTTCATGCCTAAAGCACTGAACTGGTTTCGATAAAATTTGACAGAGAGATAGATTGCATCCCGGGGAAGGACATAGGATACTTTTCATTCCGATATTTCCACGGAATCGACACTTATGCGGGTGAAGCCGCAGGCACAGCTACAGTAATACAGTAATCTATATACTTAAATAAAAAAAAGTAGCTAGGTGATCTCATTAAGTCATTCGCATGCATCCTAATTTCAAGCTTCCCTTAAACAGGCAATGTTTTATGAGGCGTATTTTTCCTTGTCTACGTTCTAGCACCTATAAAAACACGACGCCGACGTTTCGTGTATACCTAGTCATATTAATTTGTTGTTCGTTTTTAGTGTAATTTTTAATGTTGTATGTATTTATAGTATTTTTAAGTTATATTAATATTGTATTATATGTGTTTTATATGGGCCTTGACGCCTGAAATAAACGGATAAATAAAAAAATATAATGGATACCCACAATGGCTGGTACTTAATAAACGAAACGATATCTGTCGCCCACGGTACCTCTGATTTACCGCTGACTCTGATCTAGTTGAAAACGATTCTACTATACCGGTCACCCGAGCGGTATCTACTATGTTTATAATTAATGCGTTTGTAGCTATCACTTTGTGGAATACTTTAATTAAAAAAGTTGTTTTGAACTCGTACTTTGTTTTTTCTTCTTCTGTAATTTGATCAACCTTACTAAGAAATAAATCACCAATCGTCTATTAATACATGTATACGATTTACCAGTTCTCTGTTTTTATCACTGAATTAGATCTAATGAGCTCATTCATGTACAGTTTCTATATTTATGTCTGTAATTTATATGGTGCACATCATAAAAAGTATTCTATTCTATTCATGAAAATATCTATGAAAATTATTTGCGATTTTCCTTTCACTCCTCAAAACTTCTAGGCGATGATTTCTATATTAAAGACTGATTGTAACTGGACTGCTGGCCTGGAAATGGTAAAACAAGACACTTTAAAATTAATCTTTTTGTAAGTCTGATAAACATAATACACCAACCTTTTTCAGTTTTATAAATAGTTACCAACATATCTTTGAGAATAATGCTTATGATAAACATACTGACACCGTGATCTAGTTATGAATGAATTGTAACCAGCCACACAAGTACCTATGTTTATAGTACACGTCTTCGCAGAATCCTAGCGAGTATCATTTACATCTCGCAACTTGAGATTTTGTACCACTTTCAAGTAAAGGTCAAAGTATTTCGGTGGGAAAATGTTGTTTGGTCAACGACATCTATGTGTTAAGATGTAGATGGTAGACAAACGTTTTGATAAGACTGCCATTTGACAGTAAACAAAGTTAGTTTATAACGGTACTAATATTTTTAGTTGGCATTGTTTTGGTTCAAACCAGGCGCATGCGCGTGAAACATGAATTATGGTGTTAGAAGAGTATTTTGATAGCTCTTGAACTATTAAGGTACTATTTGGAACCGAGCTGCCAACTACAACTGCCGACAGCACGTGCAGCGGCTGTCGATACTTGCGCGTCGACTATAGTCTACTATAGTCGACGCAAGTCGATTGCATGCAGTCGCTGCACGTGCTGTCGGCAGTTGATACTTGCGCGTCGACTATAGTCGACGCAAGCCGATTGCATGCAGTCGCTGCACGTGCTGTCGGCAGTTGATACTTGCGCGTCGACTATAGCCGTCGTAAGCCGATTGCATGCAGTCGCTGCACGTGCTGTCGGCAGGTGCAGCTGGCATTTCAGTTCCAAATAGTACCTTTAGTTACTGTTGGCAATTTACATTTCAGTTGTAAATTCGTTCTCTATTCGACACGTTATTAGAGATCATAAAGGTTTTGCGTTTTTACATTATTCAAAATTTGATGATTTCTAAACCTAAGATGCATTGGGGTGTCACACCCCACGCGACCAATGAAGGGTTAAGAATTTAGGTATAGGGTAAAAGTAGTCTTGGTAAATGCCAGTTTGATGTTGTTCCACATTAGAGCATAGATTCTCCTCTTGAGGAGAGAGCATTGATCATTATGTTTGGTTTCGCCGTGGGCTGGACCCGCGGGTCCAGAAGCGTTTCCGCACTATGTTTTCCTTCACCGTTTTTGAGAGCAGTGGTGATGAAATAATTTACACAAAGTAAAACGCCTGTCGGGGTTCGAATCTACGACCTTCAACTTGTATGTCGCGGCCGTTACCACTGGGCCACCACTGCTACTCATACCTACATGTGACATTAGAATATGTTAGGTTTTAAACCCGCATCTTGCCACCACAACAGTTTTTTGAATACCATTTGTATGTCAGCAACATTTGTTTGCACACGTAGTAGCAATTCGCTGGCGCCTACGATGGCTATCAAGTAACCTGATTCCATCATTTGACACCAGCAACCCGTGTGGGTTGATAACCAGCTGACAACAACATTCTAATTCTATTCCCACGTACATAAGAAATAAAACAACACCGTTATTTGCGAATCGGTTATACAAACCGAATAATTTCCATAAAGAATGTGGCGATGTAGGTAAACACTTTAATACTATGTTTTTTAAAACATAGTTGATTTGAAAATACGGGTAGGTCAGCGACTTTGCTACCCGTAGGCACTTACTTCTGTATGACCGATCCTAAATAAACAGTCACTCAATTATTCTGGATTGCTTGATTAATTTCGGGTACAATGTCACTTTTTCAATTCATACATATGTACTATCTAAGCTTACCTTAATCATTGACAGCGGTTAAGGAAAACATCGTGAGGAAACCTGGCCTTATAGTTAATATTAATCTGAAATCATCTGAAATCGCCAACACGTCTTGCGCAAGCATGATTAATATTCATGCCAATGCAATAATAGGCTGGAATTTGATTGATTTAGTGAAGAACAGTGAATGGAATTGTTCATATTGTTCTAGTTATAATTATTGATGGTATTGGTTATTATACTACAGAATATATTACAGTTTCATGATTGATTGGCTGATTGACACACCACCCACAACTAAAGACAGAGAATCATGCAGTTTGGAAGATATTTTTCTTAAAGGGAAAAGGACTTTTCTAATGTCTATGTACTCCTCGAGTCTAAAGGGGGTTCGAAGTTAACGATCGTAGTCACAAACAAAAACATAAAGGCACTTATGCTTTACGGCAGAAGTGAACACAAAATCAAATACATTTCGGCTCATATGGAGACGAAAGTGCATAGAGCTTTGTAGTTTATGGTGTAAGAGTTATAACATCGAACATACTCATGGTGAAAGTTATCTGAACGAAAGCAGATTTATGAGTTGATGGCTATGTTTGATGGCGGATAGAACTGAAGTGACGTATTGGAATCGTGTGGGACATGGGTAGATGTGTTGCGTCGGAAGTAAGTCAAAAGAAGTTATGGTGACTTTTGGTTGAAGTTTATTCATTTGCAAATGCTTTTTATAAGGTTTATGCTCTTCTGATGTGCTTCTCATGAGGTCATCATTGTAAAGACGCCAGCACATTAAGCTACCCGAAACTGTCAAATTTTCTCAATCAACTTTGAACCTTATGCTTTAGCGATAAAGTTGAAAATCTATTAAAGAAATTTGACAGATTGTAGTAACTTGATGTGCTGGCGTCTGTACTTACGAGTATCTAGGTACAAATAACTTAAAAAAAATGGTTTCAGCATCGATTTTTCACAGCAGATAGTAGAAACAAAGTATTCTCTACATTTTTCAGTTCCCAAATAATCATCTGAAACCGTAAAACTAAACGTTGCTCAAAAGTAATTTCTGCATTTTATCTGCTAAAAAAATATAATTTATCATCTCTGAGTATTATTAATTTTATTGTCCGGTATAATTTATGGAATAAATAATAATTATTAATTCTAATCTCATAAGAAACAAACTCCACCTCAACATAACACAGCAAATACAAATACAGGCTATAAAAAGATCCATAATTTGCGCTACTAACATACTACGGTCATTTAAATCAAGTTGTATTTGAGAGTGTCATCATGTCAAGTATAAAAAAAAAACTTCACATAAATTATAAATCACGACGTCAATATTCAACATGTCAAACATACTGACATTAAGACACTTATTAGATTCAAAGAAATTACATTCTATTTCTGATCTCGGAAGCTTAACTTTGATGTGCCAACAAAATTTTTGTAGTGCGTCACGTATAAAATCAATATATTTTATTTCACATAAACCAACATGGACGCTTATGAAACGTCAGAAGCTAGGTTTACGGTTCCAATTGGTAACGACCAATTGGAACCGTAAACCTAGCTTCTGAAAAGCAAATATTTTTTAAAAGAGTAACCGTGTAGTTTCTTGCTGGCTCTTCTCCATAGGACGTTTCCTATGGAGAAGAGCCAGCAAGAAACTACACGGTTACTCTTTTAAAAAATATTTGCTTTTACTGTTTTCAAATTACAGTGTTAACTAGCTTTTGCCCGTGGCTTCGCCTGCGTGGAGGTCGGAAATTATTCACAGAAAATTAAACCCCCTAAAAACCCTTTCTTAGTGGATACCTACTCTTCACAAAAAACACACTCTCCAAATTTCATGTCTCTAGGACCAGCGGTTTAGGCTGTGCGTTGATATGTCAGTCAGCCAGGACTTTGAATTTTATACAGGGATATTGGTAAAACATTAGCAATCTCTTAAGAGGTCATTGTACTCATCATTATGAACAATTTTTACTATAGGACTAAACCTAAAATCGCGAAACATAAAAATCAGCTGTTCGTACCTATATTTCGTCAAAATGTAGGGAACAACTGATTTTTTTCGCGATTTCAGGTTCCCATAGTTAAAGTTGTTCATAGTGATGAGTACAATGACCTCTTAAGAGGTTTTTAATGTTTTACCAATAACCTTGTATATAGGTATAGGATAGTTTATGAGGTACATTAAAAGTGTACCAAAGTAGTGTATTGCATAAAAGTGTAACTAACAATGAATGTTAACAGCCGACAAGCTCATAGGACAAAAACCGATCCATAAAAAAAAAAAATTGGTACCAAATTTTACCCATTGAAGATTGAAGAAAAATCATTTCCTATTTAAAGCACTCGAAAAAAAGTTTCTAAGCTTAGGTACAATTCCGGTAGTTCTCTTTTTTATAATATTATTGATCGACCGATTCAATGCAGGAAAACTAAATGCAGTGGGTCGTAATACCGCGTTACCTTTTATAGATAAGAGTAATTTAACTACAAGCTGTGAGGAAAATCGTGCAATTTTTCATAGTCCTCTCATTTCTTCTATATTTCCTGTATTTGGTGTTGCAACACAAACGGCTGGTTCGTTAACGGCAAGCGCTGTTATAGTTACAATATAAGTCAAATATTTTCTGGTTTTCTTATTATTCGTGTGTGTGCAAAAGTTCATTACGAAACATAATGTGATTTTACTACGTAACAAATTTTAACAACAAACTTCAAGCCATCAAGCACATTCGATAATAACTAATCAGGTACGAGCCGGTATATCCTGCAAAAATCGCACCGTGATAACTTAGATGAAGTGAGCTTGAAATGAGCATTCATTTCACCGGTGTTGACACTATTGACAGTTCACTTTAAAATCACCTAAGTTTTCACGGTGAGAATATTACAGAATGGACATGCTGTAAGGTGGGTGTGTCAAAAGTGAAAATAATAACCACAATCCAAAAATAAATTACAAAAAAACTGTGAACATAAATCGTGTTAACATTATTATCTAATCCAACTATAACATAGCTCGAAACGCCAATCGAAACAGTGCCAGCCTACCAGACAAAAAATAATCAAAAAATTCCCTCAACACAAACTACTTCTTTTACTAAACACTCCACAAAACAATACGAAGACGATCTAACTGGTGACGTAAAATTACATTCGTAACAAAAGTGAGTTACACAACGCCGAAATTGGCGCTGATGCCGTTATAATGGCGCCAATGGACAGTGTGGCACGGCCTTAATACCTATTCAAAATGGAGTGAGTGCGATTCGTTTGGTGCGATGCCGACACGCGATCTTTTGAAGGAAATGGATATTTTGTGTTGAATGTATTTGAGAGTGGTGAGCACACTGTGTGGGATTTAAGCTAGAAACACATACAGTGAGAAAGATTGATCGTTTTTCTACCACGTGAAATTAGATATAGAAAGATAGGTAGTTAGACAGAATGATTATCATATCTACACTATGGAGTTTCTAGCTCATTATTTTCCACATGAAACTACCTTTTGGAAGGAGCATGTAGAATCGATTCTATTTTAATGTAAATTTTAACGTTGAAGTGTCTAGCCTGTTATGAACCTAATTGAAATAAATAAAATAACTTGGTTGGGTTAATGATACTAGGGAAGTAAAAGAGAGAGAGAAAATGATGATCCCACTACCATGTGCCCCCGAAACTAGAAAAGAGTCATTTGGGAGATAGATAATGGCGCTGATTTCCTTGTTCACAAACTAAACTAAATTTAGGTTCAGTGCATCTTTTTCTTTTTATTTCTTTAAGAAAAGGACAGAAGATAAATTAAGGCTAATTCTCGTAATTCAAAACGTTCAAAATCTAGTCGCAGTCTCACCTCGGCGACAAACAAATTTCAAAAACTTGACAAAAAAAAAATTTTGGGAAATTAGAAGTGTTTTTTTACAGATTGAGACAGACCAGACGGTGAACGTTCTTAAAATATTATGATAATTGCCCCACAGGTCTTTGACTGAGGTAAGGGAAAACGTGATTAAGAGAGCATGTCAGATCTAGACGAGAGCAACATCATCTTCTAAATACCTTCGGCATAGTGTATTGAAATGTTTTCAGTGGAGTTTGATGATGTAACCCAATAAGCAACCTGCAAATGAACCTGAATCATAAAGTAACAAAATGCTTTCCTCCAACAATATCGATTCAAAGCTTTACAAGTAGATAGGGCCATTACCCAGAAATACAACCTCAACAATAAAACGACAACAGATTGAAGTGTTTCTATCAAACCTATACCTAAGTACACAGGAACCAATAAACAGCTCCTATTTTCAGGAAATCGAACAACTTTTCCATTATTTATGTTCCGACAAATAATTCTACGTTATTTACAGCAAATCAACTAAAAACACTTAAATTATATCTCTTCCCGACGTGCTAAATCATTTACATAATATGATGTAAACGTATTGTATTTGCCTCTGAGTTTATCATACACTTAAGTTTATACCAATATAAACAGAACTGAAACAAACGAATATAACCTGTAACTCGTACTAAGAAGGTTCTTTAGGGCTGCAAGTGTGTTTGGCAGCAACTCAATGGATATGGTAATGCTTTCGTTAAAAGCTGTTAGTTTAGAAGTTGGGAATTGCTTCGCTTATATAATTACTCCAGTTCTTGTTAGGTGACAATTTCAGGGCATAACTCAATAAAAAAGTTTATATTTTATTATTAAAACATAATTATTTCCACTGTGTGATCGCTAATTTGTTTCTAACATACTATAGAGGTATGAGGAACAGGGTGTAAAGTTCACTCATACTCTATAGAAAAAGGGGGATCCCCCGACCAGACGGGTGTTATGTCTGGCGGGCAACTGCCCGTTGATTTATGTCGGGCCGTTGTATCTATGCTAGTTGCGCAGTAAACTCTGCTTGCGCGATGCAGGATTTGCGTGACGTTAGTATGACGCGTTGTTTGCATGTGGCGTTGTAGATACCGCTACACATACTTAACCTATTTTACAATTTAACACTAAAATATAAATATTGTATACAAGTAGGTATACATATGTATAATAAAAAAAGGAAAAGAAAAAGGCAGGAGCTCACTGGGCATTAAAAAATTCGTCCGCATCACTGTCAATGGGATAAGTGTCCAAAAGGCTGGCAGCATTACCACGTTGGTTGGCAATGCTTTTCTTTGGGCTAAATATTGGCCAGCCCTCTGGTCACGTGAAGAGTCAACCAACCGCTTGGCGATGTCCCGAAATATTCGATGAGCACTCGGACCCAAAGGCCCTAGTGTTTCAACCCCAAACGGCTCAAACATATAGCTCCCAATAACGTTGTTATATTTGCGTCGTTTGAAGTTTTCTGTTTTTTTTTCTATTATCAACTAGCTGACCCGGCGAACTTCGTGCCGCTTCAGAATCAATAAGAACGAATGTATGAGAAAATTAATTATATTAATTATTATTTTTTTCGTGAATATGTCCCAAGTTTTAATAGTTATTCTGTTATTCGGGGCGGAGATAAATCCAACAAATCAAAGATCATAAAAATCGGTCCAGCCGTTCTTGAGTTATAAATGGTGTAACTAACCCGATTTTGTTTTATATTATATAGATTTACTGAAATGTATATTTCTTGTTGTGTTTACGACAGCAATTTTTGTTTACAACAGATTCAATTAAATTAAAATGTATGCAGTAAAATACAATATACCTCATTGCAACAAAATAGTCAGAGAGATGAAGAGATCTGCACCCTAATTTCGTAATACACTATGAATCACAATCTGAATCATTTTGAAGGATATCGCTAATTCATTGCTTTAAACACTATACCGTTTGAAAAATTTGTCTGCTCAACAACGTAAGTAACGCAATTAATGTTGTTTTACTGTCAAAAAAAAAGCAAAGTCAAAATAGACACTTCAATTTTATTTGTTTACCCATTTATATCACATCTACATACACAGCCTTGTTATAAAACAAGTGAAACTTGGAAGTAGCTACAAACATAGTCTGCACTAGTTTTTGCAACAACAATAACACGTTAGCACAACGCGGCGGGTGATTGGTCAACAGGTCAAGCATTAACATGTTGATCTGGTGAACTGCGAACTAGTTTGTTTTATGAGCTAGAAAGGTGGCTAAAAATAAGTAAAGAGCAACAAAAATAAATGAATGTTTTAACAATGATCTTGAGGAATAAAATAGGGGATGATATTTCTTATTTTTTTTCTTTTCTCTTTCTTCTTTTTTTTATATAGATATTTTTTTGTAATTGATTCTAATTCTGTAATATAATGTAATGCATCAAGGTTCCTATTACGTTTCATCGTAATTTATTTAACCGTTACGACTAGATTGTAAAATAAACAAACAAAAATATTAAATCCTTGGCCTTTACAATATACCTACGTTAAGTATAATTATATTACGTAAGACAAACACAAATAATTAGTGAGTGAAGACAAACATTATTAATATTTGAATAGTTAAATTGGCCAGTAGGTACGTAAATAAAGAATCATCAGCTTTAAAATAAAACAAAAAAAATGGAAGTAATTTTAAAATAGGCACACTCGCTGAATAAAAAGAAACTGAAAAGTTGAATAAACCGTTATAATATTACTTTCTTTTCAAACTATTACATTCGTAAAATAGCAAAAGTATAGGTATGTTGAATAATATTACAAACTTTATTTTCATGAACCATAATATCTTTATCTCAACTTACTCGGTTTTATTCTAATTTTATTCACTGATCTTTCGCGCCAAAACAACATTTATCTGATACCCTATTACGTATCCGGTATTAAGGTAACCACAAACGCCATTTAAAGGACATTGTAAACAATACCTAATGTCACCTTGTTCTCAAACTGTCATGTCAAGGGTCTCACACTGGCGATCAGTGTTCTATTATTTGTAGTGTAGGGTATTCTTTTCATAGTATTGTTTAATTCAAATGTTTAGCTAAGCTGGTTTAAGAGACAAATAAGGAAGTTTTAGAGGACATTTTAACGACTTTTTAGGTTGAATTATTCGTGGTTTTATTTACATTGGTGGCTTACGTCCGACTTACATAGTTTTCAACATTGATCTGTCATGCCAATATCCGTTTGGTCGGAATTAGATGTAATCTCTCCGAATTTATTTTTGGGCCTCAGATAATCCTGTGTCATTTTATCTAAAGTTTGATCGACTACCCGGATTTTCAATGTCAATAACATATCAATGACAGTATCTATTGCGTAGTAAAAACTATTTGTTTGACATATTTGACGTCATATGGAATAGAATTTTTTTTAAAATCTTTTTGTGGATATCAAAGAGGTTGTGTTACATATTCGTTTCTTAGAAGTTTTTGTTTGGTATGGCAAGACAATGGATGAGACAGTCTCTTTAGATGTCCAAATTAGTAAAACGAAACAATTGGGCCGAACTTCAAACAAACAAACAAGTTTAGGGCGTAAAGCTGTGGTGGGTCTGCGAGCGGAAATGCGTTATAAATAAATATTTTATTGGTTGCAAGTCAAATACCGCAGTAATGGCAGTTTGGTGGTTGTGTAAAATCATTACTGATATTACGCTGTAAGCTTAGTTAAAAAATAATTTTAGAGGTTTTTATGTCCAGCGATTCAATGAAGATTTTTAGTTGAATTTGTTTAAGAATGATGTAACAATTTCTGTGTGCTGGCGTAAAATAACAATGGACAAAAAATATTGATCTTTAACCTGTAAAATTTTATATCAGAGACGCAATATCTTTGTATTTCCATTATTACGTTTTTTTCCTTCTTTCTTTTATAAAGGCTTACAATGTTATTTCTCAAACATCGTTTCACAATAGGTACAGCATACGCAATGAAATGCAATGGTTAGGTGGACATGGTTTTAAGATAACACAATAAGTCATTAAAAATACATTAAATATTCATAGGATTTCAAACTGATGGAATGATTGGAATAATACGGATAATTTACTCGCGACTGCCCCAAAATGGTCGCTGACCATATGGCCAATTTTATCCTTACCGTTGACAAAAGCTATAACCTTCTTTCTCTCTTCCTCCACAGAGCATGCCGCCGCCCGTGTAAGGCATGAGCGGTCGCGGAACGGGGGGGCAGCGCTGCCAGCTCATCCTGCAGCGTTGCCTCGCGATTCAACTCACCAAGCCCGGCAACGCGCCCGATGACTTCTGGATGTATGAGTCTGGATATCTGCTCTTTCAGGTATGTTTTATTAAGTAGTTGTGTTGGTATTGGAAATTGACCTGAAACGTTAATTTTGTTGTGTAATTTTGACAGTTTCATTGTCAAACGATTAGTGACTTTTTCCTTAGAAATTGTTTATTTCTTGCAATAAGTAGAACAAAAGTACAGCTGTGTCCTGGCATTAATATAATACATCGCGCTTAAAAGAGCATCGCGTTTTAAAGAGAAGTTCGCACAGCACAGATAATTATGAGTAACAGTCTACAAAGTCTTAATTTAATGTACCATATAAAATCTACCATGGTTTACCGACCGGATTTAATCTGTTGTACGTGCCTAGTGCCTATGGGGCTGTGGCGTTTGTTTCTGTCCTAAAGCATGGTTGGGGATTTAGGTTTTTTATGTAAATGGGTAAATTAATGGGTCGTTTCATAGTTGGAATAGCGTTTTTAGATTGAAAAATTGAATAGTCATTGTAGTAGGTAATAAGTTTAACGATATACGTGGGCCATAGAGTTGGACGGTTAACTTCTCTACTAAACTCCCTAAAACGTAAAAGCACGATAACGTAGAGGAATCTTTTACTGTAATTTACAGTCTCGTAAAACACAGATATTGACGACTGCAACGTTACTGGTGTGCAAGTTTAAAACTACGATTAATAAAAGAACCATCAAAACCACACACAAGCTAACAAAAATACTATAAAATAATATCCACATAAACAAACATAAAATTCACAGAGGCAAGTTTAAGGACTAATAAACAACGGTTAATTGCATACATAGTGGTCAGATCGCTTCCTTATCTATGGTGATCAAAGCATAGACTAAAATACCAGACCATATTAGGGTAGAGTAGCCAGACATTAATTCAGATTGAGTGAACTAAATAACCAATTCAACTACTCTACTTTGATGTCAAGTTACGGGTGGTAGCGGGGCCTTGAACAATGAGCAATTTATGGCGCCATTTTAAAATGGCCGCTAGCGGATGCGGGTCAATGGCCGCTGCACGATTCGTCTTATTACTAACCCTTATTTGGATATTGGAGTCAAAGCTTTGTTTATGCGTGTAGGTAATAGGTAATACGGGCTGGCGTGCGTAACTCCACGTCAATGCGCGTCAATTTTGCTTACAGGTTTATGTGTGTAAATGGAATTGAATTGCAGAAACTGGAATCGTAGTAGGTAAGCGATAAAGATTTATATTTATACGATTAATAAAATTATGTTATTGTTTATATTGCAAAAGAAAAGGTTCCAAGATTTCCGATTAATATTCACTATTTGCCACCAAGTTGTATTCTTACATAATTTTTATGTTCATATTTGCGATTTGATAAATGGTCGCCAAGCCAAAACACTGAGGCACCTAAGTAGGTGTCAGATAAAAGCTCAATATAATTTAATAACCATATTACTGTTTATAGAGAGTCTAACAAAAAAAAAAAACAAAAATAACCATATTTGATTAATGATAGGATTATATCGCGCATCGTTCTCGCTACCGTCTGTGACTTAAAAACACATGTAATCGAATGCAAAGCTGTAATGCGATACTGACCGGTCAGCTGCGACAAAGTTCACACAGTTACACTTACCGTGCCAATTTATGCGATAAAATTATGTCAGTTAAGTCCAGTTTGCATTGTATTACGGTAGTCAGACTGTGATATCAAGTGATAGGATTACTAGCCTACATTCACTGATAGTTTACTGACCCTGCGCTTAAGTTTTATTTCTTCGTCATCTTTTTTTCTTGGTGAATAGGATTAAACAAGTAATTTGCTGTAATAAAAGTAATTCATTGTCATAACCGTTGTATTTTGCTTTTATTTCTTTTTTGTAAATCCTGAAATAGGTAGCAATTTTGATACATTTTCAGCAGAGGATGCTTGGAAACCAATTACATAACCATTTCTTTTTCAAAGTAGTATTTAAGGTTTTGGGTAGGATTATGTCCAGCTTTACCAACGCAGAAGAATTTCCATTTCGAAATACCAGACAGATGCTTTTGGAATCACCTAAAATGCCGTCAATTTTGGATCGAACCAAAAAACCAGAACTGTTTATAGAGAGTCTATCAACCGCCAGTTTTAGCAAGAATATGACATGAAGATTCACAAAGAAAATATCTAACACGCGTAGGTTGCATACAAGCAGTTTCACGTACACCCACACCAACATAAATCTGATAAGCATCACACGGCAGTAGTTTTTAATTTGACCCATAAATTATGGGCAAACACACATGACCTCACGTCGGTAGCTGCCTCATAGAAAGTTCAACCTGCGGTACGGGTCAGAGGCGGTCTCTTTGTGAGTCATACCAAGGAAGATAAGAAGTTTAGCTTTGGTTTTAAGTACGTGGCTTTACTAAGTACTTCACATTGTTTTTACATAATCAAGCACAAAGATGATTGGCACAATTGATTGTATTTGAAATTATAAATGGTGGAAGAAGGGTTATAATGGGAAAATGTGGTGTAGGAAGCCCTAAGATAAGTGAAGCAAATTCGAGGTCGCTGAAAAATATAAATCTATCAATGAGAATGGTAGAAAATCAATGCATGCAAATGAAGAGGCTACAAGCTGCTATGTGAATGATCGCTGATGGGCTGATGATGATAACGATTGGGGTAGTTTAATTTATTCAATGCTAGCTTCATCATTCTGAATGACCGACTCCTTTGACAATTCAAAAGTGCCTAGAAAAGTCCTTAAACTCCAAATAATACATATTTTAAGTTTTAGGTAAAGGAACTTGGGGTTAGTTTGATACTGCACCCCAGAAACGCTTACCCGTCCCCGGTTTCCCAAAGTTTTAGTCGAAGAATGAGCGGTGCAACAAACTTCCAAGCAACACATGTGTCTGTCATGTCAAAAGGATGGGCTGCGTTCTTCTTAGCGCTCATGTTAACCGGATCATCAATCCGTTGAAGTTTATCAAGCGTGGTGACAAGGCCATGTTTCTCACGATTGTCGCGTTCAATCAAGCGGTCACTGAGAAGGCCGATGTTCTGCAGTGCGCGAAGTGTGTGTATTGTGATAGATGGAGAGGGAGAGGAAGATCAAAGAAAAGATGAATTAATTGTGTGAAGGATACTAAGAAATAAAAAAATAGAAATGATAGCGTGACGACTGAAAAGGGAAGAAAACAACCTGTTGCGCTGACTCCAAGTAACATGGGATAAGAACAGGAAGATTATGATGACTCTCGTATATAAGTATGTGCTCTCATCAAATTAATAAGCGCTTTTTCTACCAACAAGTACATCTGCTTCTTAATGTTCACGCTAGTTAGAAAGTAAGCAGATGCACATGCTCGTCTATGGGTACCAAATTATCAAAAAAAAAACCCGTGTCTGAGCTAGAATTGATTTAGATTTCAGTACATTTCTAAATTTTTAACGTCCTTGGTCAGCACGAAATCGGCTATATCGCATCGAAGCCTATTATACTTCCAGTAGATGGTAAAATATTATTTGGATTTCTTCCAGAACTCCAAAATCCAATTCGTTAGCCGACATGAGCTGGAGTATTGAGCCAACTCTTTCGGTACATAACAAAAAAAAACTAGAATTTATTCTTCAATATATTTCATATTACAAGTGATACTTCTGCAGTAATCTCTTGTATAATTACAATGTTGTTTATTATGATTTATTAGGTAGATTTTTCCATGTCTAAGAACCTGTGCTGTCTACTTACGTAAGGTATGGTCACGGAAAATGAATACTTACACTATCACTTACATTTCAGCGTTCATACTTGGTTACTCTATGATACCATGATAGATATGCTACTGAGTTCTTAGCATAATTTAATACGAATGCAGAAGCGTCTCTATTAGGGTCTACACAGGCGGACTGTATTTCAGCTGTAACATCGCAGTTCGGATGCAGTTGACTTAACTGCTTCGAAAATCGAAACCTAGTTATGACAACTCATCCATACTGCGAAGTTGCAGCTGGCATGCAGTTCAAATGCAGTCCGTCTGTTTAGACCCTTAGAGTTGCTATATTTGATTAATTTTCATCTCCATAGCAAGAAAATGACATATTTTGCAAAGATAAATGATATCTATTTCTGTAAATTGGGTAGTAGTTTTTATTGTATGGATAACTAACTATTTACACTAGATACTAAATTAAATGACTAACTAAATTACTACCTATACAAATAAAAAAAGTTAAATAGGTTTATATAAATAATTTTAAATGCCAATCATGATATTTGTAGGTTTATAAAATACTTTAACGCATCCATAATATTTTAAAAACTAGATGAGATCAGTGTTTCTTATAAGTCTACTCTGAGAAAAAACACCGGACAAAATCAGAGCGCACATTCTCTTTTAAAGTACTGACATAATCCTTGCCAGATTCAGAATTCATTGCATTGCCTTTGTTGAAGTTGGGAACTGAGATTTTACGGTCATAAACAAGAATTAGTTTTATCTTCCACCCTATCAACTAAATCCTGACCTAGACTAATCTGATTGCCAATCAAAACCGTATCACTTTACATCTAGAAAGTGGCTAGAAAACTGTCCTATAAAACCCTTTCCTTAACAAATGAAACAATAGAAATAAATCTAGCGCCCTTTGTTGTGGACAATCTCATCGCCGCCTGGGGTGGTAATTTCCGTAGCAGACAGTTGGGCTGGGAGCAAATAAAATGGTGAAGCCGTTTCATATGATCCGATGGAGATTGATGGCAGATGGTGAAAAGTACCGTATTTATACGTATATGATGGTGTGTTTTAGATAAAAACGTGTGGTGGATAACTTTTTATTAATACTTAGGAAGTAAAAAAATGATACTTAACACGTACTTTGGCTAAAGCTAAGGCCCCGTCTCTATCTTACACTTGTAGTTTGACAGTTGTGCGTCAGTGACAGGAATACATTTACATAAAAGGGGGTAAACGGTCACAGACGGCTGTTCAAATACAGTGCGTTTTTTGACACTTTATAGTCTATTCTATTCTATTTTTAAATGGCAAGCAAAGCCGATGTCGACTATTCTGCCAATGTCAAAAGTGAGCTGAAAAAACAAGTGCGCATAATAAAAGGAAAAAGGTTTTAATGGTGAAAATTACAGATATTCATGGCAGTCGTTATATGACGGAACCGCTTTTCTCGGTATCCAAAGTTTAAGCGTTATTCCTGTCCTGTCTTATTGTTGCACAACTATCAAAATAAAAGTGCAAGATAGAGACTGGAAAATTTCAGACATTCATTCATATACACGTTTATATATTTCGGCCTTAGAGTTTGCTATTTATTCCATAGGTTTAGACGAAGATATTTTAAGCTAACTCAATGTACGCAAAATACGCGCATTGACGTAGAGTTGCGGACACCAGCCCGTATTACGTATTACCCAAGCTAACTCAATGGTATCAATCTTTATTCCTTACCTTTAATGTGGAAACCAATCTTGGATAGCAATCTTTATTTTAACGTTAACTTAATTTGCCTTAAGTTGCCACATGCCAGTGACCTTTAAAAAAAATCCAAAACTTGATCCACTTTTTGACATTCCACCTTGGAACTTTTCCTGTTTACAGACTTCAAGATCACACGTAACTTTACCAAACTCAAGAGAGCTGACCGCTTCCAAGGACCCCATTTTCAACGATAATATCAATTTTCTGATTAATAATTAAATCATTGTACGTTAATCAGAACATTGTTAACGCTAATAAAGTGATATTTCGTAACTATTCGTGGGATATCCAGCCGCCATTGACATTGGTCAGACGAAGTGAAAATGGTAATTAATTACTTGTTAATCGATTTAATTTAATAGAACTGTGAAGGCAATTAGGAATTAATTGAGCTTGCTACTGCTGGTTGCTTAACACAACGCCGGAGAGATTTTAACGTATAAAGATTATGTTTCAGAAGAGATTTAATTTAATCTACGAAAGTAGAGATTTGACTTACAACACGGTGAATTATGATTATGACAAAAGACTATAAACCTCATCACAGTGATTAAAACACAGTGAGTGAAAGTGATTTTGTGGGTAGGTATGAAGCTCATCCATCAAATAATTAGGCAGTTGTCATCTATACTATTCTACACTAATATTATAAAGAGGTAAAATTTCTTTGTTTGTAAGTTTGTATGTAGGGGTTAATTTCTGGAACTGCCAGTTGAATTTGAAAAATTCTTATTGCATTTGATAACCCAATCCTTGGGGAAGGTTATAACCTTCCCCAAGGATTGGGTTATTAACTGTTATTGGCTATTTAACATCATGCTAAGATCCTAAGGAGTTGAGCAAAAGGAAAAAAAGTCAGAAAGAACGCTAAGCTCAAACGAAGTAGTAGCACGGGCGAGCGATGGAATGCAGCGCGATCGGACGGGGCTAAAATTTCACGGGGACGAAGTCGCGGGCAGAAACTAGTTGTGTATAAAAAGTTACAGAGGCCAGGCATAGATAAAATTATTTCGTCGGTTACGAATAAACCATAACCTCGTTCACTTTTATTCAAGCAAAGATATAATCCCATACAGCCTATCATTTAATCGATAACGACACTTCCATAAATCAGTGTATTTAATCGTTTGTATCTTATAACCAGAGGAAGAATAAAAACTCGAATACAATCTCGATCAAAGGTTAAAGTAAAATTATTATAAAAGAGTTAACGTCGATTTGTCATAGT